>QVTF01022475.1:25000-57518 GCA_003573665.1 Oxygymnocypris stewartii | reverse complement strand
CTTACAAATAGCAGCGTATTTAAAAGTATGAGACAACAACAAACCAAACATATCATTAAGAGTCGTGCTTGCACAGGTTCTGCACGATCCTCTTCACTAATATCCTCTGGGTCTCAATCGGGCTCAAACTGATAAGCATTATAGACAACACCACTGTTTACAATTCAACCGGAGCACATGCCACTGAGGTGAGGGGCGGGACGTTCAGACGGTTTAGCCAATCACAACACACTGAGCCAGCTAACCAATCAGAGCCCATCGCGTATTTCTGAAGGAGGAGCTTCATAAAACCAGGAAATAAATCGAGGTGTTTGTCAGAGAAGGGACAGAGAGGTGTGGAATAAAGGTACATTATGTGAAAAATAATGCGTTTTTAAAAAAAACAAGCATGAACACATGCTAGACTGCACCCCATAAACACAATCAAGCCTAGAAAAAAAACAGTCAACCACCTCTTTAATATATATATATATACAGATGCGTCATGCCCATCCTCAGATTTTTGAGCCAAGTGGATTTTGAATGTTAAAAACAAAATGCAGTACCAGAAAAGATTCAAACTGCAAACAACCCTAAAAGAGAAAATACAAATAAAGCAAGTCTGAAGTCTGGTCTCCATCACTGCAACAGGGAAACGCATCGTGGCTGCTTTTGCATTCTTCTGTATTTTTCATTTCCCCTCGATCAAAATCATAACAGCACCAGAAGAGCAAACAGGAAAAACGATCAAAGCGGTCTCCCAAAACCTCAAATCCACTCCACTTACAAGGATTGAAAACACAAACATCTGTCCACTCTCCAAGCCAAAGCAAAGCAGCCAAGAGCAGCTGGAGCAGCCGTGCTTCAAACAAACTCTCAGACATGGCTTGCATCGGACACCTGCTCCTCGATCGGGGAAGAGAGAGAGAGAGTGTGACCGAGTGAGAGGATGAAGAGAAAAGCAGGCAGGACTGATGAGCAGCACATCAGAGTTTCTTTTGGTGGGCATGGAGCCAAAGTGAAGCTAGCATGAGCAGAAACTCTGTAAAAAGTCTTATCTAAAAGATCAAATGCCGGTGTTTTCTTCAGTCACTCGCTGACTGAATACCCTTTCTGGTGAACAATAAAGAGCAAATGTGTTTACGAATCTATAAGTAAGATATTCAGTGCTTCAGTGATTTTATGGGAGTTTTTGAGAGTGCTTGAACTCTAGACTGTCAGTGAAATTATAATTTAAATGTTTTTTGCTCTCTTTCTGTACAATGAAAGTGTTATGATTAGTAGCCTAACTTACAATGTTTTTATATTCACATCATTTTCAACGTTACATTTTACGTAAGTCATATTAAAAATATGTTATGGCATGACTCCCATATGTTAAGTAAACAGACAGTTTTTTTATGCAAATGGGTTACATAATTAGGTTATTTGACCATCGCCCACTAGATGAACTAACATGGCTAATCTATAAAGGTGAGAATCAAGATATTTCATGATATAGTTTATGCATTTGGGAATGTTTCAAATAAAAATCAAATAAATAACACAAGTGCTGTTGTGGCTGCTATGTGTCACATGATGAATAATTATTAGAATATCATCAAAAAGTTGATTTATTTCACTAATTCCATTCAAAAAGTGAAACCTTGTATAATGTATACATTCATTCCACACAGACTGATATATGTGTTTATTTCTTTTTAATTTTTGATATTATAACTGACAACTAATGAAAACCCCAAATTCAGTATCTCAGAAAATTAGAATATTACTTAAGACCAATACAAAGAAAGGATTTTTAGAAATCTTGACTAACTGAAAAGTATGAACATGAAAAGTATGAGCATGTAAAGTTCACTTTTGAATGGAATTAGTGAAATAAATCAACTTTTGATGATATTCGAATTATATGACCAGCACCTGTATATATATATATATATAAATAAGAATAACACAGATTGCTCACAGATGTTTCATTTAGTTTATTGCACACGTTTAAACTGATCGAACCCTAACTCGTGCATGTGTAGATCTGACTGAAGCTGTGGGTCACAGAAACTGGCAGCATTGAACGGAAACCCGTGGAGCAGAATCTGGGTCGGCGTTTGTGGTTGGTGCTTTTTTCTTAGATGAAAGGAAAAGCGCATCACTTTTGTACTTCTAGCTGTCAAACAGAACAGCAGAGCCAATGAGTGTCCTCAAACATTGATTGGGACAAACCCGGCTAACAAACGGCATGCTCACAGAGCAATGTGTTGAAAAGTGTTGCAAGAAGTCAAACTACAAGCAGATTACTTACAGGGTGAGACGGTATTTTAACATTTGAACAAACAGTTTTCTGTCTATTCATATTTACAGAAAAATATAATCCATACTGTACATAACACCATGTGGTAATGTTAAGAGCTAAATCTTAAAAATTAACATTGGACAATGTGAGACAATCCAATTTGCATTATATAATGACAAATGCATAGTATGTCCCACAACAAAATTGTAAGAAATCTCTTTTTATATACATAATTAATGCTATTTTTCATATTTTATTTACAGCTGTTTTTTTCTGCCAACAGAGTGCTTGATGTGCTTTATCTCATTCTCAGCACACTCTGACGTACTTTCGTGGAAACCAGAAACTATCATAAAACCACATCAGGTCTGGGTTCATGATCAAGCCACACTTAGGCCTTAGATTCATATCTGGGGCCTCATGAAGAGTTCTGTGGTTGATATAAGGAGTTTGCAATCAGAGAAACAGAACTCATTTTCTCCCATAAAATAAAACACTATCTATCTCTCTTTCACACACACACACACACACACACACACACACACACAACACACACACACACACACACACAACACACACACACACACGGTTTACGGGGACTCTCCATAGGCGTAATGGTTTTTATACTGTACAAGCTGTATGTGCTATTGCCCTACACCTACCCTACACCTAAACTTAGCCCTCACAGGAGACGGTGGCATTTCTACTTTCCTCAAAAAACTCACTCTGTATGATTTATAAGCATTTTAAATTATGGGGACACTGAAAATGTCCTCATAAATCACCTTCTCCTTGTAATACCTGTGTCATACCCATGTCATTATACAAATTTGTGTCCTCATAAACCACATAAACATGCACACACACACACACACACACACACACACACACACACACACACACACATGTTGGGTTTCCATGTTTTATGGGGACTTTCCATAGACGTAATGGTTTTTATACTGTACAAACTGTATATTCTATCCCCTTACACTGCCCCTATCCCTAAACCTAACCATCACAGGAGACATTCTGCAATTTTACATTTTCAAAAAACATCACTTAGTCTGATTTATAAGCTGGTTTCCTCATGGGGACCAAAAAATGTCCCCACACGGACAAGGATTTTGGATATTGCCATCCTTGTGGGGACATTTTGTCCCCATAACGTAGGGTTTACCTGAACCACACACTCACACTCACACACAGAATTCATAATATTAATTATATTGATATTTTCTTGCGTTAACATTTTTTGAAATATTATGTTTATGTTGAAAACACAACAATCCATAATAGCGATGTTGAAAACAGTTGTGCTGCTTCATATTTTTGTGCAAACTGATTTTTTTCAGGATTTTTTTGATGAATAGAAAGTTCAAAGGAATAGCATTATTTAAAATACAAATCACTTGTCACATTATAAATGTCTTTACTGTCACTTTTGCTCAATTGAATGTATCCTCGATGAATAAAAGTATTCATGTAACTTTTTTGGCCTCGTCTTGTCTAGTTTGTCTCCAAAAAAAAAAAAAAGAAGACTTTTCCTTTTTCAGGAAAGACTGCATTGTTATGAATCATCCGGGAACTTTACAACTTGACCTCTGAGTACTCTCATTTAATGTTCATCTAGAAACTAAAACCAGTTTCTCTGTTTAGCTTTGCCTCTGACAGGCATATGGTAGCGCACCTCCCTCCAGAAGCGCGCCGAGGGCACCAGAGCGGTCACACGCTCCTCTGACGTCCCGTCCCAGAACGCCCACCTCTTCCTTCTCTTCCAGGCCTGCAAAGCTCCCTGTTTGTCCTTGAGGAGGCGCACGGAGTGAGGCAGGCTCAGCGGCTCGCGGATCTCCTGCAGCTCCAGCAGCACCACGCTCATGGAGTTCTCCACCAGCGCGTTGTACAGACCCGTCTGCTGCTCGGCCCACTCCTGCGCCTCCGGGCTGCAGAGCGACGCCGCCGTGTAGAGCAGCAGCAGTCTGCGACAGCGGCTCAGAGCGTCCTGCACCACGTCCACCACAGCTGGAAAACACCGGGAAATGAATCAGGTCAAGCTCTGAAGAATACAGTGATGGAAACTACAAATGTGACCATGGACCACAAAACGGGATTTTTTGCTGAATAAATAAGCTAAATAAATAAGCTCTCAATTGATGTATGGTTTGTTAGGATAGGACCGGGGTCGGCAAACCGCGGCTCTTTCGTCCCTTTGCGGTGGCTCCCTGCAGCGAGGCGTAGAAACCGCGGAGGACGTGTCCTCTCGACATTTAATAAACCCTTCACTCCTCCCCTGCACTTTTTTTCGGGCAAGTATGTTCATTAAGGGCCAGTGTGAATAAATTTAGATTTAAAATAAAAGAGACAAGATAGGGTGAATCCCATTTCTCTGTCTTACCCCTTCCCCTTACCCCTTGTTCCCTCGAACCCGAGTGGTAAGCGCTAGGGGTGAAAACATACCCCTATGAAATGAGACGCCACTTGGTTACTGTTACGTCATCATACATCGTCGCTAGCTGCTGCTACGTCACCAGAGACGACACGTGTTGATTACAAACTCTCCATCTGTAAGTGTGTGTTTGATCGCAAACTCTCCGTCTAAAAGTGTGTGTTTGATCACAAACTCTCCGTCTAAAAGTGTGTGTTTGATCACAAACTCTCCGTCTGTAAGTGTGTGTTTGATCGCAAACTCTCCGTCTAAAAGTGTGTGTTTGATCACAAACTCTCCGTCTAAAAGTGTGTGTTTGATCACAAACTCTCCGTCTGTAAGTGTGTGTTTGATCGCAAACTCTCCGTCTAAAAGTGTGTGTTTGATCACAAACTCTCCGTCTAAAAGTGTGTGTTTGATCACAAACTCTCCGTCTAAAAGTGTGTGTTTGATCACAAACTCTCCGTCTAAAAGTGTGTGTTTGATCACAAACTCTCCGTCTAAAAGTGTGTGTTTGATCACAAACTCTCCGTCTAAAAGTGTGTGTTTGATCACAAACTCTCCGTCTAAAAGTGTGTGTTTGATCACAAACTCTCCGTCTAAAATGTGTGTTTGATCACAAACTCTCCGTCTAAAAGTGTGTGTTTGATCACAAACTCTCCGTCTAAAAGTGTGTGTTTGATCACAAACTCTCCGTCTAAAAGTGTGTGTTTGATCACAAACTCTCCGTCTAAAAGTGTGTGTTTGATCACAAACTCTCCGTCTAAAAGTGTGTGTTTGATCACAAACTCTCCGTCTAAAAGTGTGTGTTTGATCACAAACTCTCCGTCTAAAAGTGTGTGTTTGATCACAAACTCTCCGTCTGTAAGTGTGTGTTTGATCACAAACTCTCCGTCTAAAAGTGTGTGTTTGATCACAAACTCTCCGTCTAAAAGTGTGTGTTTGATCACAAACTCTCCGTCTAAGTGTGTGTTTGATCACAAACTCTCCGTCTGTAAGTGTGTGTTTGATCACAAACTCTCCGTCTAAAAGTGTGTTTGATCACAAACTCTCCGTCTAAAAGTGTGTGTTTGATCTCAAACTCTCCGTCTGTAAGTGTGTGTTTGATCTCAAACTCTCCGTCTGTAAGTGTGTGTTTGATCACAAACTCTCCGTCTGTAAGTGTGTGTTTGATCACAAACTCTCCGTCTAAAAGTGTGTGTTTCATCACAAACTCTCCGTCTACAAGTGTGTGCATGATCACTAACTCTCCGTCTAAAAGTGTGTGTTTGATCACAAACTCTCCGTCTAAAAGTGTGTGATCACAAACTCTCCGTCTAAAAGTGTGTGTTTCATCACAAACTCTCCGTCTACAAGTGTGTGCATGATCACTAACTCTCCGTCTAAAAGTGTGTGTTTGATCACAAACTCTCCGTCTAAAAGTGTGTGTGTGATCACAAACTCTCCGTCTAAAAGTGTGTGTTTGATCTCAAACTCTCCGTCTAAAAGTGTGTGTTTGATCACAAACTCTCCGTCTAAAAGTGTGTGTTTGATCACAAACTCTCCGTCTAAAGTGTGTGTTTGATCACAAACTCTCCGTCTAAAAGTGTGTGTTTGATCTCAAACTCTCCGTCTAAAAGTGTGTGTTTGATCTCAAACTCTCCGTCTAAAAGTGTGTGTTTGGATCACAAACTCTCCGTCTAAAAGTGTGTGTTTTGATCACAAACTCTCCATCTAAAGGTGTGTGTTGGATCACAAACTCTCCGTCTAAAAGTGTGTGTTTGATCACAAACTCTCCGTCTGTAAGTGTGTGTTTGATCTCAAACTCTCCGTCTAAAAGTGTGTGTTTGATCTCAAACTCTCCGTCTAAAAGTGTGTGTTTGATCACAAACTCTCCGTCTAAAAGTGTGTGTTTGATCTCAAACTCTCCGTCTAAAAGTGTGTGTTTGATCACAAACTCTCCGTCTAAAAGTGTGTGTTTGATCACAAACTCTCCGTCTAAAAGTGTGTGTTTGATCTCAAACTCTCCGTCTAAAAGTGTGTTTGATCACAAACTCTCCGTCTAAAAGTGTGTGTTTGATCACAAACTCTCCGTCTAAAAGTGTGTGTTTGATCACAAACTCTCCGTCTAAAAGTGTGTGGGTTTGATCACAAACTCTCCGTCTAAAAGTGTGTGTTTGATCACAAACTCTCCGTCTAAAAGTGTGTGTTTGATCACAAACTCTCCGTCTAAAAGTGTGTGTTGATCACAAACTCTCCGTCTAAAAGGTGTGTTTTGATCACAACTCTCCGTCTAAAAGTGTGGTGTTGAATCACAAACTCTCCGTCTAAAAGTGTGTGTTTGATCACAAACTCTCCCGTCTAAAAGTGTTGTTTGATCACAAACTCTCCGTCTAAAAGTGTGGTGTTTGATCACAAGCTCTCCGTCTAAAAGTGTGTGTTTGATCACAATCTCTCCGTCTAAAAGTGTGTGTTTGATCTCAAACTCTCCGTCTAAAGTGTGTGTGTGATCACAAACTCTCGGCTAAAGTGTGTGTTTGATCACAAACTTCTCCGTCTGTAAAAGTGTGTGTTTGATCACAAACTCTCCGTCTAAAAGTGTGGTGTTTGATCACAATCTCTCCGTCTAGAAAGTGTGTGTTTGATCTACAAACTCTCCGTCTAAAAGTGTGTGTTTGATCACAAACTCTCCGTCTAAAAGTGTGTGTTATGATCTCAAACTCTCCGTCTAAAAGTGTGTGTTTGATCACAAACTCTCCGTCTAAAGTGTGTGTTTGATCACAAACTCTCCGTCGAAAGTGTGTGTTGATCTCCAAACTCTCCGTCTAAAAGTGTGTGTTTGATCACAAACTCTCCGTCTAAAAGTGTGTGTTTGATCACAACTCTCCGTCTAAAAGTGTGTGTTTGATCACAAACTCTCCGTCTAAAAGTGTGTGTTTGATCACAAACTCTCCGTCTAAAAGTGTGTGTTTGATCACAAACTCTCCGTCTAAAAGTGTGTGTTTGATCACAAACTCCGTCTAAAATGTGGTGTTGATCACAACTCTCCGTCTAAAAGTGTGTGTTTGATCACAAACTCTCCGTCTAAAAGTGTGTGTTTGATCACAAACTCTCCGTCTAAAAGTGTGTGTTTGATCACAAACTCTCCGTCTAAAAGTGTGTGTTGATCACAAACTCTCCGTCTAAAAGTGTGTGTTTGATCACAAACTCTCCGTCTAAAAGTGTGTGTTTGATCACAAACTCTCCGTCTAAAAGTGTTTGTTTGATCACAAACTCTCCGTCTAAAAGTGTGTGTTTGATCACAAACTCTCCGTCTAAAAGTGTGTGTTTGATCACAAACTCTCCGTCTAAAAGTGTGTGTTTGATCACAAACTCTCCGTCTAAAAGTGTGTTTGATCACAAACTCTCCGTCTAAAAGTGTGTGTTTGATCACAAACTCTCCGTCTAAAAGTGTGTGTTTGATCACAAACTCTCCGTCTAAAAGTGTGTTTGATCACAAACTCTCCGTCTAAAAGTGTGTGTTTGATCACAAACTCTCCGTCTAAAAGTGTGTTTTGATCACAAACTCTCCGTCTAAAAGTGTGTGTTTGATCACAAACTCTCCGTCTAAAAGTGTGTGTTTGATCACAAACTCTCCGTCTAAAAGTGTGTGTTTGATCACAAACTCTCCGTCTAAAAGTGTGTGTTTGATCACAAACTCTCCGTCTAAAAGTGTGTGTTTGATCACAAACTCTCCTCTGTCTAAAAGTGTGTGTTTGATCACAAACTCTCCGTCTAAAAGTGTGTGTTTGATCACAAACTCTCCGTCTAAAGTGTGTTTGATCACAAACTCTCCGTCTAAAAGTGTGTGTTTGATCACAAACTCTCCGTCTAAAAGTGTGTGTTTGATCACAAACTCTCCGTCTAAAAGTGTGTGTTTGATCACAAACTCTCCGTCTAAAAGTGTGTGTTTGATCACAAACTCTCCGTCTAAAAGTGTGTGTTTGATCACAAACTCTCCGTCTAAAAGTGTGTGTTTGATCACAAACTCTCCGTCTAAAAGTGTGTGTTTGATCACAAACTCTCCGTCTAAAAGTGTGTGTTTGATCACAAACTCTCCGTCTAAAAGTGTGTGTTTGATCACAAAACTCTCCGTCTAAAAGTGTGTTTGATCACAAACTCTCCGTCTAAAAGTGTGTTTGATCACAAACTCTCCGTCTAAAAGTGTGTGTTTGATCATAAACTCTCCGTCTAAAAGTGTGTGTGTTGATCACAAACTCTCCGTCTGTAAGTGTGTGTTTGATCTCAACTCTCCGTCTAAAAGTGTGTGTTTGATCACAAACTCTCCGTCTAAAAGTGTGTTTGATCACAACTCTCCGTCTAAAAGTGTGTGTGTGATCACAAACTCTCCGTCTAAAAGCGTGTGTGTCGTGGGTTTTAGTGATGTTTTCTCTATTCAGAGAAAAGCGGGCTGTTGTGTAAACCAGCAATGTAACGTTAGCGTGGAAAAATAGCGATTTTAAAAACATTTCAATTAAGAGAATGGTTGCAAATATATATGTAAGTTACAGGACCGTGTAGAGCACTAAACAAGACTGTCGTAATTTTTTAATAAATTATTTAAGCTGAAAATACTCTCTGGATGATCTGGACGCAGTGTGTTCTGGGTACTCCTTGGTTTCAAGTAAGCTCGCGAAAATGCTTGGTTTAAGGGGTATCTACCCGTTCCCCTTACCCCTACCCCTCGATCAAAACCAGAATTGGGACACTCTCATGTGAACGCGCTAAACTTAGGGGAAGGGGTAAGACAGAGAAATGGGATTCACCCATAGTCTTATCTTTTTGGATATGTTTTTTCGTGTCCAAAATGATGTGAACATTACGAAGCGCTGAACACTTGCGGTGTATGTTTCATTCATACTCGAAGCCGGAGGGCGCTCTCGCGCAGAAGACTCATATGAGGAGTAATAATAACGTTTGACATGCCCCTAATATAGACAAGGCATCCCGCTATCGCTGTAGCTAAGCTGAATAACAACCATAAATCTGAAACGTAAAGACAATAAATGACTGCAACAATATATGGTTTGTTTTTCAAGCCTATATATATTCATGGAACATGATATTTACTTAATATCCTAATGATTTTTGACATAAAAGAAAAATTTATCATTTTGATCCATACAATGTATTTTTGGCTATTGCTACAAATATACCCGTGATACATACGGACAGTTTTTGTTCTCCAAGGTCACATATATACATATATAAGACAGAGTAATGTGTTCAAATGGTGCAAATGGGAACACAAAATATGGCCCAGACTAGGGCTGCATGATTATTCAATATAATCCCAAAATCACGGCTTAATGTCTTTTTTCAAAAGCACAGGCTGTGATTTAATTAAATATATAAATAATTGAATAAATATACTAAACTACTTGTTCCTCCTTAACCCTAATTAAATAAATAAACAAAGAATTACGAGCGGAATATTTAGTATTGTAACTATACAGCTGTACTGTAAAAATAAACATATTATATAAATACTTATTTGTGTTTTTGTTTTACTGTAAAAATATTTGACTATCAATTTTGTTTTTTAAATTGATACAGTAAAATATTTTTACAGTAAAACAAAAACACAAATTCGCCCCCCCCCCACCCCCTAAATCATGCAGCTGCGTTTGATGTCGGATCACCATTTGATGTCTTACATGAAATCACAACACACTGTTTATATGACAGTGCTTTGTTTTATTGCGTATGTTTTACCTTCCCCAGGCAGGCCGTCCCGGCCCAGGATGAACAGCTTATAACCGTACCGGCCCTCCAGAACCTGCGGCAAAGTGCTCATCGCAAAAATCTCAGCCTTTTCGCTTGAGCCCTCGAGGACTCTGGGATAGGCGATGTATGCATCATACTGTTTACCATCACCATCTAGAAAAACACAACCAAACAGCACAGAACATGCTAAATAAATACATTAAAGGAAATTATGACTCTGTATTTGTCAGTATGTCTGCGATGGCACTGAAAGGTGTTAATTCTAGTTCATGTAAACAGCGTAATTTCCCAGTAACTGCACGACGCTGCAAAAGTGTATTTCCTGTTTATTGACTACCTGTGGTTTTGTAGAGGAATGGAAACACAGCCCTGACCCACAAGGCCAGCTCCACCTTGAATACGGTGCACAGAAACACACCCGTCACGAAGAGCAATGCCACCGAGCCCAGGAGAAGACCAAGCAGCAAGAAAACCTTCGGATCTGCAAACAAACTAAATATAGTTATGTTTCCTAGTGAACACGTGAAAGCAGATCATGTTTGCTTTTTGAACAATTATATTCACACTTCAGATGCACTTACATGCAATATAAACTTTCAAAATCTCATTCTGCAAACACAGTACGCAGGGAATTAAATAAGACTAATCTGTTATAAAACGATTCGTTTAGTAAAAACATTAATTTGTTAATAATAAAGTAAATATATATAAACTAGTTAATAAAGTGTAGAAATTGGGCTTTTAAGATGTTATCTGTTTCAAATTTAAATATTCAAAAATTCAAAAAAAGATGTTAAAAATATTACAATTTAAATATTAAAGTCATATAAATCGATTTTTTTTGTTAATATGAATTAACGTAAAATTAATGTAAATTCAAATTTAAATTAGGGATGTAAATTAATTAAAAACAAATAACCAGAATTTATTATTCATTAACATTTGAAAAAAAAAAAACTTAAATATTAGCATCATAATTTCACAGCTGTCCTACAATTTTATGCAAATATTCATAATTCAAAACTGATGTAGTAAAATCAATCAATAAATATATGAACACATCAGTTCCCTAGATCATTATGTAGATCAACATAAATGAGGTATAATAATTTACTTCATGCTCAATCATAATTTAAAGTGATTATGTACATTATTTAAATGATAGTTAACCCATAAAACTTCACAACTCAAAGTCTGCGCAATAAAATTAAATAACAAAGAATGTGCAGATATGTTTTGCATGCAGGAGAAACGCTCACTGCTCGCTTAACCAGCGGCTAGTCTCCAACAACTAGTCAATGCCACTAATCCATCTTCATAATTCATAAAGAGATGCATATCAACTTTAAAACATGTTGCTCTGCAAACGCAGGAATTAAGACAAATCTGTCATGAAAACGCCATCGACCGTTAAGTAAATACTTGAATATTTTAATAAAAGTAAATAAATTAATCAAATTAAAGGGGAATGAAGATGTTATTAAATAATTAAATAAATTAGGATTGTAAATTAGTATTTAACATTTAATTTAGACCGCATAAAAATGAGTATTGGAATTTAACAGTGACTAAAATAAAATGATTATATATATTAAATTCTTGATTTTTTTTATTTTACAGTGAAATTGTAATATTTCTTATTTTGTTTACTTTTTTAGAAATAAGAATAAAAATGATTTTATTTATTTATAGTCATAAAATATTCAAATCAAGCTCTACAAACGAGCAAAATAAACCTGGATTTGATTTTTTAATGCTATTTTAAATCGTCATTGTAATTTTCATCTGAAAAACAAAAAAAAATTGGCATTAAAAAGCCTCAATTTGAAGCTGAATTAAAAAATACACACAATTAATACATTACAAAGTTACCTGGAATTATTTAAAGTTGATGCAATTAAATAAATCGATAAATATATGAACACATTAAGTCCCCAAACCATGAAATCAACATAAAAGATGTATAATCATTTAATAAAAATGTATTTTAACTAAAACTGATTCCTTAAATAATTTCATGAGAATTAACCTTTACAATTTTGGACAACCCAATAAATAATTTGAAATAAAATAAAATGGTAACACTTTACAATAAGGTGTCACTTGTTAACATTAGTTAATGTGTTAATTAACCTGAACGAACAATGAACACTACATTTATTAATGTTAGTTCACAGTGCATTAACTAATGTTAACAAACACAACTTGTGATTTTAATAATGCATTAGTAAATGCTGAAATGAACTAAGATGAATAAATGCTTGTAGAAGTATTGTTCTTAGTTCATGTTAACTAATGAACCTTATTATAAAGTGTCACCGATAAAATAAAGAAAAGGTGCAGATTTGCTGGTAGTTTATTATGTTCTCTTGTTGTACATGAAAATAGAAACACCCACTGATCGCTTAACCAGCGGCCGAGTTTCCAACAGCTAGTCATCTGCTGTCGACAGCGAAAACTGAAATCAAATATCTGATGTACAGATGAGTGGCAGCTGCACAGATTGAATTGTCTTTGTGTGCTGAGCAGTATTTCTTGAGTAACGCACTGCAGGGACAAGTGTGATCTGACCGGTGGGCTGTCCTCGGGAGCTGGACACCATACAGGTGAAGTTTAAATAGAAATCCTCGTCCGATACGGCCGACAGAGAGAGCGTGCGCACGATAAGATGGCCATCCTCCGTTGGCTTTCACTTTAAGAGGAAAGGACACGTTACACTTCAACTGAAGGATAGATGAATATCAGCATTTACACTAAACCCCACACAGAGAGAGATATCCTCGTTTTTCATTTTCTCTTCAATGCATGACAGGCTATCATTAAATCTGAGCACAGTAAGGATATAGCAAGTTATTATTTTCAGGGGGACTTTTTTTTTTTTTTTTTTTTTTTTTACATTTATACATTTAGCAGACGCTTTTATCCAAAGCGACTTACAGTGCATTCAGGTTATACATTTTAATTAGAAAGTGTGTTCCTTGGGAATCGAACCCACAACCTTTTGCGCAGCTGACGCAATGCTCTACCACTGAGCCACAGGAACATATATATTGTATTTTTTATATTATAGTGTATAATTAATAACGTGGCAATTTGTATTACGCTAATTACGCTAATAACGTTATTTTTGTATTACGCAATGAATCTAATGCTTTAAAATTAAAGATGCGTCATCTTATTTTTTTCTTCTTAGCAGAAAATGTATAGATGTATTCAAATCAATAGAGTATTTATGATATAATATACATAAATCTAGTCAATAAGGTTTCAAACAAGGATAATTAATCCAGATCTTATAATCACAATGATCATAAAGCTGTCGTTTTATTCAATTCAAATGTTAATATATTCAATAATCAAGGGCTATTTTTAGTATTTACCAATTAATTAAATACTTGGTTGAAATTATTGAGTATTTTTCTATATATTTTTAATTTTTATAGATGCAATCTCGTCTATATGGACTCAAACAACAAAAAATTATTCATTCACCAAAAATGACATTCATCACAATACAGCTACTTTTATTTGATTTAAACATTTTTTAAATATATAATAATAATAATGTTGTAATGGCTATTTTATTATTACTCACTTAACAAATAAAAGGTGCTACTTTTTTAACTTTAACTTTAAATAACTTTATATAAAAATCACAAAATGATAAATGCATGACACGTCTCTATATGATTTCAAACAAAGCATAATGTATTCAAACCTGACATTAAATAAGACGGTCCCCAGTAAAACGGACCTTAACCTATCGTGATCTTATCTGAAACACGCACTTCATGGGTTCCTGATGAACGCGATGGGACGTGTTTCTGGAGATGAACTTCTCTTCAGACTCAGCAGGACTTTCCAGATCACGTCAACCATGAGAACGCCTTTGCCTCGAACTTCCACGACGCAGTCCTTCCTGAAGGACGAACCTTATGAACACATACACACACACACGACTCTCACAGGCCACGTACTAACTGCACTTCATGTGTTCAGAACACAAAACAGAGAGACATCAACCGCTATAAATGAAACGTGCTGCTCACCCCGCTCCAATTTAATGATCTCGTTAACCGGCTCGATCACTTGTGGTTTCATTAAATAACACATCTGCAAGAATACAAAAAACAAATATTATAAAGAAAATCCTCCAGGAAAGTAATCATGTCAGAAGAGTTTTCCGGTACGCCATAAATCCTGATGTTTGACCGTCTTGGTCATTAGCCTGGCTTCAATTAGTTCAGTTAGCATCTCTTCAATTAGTTCAGTTAGCATCTCTTCAATTAGTTCAGTTAGCATCTCTTCAATTAGTTCAGTTAGCATCTCTTCAATTAGTTCAGTTAGCATCTCTTCAATTAGTTCAGTTAGCATCTCTTCAATTAGTTCAGTTAGCATCTCTTCAATAGTTCAGTTAGCATCTCTTCAATTAGTTCAGTTAGCTGTAGCATCTCTTCAATTTGTTCAATTAGCTGTACCATCTCTTCAATTTGTTTCCGTTAGCTGTAGCATCTCTTCAATTAGTTCGTTAGCTGTAGCATCTCTTCAATTAGTTCCGTTAGCTGTAGCATCTCTTCAATTAGTTCCGTTAGCTGTAGCATCTCTTCAATTAGTTCCGTTAGCTGTAGCATCTCTTCAATTAGTTCAGTTAGCTGTAGCATCTCTTCAATTAGTTCCGTTAGCTGTAGCATCTCTTCAATTGGTTCCGTTAGCTGTAGCATCTCTTCAATTTGTTCAATTAGCTGTACCATCTCTTCAATTTGTTCCGTTAGCTGTACCATCTCTTCAATTTGTTCCGTTAGCTGTACCATCTCTTCAATTTGTTCCGTTAGCTGTAGCATCTCTTCAATTAGTTCCGTTAGCTGTAGCATCTCTTCAATTAGTTCCGTTAGCTGTAGCATCTCTTCAATTAGTTCAGTTAGCTGTAGCATCTCTTCAATTAGTTCCGTTAGCTGTAGCATCTCTTCAATTGGTTCCGTTAGCTGTAGCATCTCTTCAATTAGTTCAGTTAGCTGTAGCATCTCTTCAATTGGTTCAGTTAGCTGTAGCATCTCTTCAATTAGTTCCGTTAGCTGTAGCATCTCTTCAATTGGTTCAGTTAGCTGTAGCATCTCTTCAATTAGTTCAGTTAGCTGTAGCATCTCTTCAATTAGTTCAGTTAGCCGTAGCATCTCTTCAATTAGTTCGTTAGCTGTAGCATCTCTTCAATTAGTTCAGTTAGCATATCTTCAATTAGTTCAGTTAGCTGTAGCATCTCTTCAATTTGTTCCGTTAGCTGTAGCATCTCCCCGTTAGCTGTAGCATCTCTTCAATTTGTTCTGTTAGCTGTAGCATCTCTTTAATTTGTTCCGTTAGCTGTAGCATCTCTTCAATTTGTTCCGTTAGCTGTAGCATCTCTTCAATTTGTTCAATTAGCTGTAGCATCTCTTCAATTTGTTCCGTTAGCTGTAGCATCTCCCCGTTAGCTGTAGCATCTCTTCAATTTGTTCTGTTAGCTGTAGCATCTCTTCAATTTGTTCCGTTAGCTGTAGCATCTCTTCAATTTGTTCCGTTAGCTGTAGCATCTCTTCAATTTGTTCCGTTAGCTGTAGCATCTCTTCAATTTGTTCAATTAGCTGTAGCATCTCTTCCAGCACTTCTTCAGTGTTTTGGATTCGGTTCTCTGCTTCATCAATTCTATTTTCAGCCGATTCTTTTATTAGACTCATTCAATTCTTGCTTTATATCCTGAAGTTGTTTATGGCTGTCTTGTCGAAAGTCTTTAATCTCGTTAAGGCTAATTTGCCTTTCCTCATGTGCTCCGTCGACCGCTCGCGGTATTTTGCTCAAATACATTTGGGTTGTTTTCATCGTCTTTTGTTGTGTTTTTTTCTTAATCTTCCCCTTTTCTCCATAGTTGCCCATAACTCTGTTATGCACTTAAACGTTGTTAATATCTGGCTCTGGGGCGCCGATTTCGTGCAAATTGACGGAGCTTGTGGACATTTTCGAAAAGACGCCACACCAGTAATTAAAAGCAATGTTTTACTTGAGATCTCAAACAGCTGGTAAAAACATCACAATAATCCACAGTCCATCAGTTAACATCCGGAGAAGACAAAAGATGAAACATTGCTATAGAGTCCATAATAACGCTTCCTCGTCTAATCTGAATCAGGAGAGAGATCTGCACAGATCAAGCCAAAACAGCTCTAAACTAATACGTGGTTTGATTTTGATGTGAGAGACAACAGCAGATGGACTTCTTCACTTTATTATGGACTCGTATTTTAACGGTTTGCAAGCTAAAACATCTTAATGATGGATTTGTTTCAGCTTTTGTCTTCTCCAGATGTTAACTGATGGACTGTGGATTACTGTGATGTTTTTATCAGACTCTCATTCTGACGGCACCCATTCACTGCAGAGCATCCATTGCTGAGACACTGATGCTGAGACACATTTCTACAAACCTGACGAAGAAAACAAACTCATCCTAATCTTGAATGGCGTGAGAGTGAATGATTTTCAGCACATTGTTGTTATTGTTCTATTGTGCAGTAAATGCTCACCGTTCACTTCACACTCGATAGTCTCGTCCATTTCACGGACGACTCCAGCTAAACGAAAGGTCAGTTTGCAGGTGTAAAATCCAGCGTCATCTAAATGCACTTTGCGTATGAAGAGCATATCTTCATTTAGGGCAAACTTCTCATCTTCTTGAAGGAGCTCACAGTTCTGAGAGGAAAGCAGACACAGTGGAGACAAAGACAAAGCGTTTACGTCATGTAGGGGTCAAACTGAATGAATGAGTAAAGGTGCACAGATCCATAATAAAACAAAATATACAGTCATATCGGTTTCTCAATTACGCTCTGAGAGTATATACACATTGCATGTATGCTTTTCGTAGACACTTTAATTATAAGAAACATACTCTGCATTAAAGGCATACTTTTATCAGTTTATGCACGTGATGGCAAAAAACACATTTTTAGCATAAAAAATATATATGTTAAAAATAATATTCACTTTGTGAAAGTCATATGATTAAAAATAATATTAATTTTTTGTAATGTTTGAAAAATATTAATGTTTAAGATTTATTGTTTTCACCATTTTTCCCTTTTTTTAATATTGTGAATTTTAGTGAATTGAAGTAGAGTTAATTTGTTCCTTATTAAACATCTGTCATTTTGATTTAAGAAACAAGGTCCTCACACTCAAAAACTTAGGTCTGAATTTAATATTTACATATTTGAATTGCATATACAATTTCCATCAGATTAGATTACAACGCTTTAACAAACTTAACGTGATGCATATTAGTCAGTCATACATAAAGAAATAGATTTTTATTAACCATATTGATTTTACTTAATCATATTTTCAACTGCATAGAATCCGCATAAATGTGTTCGCTGTGAAAATGAAATTTATTTATCAGTTGAAATGCATGAGACTGAAACAAATTGTATTTATTGATGATATATATATAAACATGTTCACTGTGCATTTAAAACATAATCAGTTTATTAGTACTATTACAGAAACCTGACCCGTTTCATTTATGCATGACTGACAAATATATGAATATAAAACTGGCAATATTATATGCAATTCTTACTTCAGTTATTAGCAGACGCTTTATCCAAAGCGACTTACAAATAAGAAAAACTATAAGTTAAAACTCTATAAATACACACATTTAAGAAAATTGAGAAATTAAATAAAATGGCAAATGCATACAACAACAACATTTAAATGAAAACAAAAAAATTAAGCTAAAAACAATATATTTATGTTATTTCATTTCCATGTAGTATGTTGAAGTAACGTTACTAAAATAACTCCAATTTACTAAAACTAAATAAAATACCTAAGTTATAAAGACATAATAAATTCATACATAATTTATCTAATATTAAAATAGATAATACATCAAACGGCAGTATTTATGAAAAATAGTTACATTTTTGATGCAGTAAAAAAGTATTTTTATTTTAGTATTTTTTTTTTTAGGATTACTGATACACATCAGTAATCCTAAAAAAAATTACTAAAATAAAAATACTTTTTTACTGCATCAAAAATGTAACTATTTTTCATGTCATTTTCAAACTGCATTGTACAATTAACGAAGAGTTAATTTGCAAATATTGATGTTTTTTGTATTGTGCATGCTAATTAATCTCAATCAAAGTGCAGTTGGGTTACTCTGATTAGGTTAGAAACTAAACACAGCTACCTAACACAATAAAAGCATGATTTTTGACATTGTTATTGTGTTTTTGCAAATAAAACAACCGTTCACTCTTTACTTTCTACTAAATACAGATCTGAATATGAAGTGTAGCATTGGCTTTATGTAACTGCATATTTAAAACTACTTTAATTGTGAATATTTAAATATTCAAATGCAGATTTTTGGTTGATAGACGACTGCAGAATGTATATAAACAGACATGTTGATTCATAACTAATACATTAACCTTAAATCTAGGCGGAATGTAATTCCTAGACTTAAAGAAGCTAGTGCAATTTATTAAAAAAGTTTCTAAAAGCAATATGCATTTTGTTCAACAGAAGAAATGATCAGAAAATGGATTTGTTCAACCATTAGGAAGGAGTAACTAATAGCAGGACTTTACGGCCTCTTCATCAGACATGGGGACAAACCTTGTACCACTGGATGGACGGACTGGGCACACTCTTTAAATATCTCCTGAGAGGGCAGGCGAGGAGTTCATTGGCATGAGCGATGATCCGCTGGAGTCCTCTCTGCGGTCGCACACAGTTCTCTGACGTCATTTCAGTCACCACCAGCACCGTCGACTGTTTGTAGCACTTGTTTACGGTCCTGAAGACATGAAGCACAGACGTGTTGCATGACAAAGGCATGATGGATAACTCAATGCATGCTATTTCTTAGAAATCTCATTTATTCCAGTATTCTGCATTCAGCTGTCATATTTCTCAGACAGCTGTGGCATGGATATTAACAGTAACAGTAAGATATTATGGACACACGCAGCACACATGGGATGCAAAGGACTAATGCTGCCCTCTGCTGACGGTTTAAGCACTGTTCAATAATCTAGATCAGTATTTATCAGTGTCTTTTGTCCTGTGTTCCTCAAAAACACATTAATAAAGCCCCATATGTTCCAGTATAATAGGAGTTATTATCCAGTTTATATTGCAATGGGGAAAAACACTGTATGTGTTAAGGTACCCAGTACTAACAAAACAAATACAGAAATAATCCAAACAATAAATATGATAAAATAAACAAATAACAGAAACAAACAAATAATAACAGTCCTAATATTCTAATGTTTTCTGATTCATAGGTTTAGAAAAATAAAATGAATATTATAATAAAATGTTAACAACAATAAAAACCGATTTACAATAAATAAAAATACTATAACATAATAATAAATAAATAAAACAATACATTTAAAAAATATATATTGTACATACATAGGTTTAGCAAAATACTATTACTAATAATACAAACTAAAAAAGAAAAATTAAGTTAAACAACTAATTATAATTTTTTTTGATTCAACAAAACACAAACAATAATAATAGTTCTGAGCTGAATCTCCGCCAAGCCAATTGTTTATCGTCTATTTTCTATCTTAAATTCCGATTTGATACACAATAATTTGTGTTTCTATAACGTGTGAATATATTCCCGATCGCATTCTGCAACGAGAATAATTAGAGCGGCTTGTTATCGCAAGTTTTATTTTGATTTCCCAAGTCCGCTATTAGCTTATAGCCCGTTAGCAAAGCCAGCGCGGGTTCCGCTAACACAGCTAATACCCCTATTTCACACACGCATACACACATTTAACATTGTTTCACTGTTACTTGCTTAAATGGCAGATTCGTGTCTACCTTTGTGTGCAGGTGAGGACACGTTCGAGCTGCATTCGGCGCAGCTGGAGCTGGAGGCCTTGGAGACACGGATCCGCGAGCTGCTTGGAAACAGGCCCAGCTGAGGAAACGGATAGCAACGCTGGAAACATCTCGGGCTGACGCTCATAAGTCCGGGGTAAGTATGCAACGCGCTGCTAACGCTCCCACCACCTCTACTCCGTGTGTTTCTCTGCACAGGCCCCGTGCACCCGGGACGCGATCGTCACAGATGGCCTTCACTCCGGCGCCGGGAAACCACGGACCCTGGGTGCAGCAGCGGAAGACGCGATCCAGGCCCCGGGCAACGACTTCTCCCCCCCCGGTCTTCGACATCTCATCCCGGAACCGCTTCGCCCCTCTCTGCGAGACTGATCGTGACGCTGTGGTCATCGGAGACTCAATCATCCGGCATGTCCGTGCTACATTAGCTGAAGGTAAAGTGCACACTCATTGTCTCCCTGGTGCTCGTGTTCTTGATGTTTCTGTGCAGATACCCGCGATCCTGAAGGATGACGAGAGCGTTGCAGCTGTTGTGATTCACGCGGGGGCTAACGACACCAAGCTGCGGCAGACGGAGACACTGAAGAGGGACTTCAGGAGCCTGATCGAGACAGTATGCAGCACATCGCCAGCGACGACGATCATCGTGTCAGGACCTCTTCCCACGTATCGACGAGGACACGAACGGTTCAGTAGACTGTTTGCTTTAAATGAATGGTTGTTTTCATGGTGTACAGAGCAGAAAATTCTCTTTGTCAATAATTGGAATCTTTTCTGGGAGCGTCCTAGGCTATTTCGTGCTGATAGCCTGCACCCCAGCAGAGTCGGTGCGGAACTCCTGTCGGACAACATCACCAGGACGCTACGCTCCATCTGACTAGTAAGCCAATTCTCCAATAACAGCTATGATGACTTTTGTTCTACCCACTTAAATGATAAAGGTACTTGTAGTGTCCAATCTATACAGACTGTGTCTGTTCCCCGAATATTGAGTTCAAAATATAAATTTAATGCAGGATCTAGAACAAATCTGATCGTGATTAAACCAGAAAAATGCAAAATAAATGAACAAAAACAATTTTTAAAACTTGGGCTCCTAAATATCCGTTCACTTACACCGAAAGCAGTTATTGTAAATGAAATAATCACAGATAATAGTTTTGATGTACTGTGTCTGACTGAAACCTGGCTTAAAACAAATGATTATTTGGTCTAAATGAATCTACTCCACCAAGCTACTGTTATAAGCATGAGCCTCGTGAGACTGGTCGTGGCGGCGGTGTCGCAACAATATATAGTGATATTCTCAATGTTACTCAGAAAACAGGATACAGGTTTGACTCATTCGAAATACTTATGCTCAATATTAAACTGTCAGATAAGCAAAATAAATCTGTCCTATCGCTTGCTCTGGCTACTGTGTATAGACCGCCAGGGCCATATACAGATTTTCTAAAAGAATTTGCAGATTTCCTCTCAGACCTATTGGTTACTGTTGATAAAGCACTAATTGTTGGAGATTTTAACATTCACGTTGATAATACAAATGATGCGTTAGGACTTGCGTTTACTGACCTAATAAACTCTTTTGGTGTCAAGCAAAATGTCACCGGGCCCACGCATCGTTTTAATCATACGCTAGATTTAATAATATCGCATGGAATTGATCTAACTGATATAGATATCATACCTCAAAGTGATGATGTTACTGACCATTTCCTTGTATCGTGCATGTTGCATATTACTGATATTAACTATATGGCTCCGCGTTATCGCCCAGGCAGAATTATTATTCCAGCCACTAAAGACAGATTCACAAATAACCTGCCTGATTTATCTCAACTGCTCTGTGTACCCATAAATACAGATGAACTAGACACAATTACTAGCAACATGGGAACTATTTTCTCCAATACGTTAGAAACTGTTGCACCCATCAAATTAAAAAAGGTTAGAGAAAAACGTGCCGCGCCATGGTACAACAGTTATACCCATTCTCTCAAGAAAGATACTCGTATTCTTGAGCGCAAATGGAGAAAAAGTAACTTGGAAGTGTTTATAATTGCGTGGAAAAACAGTATGTCCAGCTATAGACAGGCTCTAAAAACTGCAAGAACCGAGTATATCCGCAAAACTCATAGATAATCACCAAAACAATCCAAGGTTTTTATTTAGCACAGTGGCTAGATTAACAAATAAACAGATGTCACCCGATCTAAATATTCCCTCACAGTTTAATAGTAATGACTTTATGAATTTCTTTACTGATAAAATAGATAATATCAGAATATAATAACAAACGTAGATTCTACAGCGTCTAGTACTTCAGCATCATTCATCGCACCCAAAGAAAAACTGCAGTGCTTTACAACTATAGGACAGGATGAGCTAAATAAACTTATCACTGCATCTAAACCAACAACATGTTTATTAGATCCTGTACCAACTAAACTATTGAAAGAGTTGTTACCTGTTGCAGAACAACCGCTTCTCAATATTATTAACTCCTCGTTATCTTTAGGTCACGTCCCAAAACCATTTAAGCTGGCAGTTATTAAGCCTCTTATTAAGAAACCAAAATTAGATCCTTGTGAACTGGCAAATTACAGACCCATTTCAAATCTTCCGTTTATGTCGAAAATATTAGAAAAAGTAGTGTCTGCTCAATTGTGTTCCTTTTTGCAAAAAAATGATATCTATGAAGAATTTCAGTCAGGTTTCAGGCCCCGCCATAGCACAGAAACTGCACTTGTTAAAATTACAAATGACTTGCTTCTTGCGTCAGACAAAGGCTGTATCTCGTTGCTAGTTTTACTTGATCTTAGTGCTGCGTTCGACACTATAGATCATGACATACTGATAGATCGATTACAAAACTATACAGGTATTCAAGGGCAGGCTCTAAGATGGTTTAGATCCTACTGTCCGATCGCTACCACTTTGTTTATTTAAACGGGGAGTCATCTCAATTATCACCAGTAAAGTATGGAGTACCACAAGGATCTGTCCTAGGTCCTCTATTATTTTCATTATATATGTTGCCCCTTGGTAATATTATTAGAAATACGGGATTAGTTTCCATTGTTATGCTGATGACACTCAACTATATATCTCAACAAAACCAGATGAAACTTCGAAACTATCTAAGCTAACAGAGTGTGTTAAAAATATAAAAGATTGGATGACCAGTAATTTTCTTCTATTAAATTCAGATAAGACCGAGATATTACTTATTGGACCTAAAGACAGTACACAGAATCTCTTGGATTACAATTTGCAACTAGACGGATGTACTGTTACTTCCTCTACAGTTAAAAACCTGGGTGTTATATTAGACAGCAACCTATCTTTTGAAAATCATATTTTCAATGTTACAAAAAACAGCATTCTTCCATCTTAGAAACATTTCCAAGCTACGGAACATGTTAAGTGTTTCTGATGCAGAAAAGTTAGTTTATGCATTCATGACCTCTAGACTGGACTATTGTAATGCACTGCTAGGTGGTTGTCCTGCATCTTCAATAAACAAGCTACAGATAGTACAAAATGCTGCGGCTAGAATCCTTACCAGGTCAAGAAAATATGACCATATTACTCCAATTGTACAGTCTCTGCACTGGCTACCTATTAAGTTTCGTATCAGTTACAAAATATTATTACTTGCCTATAAGGCCCTAAATGATTTAGCTCCTGCGTACCTAACTAATCTTCTATCACGCTACAATCCAACCCGCTCCCTAGGTCGCAAAACTCTAGACTCTTGGTAGTACCTAGGATAGCAAAGTCCACTAAAGGAGGTAGAACTTTTTCATATCTGGCTCCTAAACTCTGGAATAGCTTTCCTGAAAACGTTCGGGGTTCAGACACACTCTCTCTGTTTAAATCTAGATTAAAGACGCATCTCTTTAGCCAAGCATTCATATAATGCATCTCACAATCTTGTACTGCCAGTCCATCTGAACACATGCACATTATTATGCTTTAGCTTGGGTTATACTGATAATTTCATCCAGGGTTATTCCTGGATGGAGCCGCTGCTACGCTAATTGTCTTACTGTTTCTATGTTACTGCCACGGGATTAACATCCCGTGGTAGTTAGGAATTACACAAGCCTCAGTCTGGATCCTACCCTTAAACGATAGAGATGACCGAACACCTGAGAAGAGACGATGACAACCCCTCCGAGGACCTCCGAGATGAGCCCCCAGAGACAGAGCTCCAGTGAGAACCTCGTCACCTAGACATCCATCGGGGAAAGACCCCTGGAACCAGTGGACCACTTACACTCTGACTTTGCTGCAGTTGGAACAAACTACTGATTTGTCTGGCCGGAGGGGAACTGGCCCCCCGACTGAGCCTGGTTTCTCCCAAGGTTTTTTCTCCATTCTGTCACCGATGGAGTTTTCGTTCCTTGCCGCTGTCGCCTCTGGCTTGCTCAGTTGGGGACACTTCATTTCCAGCACAATCATCGACTTGATTGCACAGATATTATTTAAAGTGAACTAAGCTGGACAATGCCATTACTAAATTCAATAATGAAATGCATTCAGCTGATAATTGAGTGTTAAATCCTGTCATTTTACATTATTGACAAATTTGCCTATTTTGATATTGTGCAGTGCTTTGTTACAATTTGTATTGTTAAAGGCGCTATATAAATAAAGGTGACTTGACTTGACTTAATAATCCTATACAATAAACAACACAACAACAAATACATAAACAATAATATAAAAATAAAACAAATTGAACAATAAATAAATAACAATAAGCAAATAATTTCAACAGTCCTAATAGTTTTAGGTTTCAGATATAGAGGTTTTGCAAAAAAATAAAATAATAATAACATAAAAATTTAATAATAAATAGTATAGTAATAAAAACTTTTTTTTTTAAGTTTCTGATTCTTAGGTTTAGTAAAACACTATTTCAAATAATAATAGTAACAATAATAATAATAATAATAATATAAAATAAATAAAAAACAATAGTAAAGTAAATACAATTTTTTACATTCCTAATATTTTTAAATTTGATAAAACAAAATAATTATACTATATAAATAAACAAACAACAAATACATAAACAACAGTATAAAAAATTAACAACAAATAAATAAACAATATAAACAAAAATTAACAGTCCTAACATTACATTTTTCTGATTTATATTTCATATTATGATTTCTGATTCTTTACTTGTTCACTTTAAAAAATATATTTTGCTATTTTTCCTATTCATATGATTTCAAGTAACCTCTCATAATCCTATTTTTATTATATATAATTGTATTGTCGCACATCTGATCTGTAATGTACTCAGAAGAACATCTAAGCACCACATCTTTGCCTGATTTTGACATTTTTGAATCTGTATATTAAACATAAAGCAAATCAGCATCAGCTGAGCCTGTTTTCTTAACCTTTCTTTGCTTACAGCTTCAGTCCGTGACCGTAAGTGTGTGTTTGGCGGCAGCAGGTTGTTTAAAGGTCAGGATCTTCAACACCTGTTCAACACAGCGCTGGTTTACTGGAAACGCCACACGTTAATCCTTCCTGATCTTTCAGTCCATTTACTTCTTCAGTCAACAGAGCGCTTCAGCTTCAGTGGATCTCGTGAAAACACGTCAAGGTCACAGTGGAAAAAAAATCTCATCGTCTTAAAAATAGATTTCTAGTTCTTCAAGGAAAATGGCTTTTCTGTTGCATACAAGGCACGTAACCCCGAGTCAGATAGACTGAACACATCCTCTGCTCATTTCACTTCCAAAGCAGCCGTAAGTGAATCAATCCCCCCCCCCCCCCACCTCACAGAAACATCCCCAATCTCCTCCATCTGTGTCAAGACTTTTACTCTTATGCATATTATAACTGAACTATCTGTAAGCCCCGCCCCCTTAGTTACTGTTGCTCAGTACAATCTTGCCAGCTGTCAGAGTGAAAACCTTGTCTCAAGATGTTTTTGATCAATTTTAGACACATCAGGACTAGAGATTGACCGATATATCGGTTTACCGATATTTTTTCCCGATATTTAAGCATTTTACCATAATCTGTTATCGGTTTTGTAAAAAAAAATAAAAAATATAAAATTCGGATTTTGATTTTGATTATTTATTTTTTTCACATACATAATTATACAAAGTATAACCAGCAGTGAAATGTGTTCACACACACACACCTGGAGCAGTGGACACACACACACACACACAACACACACACCTGGAGCAGTGGACACACACACACACACACACTTGGAGCAGTGGACACACACACACACACACACACACACACACACACACCTGGAGCAGTGGGCACACACACACACACACCACACCCACACACACACACTCCTGGAGCAGTGGACACCACACACACACACACACACACACACACCTGGAGCAGTGGACACACACACACACACACACACACACACACACACACCTGGACCAGTGGACACACACACACACACACACACACACACCTGAAGCAGTGGACACACACACACACACACACACACACACACCTGAAGCAGTGGACACACACACACACACACACCTGAAGCAGTGGACACACACACACACTGTTCACTCAGGAGAAGCTCCAGCACGACCACCGCATGTAACTTATACAAGATTCACTCGTTTGAAACACACTAAATTATATTAACATTTACTACAGAACCATTATTACGCCAATAAACATCTAAATAAAGACATCTCTATCTAAATTAATGATTTATTATCTCCGCAAGCGATCAGCAGTTTGAGTATAGTTCTGTGTAAATAGATAACCGCGCTGGTCAGCAGTTTTCATAATTTAGACAAAACATTTTAATAATTCTGATAAAACAGTTAAGAAATGCAATAAAATACGATGTTTTGTTTGTTATATTTCAATATTCCAGAGAATATTATTCACTCTTTAGTCTATTAAACAGCGTTTAAACCTAAAACTGTAGATTAAAATGAAGTTAATATGACTTCTGTCCTTTATTTTCTCCATTTGAATACATTAGACTTATTTTTCTTATTGTTAATATCAGTGTTGCTGATGATGCTTTTCATTAATAAAATGTTTGTATTGTTGTAATTTGAAGATTACATTGTACATGAAAGAATGTTAATTTTCAACAGTTGTTTGTTGTTGTTAAGACTGACTGAAAGTGAAGAATGGACTTCACTGTTATTTATGTACTTTATAACAGTAAATAAATATCGGTTCTGAATATCGGTTATCGGGTACATAAACATGCAAATAATCGGTATCGGTTATAAAAAAAATATATATATATTTGTCGATCACTAATCAGGACCATCGTTCAAGTGGGACTTAAATATGCCATGGAGGGATAGAGAAATGATTTTAAAATAAATATGTAAAAATATAGATCCCAATGCAAACAGGAGAAGCCTCATGTTACGGTAGTCACGATCGTAATCCCAGATCCAGTGTAAGATTAAATTAATTTACATTAAACCGGTTTAATATGGAGAGGCACTGAAATGTAGACCTTCGTTTATGTGTTTTTGACCTACACTGTACATCGTGTGAGAACAACATGATATTAATGCTCTGTTTGAGCAGATGAAAACTGGGTAACACTTTATTATAAGGTGTCCATATTACAGAGAAATAACCGAATTAAATACTTCGTAGAAGCCGTTGTACTTGCATGAAACAATGTATTTAGCATGTAACTAAGTTATGGACCAGCCTGTACTTACGGTTTGTAATTATGTAGATGTAATAAACAGCTACTGTTACACATATGATACACACCGAGTCTGTTACACAGCTTACAATCCTAAAGGACTTTAAACAGAGAGATCGCACGGTGGTGAGCCCGGCTTTACTTTACTTTTCCAAAGGAAAATAATTACACCCAACACTGATCAGCACGACTGCACTTTAATGTGATACTGATTTTACACAACGGTTCAAGAAACAAGAAACTAATACCGGTCAAATCTTCTGAGTAATATTTTATAAGCAGGTAGGTTTTTCATCCAGGTTCTCATAAGCGCTGGACATTGAAACAAATTATTATTATTGAAGAGCATCAGTTAAAGAAATGGCACAGTTTTGCTTTGAAAACGGCAGCGGATTGAATAGAAATCTTATACGTTACAGTTGGTCGATCTAAACGGTAATTGTGCATTTACAGAGGTTAACCACATCTGTACACAAATGAGCGATCTGAACTTATTTACACCACACATTTATTATTATTTTTTCATATACACACCTGCACCGCTGTATATAAGTGTTTTGTTTTTGAAGTCTCTTCTGTTCACTGAGGCTGAGATTATTTGATCAAAAATACAGTAAAAAAAAAAAAAACGTGACATTTTTACAATTCAAATGAACTGTTTTCTATGTGAATATATGTGTACATGTAATTTATTTCTGTGAGTTTATCATCATTCAGTGTCACATGATCTTCAGAAATCATTATAATATGCCGATTATCTGCTCAAGAAACATTTCTGATTATTAGCAATGTTGAAAACTGTCATATTTTTGTGGAAACGTGATGCATACCATTCAAAAGTTTGGGGCGAGCAAGTTATTTATTTATTAATAATGCTTCTATTCTTCAAGGATGCATTTAATAGTGACAGTAAAAACATTTATAATGTTAAAAAATACATTATTTAAACAAACGCTTTTGAACTTTCTATATCTCAAAACATTTAGGAAAATAAAAATGTATCAAGGTTCCCACAAAAATATGAAGCAGCAAAAACTATTTATAATAATAAAAAACATTAATAGCTGATAATAACTATTACACGATACTATCATCTGTCGGCACAATGCTATGACAATATCCCAAATTATTGAGAAATAATATTTGTCACATTTCTAATTCGTACTTTGAGTAAAAACACGTCATGCCTGAGTGAAGAGGCTTGGTGCATCCCATGATGCCATTGCTTCGGACAGATCTTTATTGATAAACACAGAATAACTGTAACTCAAAAGGAGAGAGTCCGTTCATACCTGACCACACAGGTGTATTTTCCGTGCTGCTGCAGGGTGACGTTGAAGAACCACACTTGTGTTTTCCTGAGCATGACGCTCTGCTCCAGCTCCGTGATCTCAGAGCCCGTTCTCTCATCGTACCATGTGACATTGTGCGCTATTTTTGCAGGATCAAAGAGATAATAGATCTGCAGAGGGCACTCCAGTATCGCCACTTCACCCGGGATGGAGAACGTCCGCTCAAACGCCTGTCCGAAATCCCTGCAGGAACCTGTTCACACACATACGTGCTGAAGAGTTAAGGCATGATACGAGAGCATGGGACAACAACCTGTTCACACACATACGTGATGAAGAGTTAAGGCATGATACGAGAGCATGGGGCAACAACCTGTTCACACACATGCGTGATGAAGAGTTAAGGCATGATACGAGAGCATGGGACAACAACCTGTTCACACACATACGTGATGAAGAGTTAAGGCATGATACGAGAGCAATGGGGCAACAACCTGTTCACACACATGCGTGATGAAGAGTTAAGGCATGATACGAGAGCATGGGACAACAACCTGTTCACACACATACGTGATGAAGAGTTAAGGCATGATACGAGAGCATGGGACAACAACCTGTTCACACACATACGTGATGAAGAGTTAAGGCATGATACGAGAGCATGGGGCAACAACCTGTTCACACACATGCGTGATGAAGAGTTAAGGCATGATACGAGAGCATGGGACAACAACCTGTTCACACACATACGTGATGAAGAGTTAAGGCATGATACGAGAGCATGGGACAACAACCTGTTCACACACATACGTGATGAAGAGTTAAGGCATGATACAAGAGCATGGGACAACAACCTGTTCACACACATACGTGATGAAGAGTTAAGGCATGATACGAGAGCATGGGGCAACAACCTGTTCACACACATACGTGATGAAGAGTTAAGGCATGATACGAGAGCATGGGACAACAACCTGTTCACACACATACGTGATGAAGAGTTAAGGCATGATACGAGAGCATGGGGCAACAACCTGTTCACACACATGCGTGATGAAGAGTTAAGGCATGATACGAGAGCATGGGACAACAACCTGTTCACACACATACGTGATGAAGAGTTAAGGCATGATACGAGAGCATGGGACAACAACCTGTTCACACACATACGTGATGAAGAGTTAAGGCATGATACAAGAGCATGGGACAACAACCTGTTCACACACATACGTGATGAAGAGTTAAGGCATGATACGAGAGCATGGGGCAACAACCTGTTCACACACATACGTGATGAAGAGTTAAGGCATGATACGAGAGCATGGGACAACAACCTGTTCACACACATACGTGATGAAGAGTTAAGGCATGATACAAGAGCATGGGACAACAACCTGTTCACACACATACGTGATGAAGAGTTAAGGCATGATACGAGAGCATGGGGCAACAACCTGTTCACACACATACGTGATGAAGAGTTAAGGCATGATACGAGAGCATGGGACAACAACCTGTTCACACACATACGTGATGAAGAGTTAAGGCATGATACGAGAGCATGGGGCAACAACCTGTTCACACACATACGTGATGAAGAGTTAAGGCATGATACGAGAGCATGGGACAACAACCTGTTCACACACATACGTGATGAAGAGTTAAGGCATGATACGAGAGCATGGGACAACCTGTTCACACACATACGTGATGAAGAGTTAAGGCATGATACAGAGCATGGGACAACAACCTGTTCACACACATACGTGATGAAGAGTTAAGGCATGATACGAGAGCATGGGCAACAACCTGTTCACCACATACGTGATGAAGAGTTAAGGCATGATACAGAGCATGGGACAACAACCTGTTCACACACATACGTGATGAAGAGTTAAGGCATGATACGAGAGCATGGGACAACAACCTGTTCACACACATACGTGATGAAGAGTTAAGGCATGATACGAGAGCATGGGACAACAACCTGTTCACACACATGCGTGATGAAGAGTTAAGGCATGATACGAGAGCATGGGACAACAACCTGTTCACACACATACGTGATGAAGAGTTAAGGCATGATACGAGAGCATGGGACAACAACCTGTTCACACACATACGTGATGAAGAGTTAAGGCATGATACGAGAGCATGGGACAACATTGATTTGGTAAAACCACATTTTCAGACAATACAGCGGCATCAATGCTATCATTTCTTTTCATGCATTCCCTACCTCAAGCAGAGTTATTGTCAACTACAACCATTAAAAAACAAGTTAAAGTAAAATGTTAAGTCAAACATTAAAAATGCAATATATATATATATAAACTAATTGATTTAAAATTTTAATTTAGTTTGAAGTAGTTTTAAAATAAGTAAAATAAGCTAAAACTTTGTTAAAACTACAGACATGTTAAAATAATAATAATAATAAATTGACAAAACACAATACAATTACAAAAAAAAAAAAAAAAAAAAATAAATATAAAAATATAATTTATTCAAAATATTAACAAAAACTATAATAGTACTTTATATCAGATATTAAAATAACATGGGATCAAACATGGAGGGGTAAAGTTATGCTTAATCTCATATTTAGTCATTAAAAAAACTAACCCAAAAAAATTATGTGAATGTTTTTTTTTTTCCACAACGTTGTTCTTAAATTATTTTAGTAGATGTCAACAAATTAGTTTGATATATTCAATAAAAAAATATTCAAGGTATATATATACACACACATTATTTATTAAAAGCCGTTTTCCTTGTCAAATTTTTTTTTTATTGGGGGGGGTCTTCACAATGTAGGTTAAACCAACACACAGACACAGACACACACACACACACACACACACACACACACACAGACACAGACACAGACACAGACACAGACACAGACACACACACACAGACACAGACACAGACACACACACACACAGACACAGACACAGACCCACACACACACAGACACACACACACACACACACACACACACACACACACACACACACACACACACAGACACAGACACACACACACACAGACACACACACACCCCACACACACACAGACACACACACACACACAGACACAGACACACACACACACACACAGACCCACACACACACAGACACACACACAGACACACACACACAGAC
>QVTF01022475.1:10000-17500 GCA_003573665.1 Oxygymnocypris stewartii | reverse complement strand
CAGTCATTTAGCAGATGTTTATATCCAAAGCGACGTACAAATGAGGACAAGAGAAAACCAACAAAAGAGTAATAATATACAAGTGCTATAACAAGTCTCAGTTACATTGACACAGTACACGTAGAAGTTGTTTTTAAATATAAAATAAATAAAATGAAAACAGGTAGAATAGAAAAGAATAGAAAGAATAGGGAAGCTAGTGTTTTTTAAGAAGAACACGCAGTTAGTAAATGAACAGAGTTCAAGTCTGAAAGGGGCTATTGTTTTTAAGTGCTAGAGTTCGAGGGTCAAATAAAGATGGGAGAGATGTGTTTTGGGCCGATTCTTGAAGATGACTAAGGACTCATCACAGATTATTATGCTCACACTAATTATTACATTTAGTTAATAAAATGTAATAATTAAATGAAAGGGTTAGGGTTAAGGTTTTTTTTTTTTTTTTTTTTTTTACATTTAATAACATTTGTTTTAATAATTATGCTGGTAAAAAAATAGAAACTTTTCTTTTGAAACCCCAAAAGATATGTTCCTGTATGTGTTCCTGTGGCTCAGTGGTTAGAGCATTGCGTTAGCAGCGCAAAGGTTGTGGGTTCAATTCCCAGGAAACACATGTACTGACAAAAAATATATAGCTTGAATAAGTCGCTTTGGATAAAAGCGTCTGATAAATGATAAATATGCCAAATATTTTATGGCCACAAGAGGGCGAAGTCGTTCATTTGTGCATTAATACGTTATCAAACACTGTCACTTTGGGCTTTAATTAATATACACCTCATGGCATTATGATAGATATGAAATAAACCAGATTAAAAACACTGTAAACCTAGATGACAGAAAGCAGCAATCGTCTACCTGACTGAAAAATACTGTATGACTAGATTATGTTCATATGAGGTCGTATCATATGTTAAACAAAGGAAAGGTTTTGCACACAAGTATTATAGTTTATTAGAAAGCATCTTGTTTCTTTTCAAACAGGAAGAAATGCTGAGAGGCGAGAGGAAAATGAAGGATAAACATCCACACATTTATATTAATACTCAAAAATGTATTAAACAAACAACCCAGTTTCTCAGATTGTGTGAGATTTACATCATTTCAAGTTCAGGTAACTATGCAAAAAGACTTCGTTTTTATTGTACTGAGGCATTGTATATTGTATAAGCAGTGTTTTTAATTAAGAAATAATCATATATGTACATACACAGGTGCATCTTAATAAATTAGAATGTTGTGGAAAAGTTCATTTATTTCAGTAATTCAACTCTAATTGTGAAACTCGTGTTTTAAATAAATTCAATGCACACAGACTGAAGTGGTTTAAGTCTTTGGTTCTTTTAATTGTGATGATTTTGACTCACATTTAACAAAAAACCACCAATTTACAATCTAATGAATTTATTGAGATGCACCTGTACATAAGGCCTCAATTCATGTTGGTTATTAACTTTTGTTATGTAGTGAATAAATGTTATGGCTGTCAGTGTGGTTCGTTTGTAAGCACATCTCTGGCATCACTTACCCGCTTCTCTATTGCATGTTTACAGGCACTTCTTGCTTTAGTCTCTATGGGCGACGCTGCTGTAGAAATCATCACATAACATGATGTCTTAGCAGAAGTGGTGAGAGAGAGTTTCCTCAAAAATACACGCATGGTTTGGCCAACATTCAGAATGTAAGAATCAGCTCCCTTTCAAATGAGTGTGAGTTTGGATTGAATCAGACACAGCATGCAGTATATTAGATTAAATTACAGAAAATAATAATAAAAAAGAAATTCAACAGTCACAAATGTCATTAATTAAACATATATATATATATATATATATATATATATATATATATATATATATACACACACATACTGTACATACATACAACTGATGCACAATATTTAAGGCATTTCTTAGAAATAATAAATATATCGTTTTTCTCAATAAACATATTTATAAGTGAAATACGATTTTAATTTTGCTATACATTAAAAAAAAAAACTTTTTTATATGAGAGTTAATAAAATAAAATATGAATTAAGAACAAATTATTATAGGTGCATATATCAAAGGCTAAGAATTAACAACTAATAACATGTTCTATGTTAACATGTTATTAGTAATGAATAACGTATCAGTGTTATTTTAGTATTATTTACATTTAGTATATAGGCTAGTAGTATAAATAATATTTATTCATATTTTGAATTAGCTTTAATTAATTTTGATTAAATTTTTAGATTTTAGGGTTAAATTGTAATAATTGCATGAGATTTTTTTTAATGTAGAAACTTGCATTTTCTGTGAAGCTGATTTTGTCAATTTAAAAAAAGGTGTTTACACACACACACACATGCACGCAAGCACACGCACGCACGCACGCACGCACATGCACACAAGCACACACACACACACACACACACACGCACGCAAGCACACACACGCACGCACGCGCACGCACGCGCGCACACACACACACACACACACATTTTGATTTGATTGTATTTGTTATTAACTTTTGTTTTATATTTAAATACACATACATACAAACCTATATTTCTATTTCGATTGTAGTTTACAGTAACAGCACTGCTGTGCATGATGACGTTCACGGGTCATTTATACTGAAAATGTATTTAAAATTGCACTTTATACAGGTTTGTCTATTCTTCTTCTATAAGGCATTTTGAAAGCATCCTCAGTTTAATTCTGTAAGCCACACAATCCTGACGCATGTAAATGCATTTAGGTGTTATTCAGCTCGGCAGCAGCTGGACTCTGACCTCTAAAGGTTCATTTACGCAGGTGAGAGTTAAAGCCAATCCACCGCTCCATTGTGTCTCCCAAACTCCCCTCAATCGCTCCCGAGCAGATCCAGACGCCAGAGTTCAAGGACCAGCGTCTCCATTGTGCGTCTGGGCCTCGTGTGCACTGTTAGATAGCAGTCGCTTCTCTTGTTTCCTCAAGTGTTGGACTTGCTTGGAAAAATCTGCTACCTTGAAGGCTCACCTTTCCATTCTTCGTGAAAGCTCACAGTCTGTTGTGGAGAAAAGAGCTTTAGGACAGAATAAAGGACTAGAAGAGGTCTCATCTGCTGCTTTTTCAACACGGTGTGTGTCTGGGTGTTTTGGTTTAATCAGCATTTACAGTGAGTAGAGAACTATATCAGGAACGAACGAACACTTTATGGTAATCTGATTATTGTATGCAAACAACATGCAAAAAATAATAATACAATAAAATAAAAATAGGGTCATTAACTAAAACTTAAATAAAATCCATAAAAAATTAAATAGAAATAAAAGTTAATTTTACTTACCACATTAGGCTACTTTAATTACTGGAATAAATTAATCTGATTACATAATTCACGTTACTTGTAATGTGCCCCCCCCCCCCCAACTGCTGGCAACATTTCTTATTTTCATTTAATTCAACTTGAAGTACTAATATAACTCAAACTAATAAATCAATTTCAAAAATATGTAGTCTTATAAAAAAATAGAACATGACAAAACATCATTTATATAATAACTTATTAATTTAACATTGACACTAAAATAACACAGGCAGAAATATCCCTGAGTGTGATCTGTCACATTATACATTTAATAAACTGCTTAATAAAATAAAAATGCTATATTTCTACCACTAGAGGACACAATTTCACTGATTTGTGTTTTCAGTACAATCAAAAACATGAGCACGGGCCTACTAGCATACTGTAGCTTACTACTCATACTGTCGCTATTATATATAAAAGATAAGAGACACGATAGAACGAGTACAGTGCTATATACTCCATATTTCTGAATTCCCATTTTAGAGTTGTACTGAATTCAACGGACTTCTCGAAGTGTCCTTTCCTGGAAATACTGGAAATCTTAGCATTGTCCTTTAACCTTTAAGTCATATTGATACACTAACAACAACCACGTAAATACTTTCTGTGTTATTGAACGAGTAAATTAACTACGAGGAAACATTTTGCTATTTGAGAGAAACAGTGATACAATTACAATTCTCTGCCATTTTTTCTTTTCAACCTTTGAAATCAGCTCCCATGGCATTGTGGGAAAGTAAGTGTCCACTGGCTGCACACTTTAAATTCACCGTTTTATACTCTATTTGATTAAACTATCACTTGAACAGTCACAATGCATTGCAAAGAAAAAAGCAGAGCTAGTTCAGATGAAGAAAAATAATTCAGCGTGTTTTTCTCCAGTTTGGACTTCAAACAAAAAGATGCAATGAAAAAAATATTATTTATAACATTTATAACGTTTAACCAATAACAACAGAACAAATTGTTTCTGCATCCTATACGCGTTGACCTTATATGAATCATTTATTTACATTTATGCATTTAGCAGCGCTTTTATCCAAAGCGACTTACAGTGCATTCAAGCTATACATTTTTTATCAGTATGTGTGTTCCCTGGGAATCGAACCCACAACCTTTGCGCTGCTAACGCAATGCTCTAACCACTGAGCCACAGGAACACCAAAAACCTTTTTTGTAGCCTAATACATTTGTAAAAATTTGATAACTTATATGAATCATTTTTGGTTATGGTGTTCCGCTTTGGCATGCAATGTGAACAGTTCTTGATTAATCAATAAATAATTGTATTTATAAAGCACACTAAAAACAAAATAGCCTATTATTTTTTTAGTAGCAAAACTTTTTAGGAAATAAAACTTCCGGATAAAAGAAAAAAAAAATTATATATATATATATATATATATATATATACACATACATACACACACACACACACACACCCACACACACACACAACACCACACGATGTCCGCTATACATGAAAAAGTTATCAAATTTTTACAAATGTATTAGGCTAAAAAAAAAGTTTTTGGTTATATATAATGTGCATAATATTATATTTCAAAGAAGAAGAAAAAAATACACATTATTTCCATCACGAGTTGCGATTAAACGCAATGTTTCTCGGGGAATGCAAAGCTTTTTCAAGCGAACGTACCCCCCCCCCCCCGCCCCCAACACGGGAACGCAAAAGTTTTGCAAGATAGCAAAAGTCACTTAAATAGTAGACTATGGCCTACTTATATATATATTCCCTTCACAGCATCCATTTAGCGGCTCCGTAATAAAACCAGCTTACACCGAATCCATTTAAACATTTAGGAACAATTATAAGCCTTACGAAAAAGTTGGCTTTAAATCTGAAAAACATGCTTTTTATTATAGGCCTATGCATTTCATTTGACAGTTGTGTTATCTCCACCAATTGTTGCGCATCACGTTCGGATCATTTACGTGCCGTTTGCGCTGACTGGGATCATGTGAGGTTGTGTAGGCTACGTTTATTCAACAGCGCTACTGAGAAAAGCCAGTGTCAACAGACCTGTATGTGGAACTAGTCAGCTGTTATTTGCCCGACAATCCGAGTGACACTCCGTCATATTCCACAAGGCAGGCTATCTGTTATCCATGAGCTCGGACAATGTGGCAAATAATGAATGCAGCCTTTGACAGAGCAGTTACAAGCACTGGATAAACGGAGTAAGACTGTATTGTACACAGTATCAGAGCTCTTTGATTATCGCATTATCCCGTTAATACCGCGGCCGTTTGGATTCGGTCAGCAGACATGATCTTTTAACTAAGCAAACATCAGACTCGAGCGCTTCATCCAAGTGCCGCCAAACCCTGGAGAGATAGGCCTACTGTACGAGCTTATCTGCGCAAACACGGCCCGTTTCAATATGTACACTGGACTCCTTCATCACGGACGGCTATTGATTGAGAGTATGATAGCAGAGCTCCGGGAATGTACCTGTTCCATTGGGACTATTGACTTAGGCTCTCAAACACCAAATCAATCGTCAAGTGCCCCTCTTGTATTTTCGCAAGGCTTTGCTTTAATCTCTCGCTCACACAGTCGCATCTCACTGGGCTTTCGGATGATGTCCCATCCCTTGCAATGACTCAAAATAAACACACAATAATATACCTAATTTCATTTCTGGGTGTTGAATAACTGGCGTGGTTTACGTGGGATTAGGACTGTGTGACATTAGGGCCTTGTTTAGTTTACCCAGTTTTAACGCAAACACGTGCACTTCAACAGAAGTCCGGATCGCCGTGTGTTGTTTGTCAATGTTCTGTTTGACTGCTCACTGTTCCTGTAAGGAGGGGTCCGATGATGAACGCTTCAGTTTATAGGCTTTCTTACGGAAGAGAAAACAGTCTAGTAGCCTACACGAGAGCATGCGCTTGAAGCTTGATTTTATGGGTTGAAAAACGTGGCATATGTTAGTTGCAAGGGATGCAATCCACCTTAACTACCAGCTACCATGTGCCATTCATCAGTGGTGTTATAAACTCACAGTTTTTATCGGATACATTTTATCTACAGCACTGTGCATTCCGGACAACCAAACCTTTGTTCCCAGGTGTTGTTTTGTTCCTATTACACTAAGATGACCCTCATGAGCTAACTGTAACGCTCTTCCACGCAGCGACTGTGGAAAAACAATTATTGTCCCTCTGAGTATTATTTGGCCAATGACACATAGCTCACCTGCAATATGTCTGTATGCAGGGTACAAACTATTTGAATGGCAGTTTTCAGTCTCTGTAATTCCACATAATTTTCTGAGATCCGCTCAAATTCTTTGGTGGTCAGGGCGCTTGGTGTTGCACAAACAGCTATGAATCTCACATATTCCTCTGCGTTATGTGCATGGGTCGCACCTTTGGCTGATGGCTCCTGCAGGCATGGCAAAGGATCTGCAATGTTGTGCATTCTGGGTATATGAATCACCCGAAAATCATGGGGCTGCAATCTCAAGACCCTCCTTTCGATTCATGCACATGGTTTTGAACGAGGACTGTAAATTGCCTCCAATGCCTTGTGGGTTGTGACCAGATCAAACTATGTCCATATCGTATGTGTGCAGTCGTTCACATGCCCACATCAGCGCAAGTGCTTCACGCTCTGTGTGTGAATATCTCTGTTCACATTATGTCAAGCTCCTACTCACATAGCAGACAGGAACCATTCCTCCTCTTTGGTCCTGCACTAATACTGCTCCGATGCCTTTCGTTGGAGCGTCCTTGTTGAAATAAGCCAGTGTTGTGGCTTCAGCCAACTTATCTTTGAGAATTTTGAATGCTTTCTTTTGCTCAGTCCCAAAATAAAATTAAATTTGGCGGCCTTCCTTGTCAGTCTGCGCAGAGGTTCTGAGATGCTTGCAAATCGAGGTATAGTCGCTGTTAGTTAACCTGTGGCCTGCCACCATCTTTACTCTTTTCCATCCTACGCGATGATGTCACACCAATACACAACACGTGGTAATGAATCGGAAGTCCTGCACATTTACAGAACGCGAAAGTGCGTAAAACTAGGCTATATACAGTCCAGTGGACAAAATTACACTATCCTTCAAATTGTCAAAGCAGATTAGTTGAGACAGGAAAAAAAGGAAAGAAATACGCTGCATATAAATGAAATAATAC
>QVTF01022475.1:0-7500 GCA_003573665.1 Oxygymnocypris stewartii | reverse complement strand
ATTAGATTGATTTCTGAACAAGGGGGTGGAATTGACTACGAACACTCGGGACATGTCCCTGCCAATACCCAGCGACTACGCTAAATTGTCCCTAGCAATTAAATATCTGGTGTCTGCCGTTATGTCCCCACCATTTCCAAAATCACACCTATGCTCTTGTTTCTGAAGATCATGTGACTCTGAAGACTGGAGGAATGATGCTGAAAATACAGCTGCGCATCACAGAAATACATTACATTTGAACATTGATTCACATAGAAAACAGTTATTTTCAATTGAAATAATATTTTATGATTTTTAATCAAATAAATGCAGTGTTTATTGAGCAAAAAAGACTTCTTTCAAAGAATGTGAACCACTTTTGAACAGTAGTGTACATACATACAGTACATACATAAAATATAACTTTCTTTAATTGTACTTTAGTCTTGTTTTTGAGTAAAAAATATCTTACCCTTAAAACATTATTATAATTACTAAACTTTAAAATGTATGTGATAATGTGAAAATAATGAGAACTGAAGCAAAATACCAATAAAAACGAAAAAAAACAACAATGCTGAGTAAGTTTGTTTTAACATACATAACATGCATAAAATTAGAAAAAAATCAATTTGAAGAGACAACCAAAGCGTAAATGATGATATACAGTAACGCTAAACCTGACCTTTAATAACAGATGCAAACATGCTGACTGTAATGTTTCGGGAGGCAGTGATGCTTCACAGCTGAAGCTGCTTGATGATATCAGGCGTTTGTGTAAATTGAGCACTGAGGAGGTTCGCTGTATAAGTGTGATGCTAGACTGCTGATATAAGCGCGTTAATATCTTGAAAGGAGCACAGAGAGACCGCTGTGGCCCGGCTTTGACAATGAGAAAGGTTTCAGGAATATATGCAGGTCTCCGTTCTTCACCGTTATGATCTCCCCTGTGCTAAAAGAACAGATCTGAACACACACATCTTATCTAGATGAGGACAGGGAACTACAATCTGGCCCACAGTGAACAAACCCCGCTGCTCTACATCTACAGACGGGACGGGGACGACTCAACTCAACGTGTGACGAGACGCTGCTGAAGCACAAGAAGTGGTGCAAATCTCTGCTGGGGGTGTCAGTGTAAGACACCGCGGGATGTTATTGGAGCTGATAGCATGAAATGACCAATATTTCAACAAGAACAGGGTCATTATTGTTAACTAAAGCCACAGATTTTTTATTAAACACTGATTGAAATAAAATAAAATGTAAAACTTGTTTTGTTTTTGCTAGTTGCCAAAACAACATTTCTCATTTTTGTTTGATTTACATTTTAAATAAACTAAAACTAAATATATCTATACACACACACAAAAAAATTATGAAAAATATGTACCAAGAGCATTGTTATAATGAAAATCAGTGAGCTTTAATAATCATAGGGAAGAAAAACAATATTCCATTAATACTATCTTAAGCCAATCAAATATCATTATAATAAACATTAATTAAAAAATTAAATATTATAAAATTTAATTATTTTAATAAATTATTTTAATAAAATAAAATCATTGCTTAAAATAAATAACATTAACTGGAATACAACTATAATGTAAAATAAAAGTTTAAGCACTAAACTAAACACTTTTTAAATAATTTATTTATGTTTTGTGAGCGTGTATAAAATTATCAATAATTATTTTCTAACTTATTTTCCATTTTATTCTATTTAATGATCATTGCTGTTTAATGGCCATTTATAAGATAATACATCATTAAATGCATTAAAATTAAACAGAGATATTGAAAAAATAAATACAGTTTCATGTCTAATACACATATTTTCAGCAAGAAAAATGTGATAAATAATTTCTATATTAAGTATGACTTGTTATATCAAATTGAACATACAGCAGATGTATAGTGGTGGGCATAATGCATAATAAAATGCATATATTAGAATATAAATACATGTCGGTGCATAAGAGGCAGATATTTTGGAAATGATATAAAAGTATTTCTACTTCCTGTAGAGCACAGATAATCTACAAGAGCCAGAAGACGATAGATTGTGTACAAGAGGTTTTATTTGGAGGGGAAGTCTTGATAATATTAATTAAGTGAAGGTAAAGCAAGAGTTAACTCCCTCAAAGATGCATTCAAGAAATCTGATCACTGAAGAGAATTATATCATATGAAGTGATTCATGTAAATACCCCATTTCACAGGAAAAACTTCCGTCGAAAACCCCGCCGAGAAAACAACAAATAATGAACATATCAGTTAATAAAAGACAAACTATTAACATGAGTAACGGAGAGACGCTCGCTGCTTCGAAGCTTTGATTCACACAAAAGCCTCCCTGAAGTATTTATTCTGTGTAACAGAGAATGTGTGAATTCATCGCTGAGTACTGCATCACTCTTTATTCCTCTGATATTGCTATAATATATATTGCAAAAATAAACTCTGGTAGAAAAGGCCGACAGTTTGACCTTGAATACCTCAAGTAAATACATATGAACACTTATGAATAGATGCAGTGATCAAATCTTTTTGTCGCTAATGAATCATTGACTTTGATTGAGTTTATTCTCTTCATCACGTGCAGGGTCTGGAAATATCTAGAAACTCTCGATGTGAATGTAATCTAAAGCAGCGGTCACGTGTCTGTCAGTAAAGAACTATAGACACAAACGCTGTGGATTATTATTACATACAGCAGCATGTCTCGCCTCGTCCAGAAACGTTCTGATGAGTCACGGACATCAAGGAAAAATTACAATGAAATTAAAATAATCATGCAAATTTACGACAGTAAACTAAATAGACTTATTAAACATTTCAGATATTTTTTTTGTTGTTGATGTTAAAAGGCTTTGTCCTGTCAAACTCAACAGTATTTTGGTGCAAACGCATCAATAAACTTGATAAAAGCTCATATGTATTATATATATATGTGTGTGTATATATATATATATATATATATATATATATGTTGTGTATATATATATATAATATATAGTGTGTGGTATCATATATATGTGTGTGTGTGTAATATATATATATATACACCATATATACACATATATTACTATATATATATATATATATAATATATCACATATACAACATAAAATATAAAAAACAAAATGTAACATTTTTTTAATTTTTTATGTATTAAATGTAATTTTGTTAATGCTTTTTATGTTTTAGTAATGTTTTGTTTGTTTGTCATTTTAATATTTATTTTTGGTCTATATAGATTTTATATAATTTTAATTTGTTAGTTTTAGTTTATTTAATTTCAGTTATTTTAGTACTTCTACGTTAAACTAATCAAACATTAGGAATATCTAAATAGTAAATTGTATCATATAAATAAAATATACATAAACAATTATTTTCTTTCAAAGTAATAATTTAATTTTATGATTGGTTTACAGTTTTATCCATGAATTGGTTATTATGATGAGTGATGCTGTGTCATCCTTAAAAACAATAAATAAACTGTACAAGTGTATACTGCCCACAAAGTGTTTTATGCATAACTTAATGTTGTGTTTTTTTCCTCTGAAGGACTGACAAACAGCAACAACAGAATCACATGCACACAACAGGTGCCAGAAAGTGTCAGCACGCAACAATGCAGTGCAATCAACCCTAATAATACAGACAGTCTAATGATTTATTCAGGCTCTGTCTTCAGAGAATGGCATTTAATTTCCCAAAAATGTACCTTTTCTCCAAAAACACTGCATGGTCTTCTTTGAGTCCAGGTGAGGCGAGTTAGTGTCGGGCAGGTGGTCTCCTGGAGCTGCCGCTGCTGTGTTTGAGAGGGTCATTTCATTGCCTGGCTAGGGCCTGCTTTGTGACCCAATTCTCCTAATCTGGAAATAATTATTGTGGGATTACCCATCTGCACTTTCACAGAAATGGGCCAAGGGTGTGGTCACTGCTCTGGAGGACACAGAGAAATAGTGCTCAAGAAGTGTTTGTCAGGGATGCAACTAGCATTAATGTCTATAAATAATAGGAAAAAATAAATGCAACTCCACTGCCAAAAGATGATGTGAATAATAAAATAATTTAAAACAATTATTTTTAATGACTTTTAATGAACGTTTCAGTTGCATGGGTTTGATTCACTTAAAAGAACCAACTCAGAGTCATTTGTTTTGGAAACGGACTACACTGGTTATGTTTTGATTCACTACAAAGAATCGGCTCATTAGAGTCATTGTTTTGGAACAGGACTACACTGGTTATGTTTTGATTCACTACAAAGAATCGGCTCATTAGAGTCATTTGTTTTGGAAACGGACTACACTGGTTATGTTTTGATTCACTACAAAGAATCGGCTCATTAGAGTCATTTGTTCGGGACTCGGGCTACACTGGTAATGTTTTGATTCACTACAAAGAATCGGCTCATTAGAGTCATTTGCTCGGGATCGGGACTACACTGGTATGTTTTGATTCACTACAAAGAATCGGCTCATTAGAGTCATTTGTTTGGAAACCGGACTACACTGGTTATGTTTTGATTCACTACAAAGAATCGGCTCATTAGAGTCATTTGTTTGGTGGAAACGGACTACACTGTTTATTTTTTGATTCACTACAAAGAATCGGTTCATTAGAGTCATTTGTTTGGAAACGGACTACACTGGTTATGTTTTGATTCACTACAAAGAATCGGCTCATTAGAGTCATTTGTTTTGGAAACGGGACTACACTGGGTTATGTTTGATTCACTACAAAGAATCGGCTCATTAGAGGTCATTTGTTTTGGAAACGGACTACCTGGTTATGTTTGATTCACTACAAAGAATCGGCTCATTAGAGTCATTTGTTTTGGGAAACGGACTACACTGGTTATGTTTTGATTCACTACAAGAATCGGCTCATTAGAGTCATTTGTTCGGGATTCGGACTACACTTGTTATGTTTTGATTCACTACAAAGAATCGGCTCATTAGAGTCATTTGTTTTTGAAAACGGACTACACTGGTTATGTTTTGATTCACTACAAAGAATCGGCTCATTAGAGTCATTTGTTCGGGATTCGGACTACACTTGTTATGTTTTGATTCACTACAAAGAATCGGCTCATTAGAGTCATTTGTTTTGAAAACGGACTACACTGGTTATGTTTGATTCACTACAAAGAATCGGCTCATTCGAGTCTTCGTTCGGGAATCGGACTGCACAGATTTATAAGTCTTCAATTGGGAATCGACTTATATTGGTTTAGCAGCATCCATTAAATTAGTCGTCAATCGGACTAGTCGCGCTGCATTCTTTTGATTCATTACAAAGATCTGACTCATTACAGAAACTCGTTTGGGAATCGGATTACACTGAAAGCGCTGTCAGTTCGAGTCACTACAAAGACCGACTCATTAGTCATATGTCACGTGAAAGGCGAGAAAGGTTAACGGAACCAGCATCCAGAATTTTATTTTTAGACGGAACCGTTCTAAACACAATATGTTGATTATATTTAGCGCCATTGTTCATTGTCCCGAGTTCGAATCCCGAGTCGAGGACCTCCCACTGCACTGTCCTATCACAATACAAAATACAAATAAAGATCCTTATTCAAACCAGAGTTTTACAAAGCACGTATAAATGAATAAATGAATGCTTAGGTTTTAAGTTACAGTTCAAATTGGGAACTTCTGTCCGCTAACCATCTAAATGTATACCGTCAGAAGTTTTCATTCCAGTATGACTAACTTCACAAAAGCAGGAAATGTCTGGCACACATTCAGAGGTTGAGTAGCAGGTGTGGCACATCAACCAAACCCAAAGACCTGAACAAAGCAGGTATGAAAGCCAATCTCTCCTCCACAATGCCTGAGTGATGTGTGCGGCAGATACCAGACTAAAGAGAAACAAAAACGCCGTGCGGCACTGAAAAGCTCATATTAAACATGGCTCAGCCTTCTATTGTTTACATGACCACTTTCAGCCTCTCCTTCTTCTGAGCCTGGGAGCCCATTCAGTACGTAAACGGCCTCGAAACATATAACATCACAAATGTCTTACTGTTTGCTGTCAATCCATTGCCTTTTAACTGTCCCATCTGCAAATCTGACCGGGACTGTTTGCTGGCACTCTTTAAGAATAAAGGGTCTTTAATGGCATTGAAGGTTCCATTAATCCATAAAGGTTCCAAAAAGAATTTAGCAAAGAACGACTTGAAGAACCTTTTGTTAAACGGAAAGTTCCATGAATGTTAAAGGTTCTGCATGGAACCAAAGATGCATCAAAGAACCTTTATTTTAAAGCATGTCAGCAAATGAAGACGCTTTGATGCACAAAAAAGGTTCTTTAACGTGTAAAAAGGCTCTTCAGATTATTAAAACGTTCCTTACACTAAGAAAATAAAATGCTCACTGAGGAACCAAAAATGACATCACTGTAAAAACTTTATTTTTAAGAGTGGCAAGTTAATAAACTGTTGAGAAACATTAATTTGACACCTTTATTTGTCCATTAATCAAGAGTACGGTCAAAATATTGCAGAATAGCCAACAAATTTGATTCGAGCACACAATGAGTTTATTGCACAACATTGCGTGCACCTTTTCTGTGTGCTGTGTTGCTTCAGTCACCTCTCTATGTTAATATTGCACTATACGTTCCACACTGATGCTCAAATGAAGTTGAACGATTTGCAACAATCTGGCTTTTGCTGATCCAGACTGACTGGTCAAAAGAGCCTGCGAATAAAGCCAATTACTCCTGTGTACTCTGTGTACGGTGACGTATTGTTCATGCACAATGCGCTCGCGGGTCACAATGGAAATCACGACGCTTTGTGCGGCTGAACAAAAGTGGCATCGTTTGCTGACCCTTTTCAACTCTTGTTTGCAGGTGCCTTTTATGGTCGGACTCGCTTTTAGATCCTCTCGCTTTTTATGCGAAAAGTTGCCGCTGAAAGCCATTGTTAGGGCCGTTTCCCAATGCTCATTGTTTCAATGGTTGTCAGAGGGAATCAAATGAAACTTCATTAACAAAGGCCGTAACTGCTTGGTCCGATGCGGCGGAGAGGCCTTCTCAATGAGCGGATTTGTATCCTTATCTGGGCCCTTCCAATGCCATGTTTGCACCTCGCCGTGCGACGCGGCCGGCGGGGGATTCCTTTAAGCAGAGCGACCCTCCACCTCCCCAAGATTGTGTTTTTCCTGGCTCGTATTCAGCAGTCACTTAGCGTATTGAAAGATTTCGCCTGCACCCTTTCTGGAAGATCTGCAAGGTCAAATAAAGCACCTCGAGCGATACAGAGAGCTCCTCCTTTGTGACCTTTAAATCCTAGGCTGCTTCCACTGTCACAGACTGTGCATTGGGATACGTGAAGATAATAGCAGGGTTGTGTCAATGGATGGGCCCCCTGTGTGGGCCCTTGATGGGCTCTCAGAGGTCCTCTTATATCCTATTAAGTGTGCTACTAGTGTGTCTATACTAACCGTATAATTAGGAAAATACTACATTAAAGCAGCCCTACTTTTG
>QVTF01022474.1:0-56329 GCA_003573665.1 Oxygymnocypris stewartii | reverse complement strand
TGGGTGACTCTTTGAAGCACAATCTTTTAAAATTTTACACACCTGCTAATGTTTCTCTATTTCCCATGTAGCCACTTAATGAAGAAGCGAACGGGATCTTTCACTCAGCTCGGGAGAACTCTACTTCCAGCTCCCCACAAGAAAACTCCTGATTATTTGGTGCAAGAGGACATAAATGCTAATGATTTAAGGCAAGCAGGCTCCTTCGACTCTCAAGGATGTGAAATGCTAATCCCCATCTCCCCCCCCCCCCCCCCCTTCCAGCATGCCGTTCGTGTGTACATCGATTTGATCTCTCACATCAAAAGACAAACACTGATGCAAGTCAGCAGTTCCTCTGTCCAATGTCATTCCTTGATGTGATTCTTTCCACGCACATCTTTATGGAGCCGAAGGATCGAGCTTTAAGCAATCACAACTATTGGCATTTTTTAAGGAGATTCATGGGGCATGGGGAAGGGGGAAGAGCGGGCCTGCCAGCTCGGATGGAGGTGCTCGGCTCTCGGATGCCGCTAATCCATTGTCTTTACCTGTTATATGTTTCCATTAACATTGTCTTTCAGGATCAGCTTCCAGCAGTGCGGGGGAATAAGTTTGAATATGCACAAAAAACAAAAAGAATTGAATGGTAAGGTTCAAAGCAGCCTGCGAAAGGCCTTTATGTTGTGCCTTAATCATGCTAAAACACAGGCTGGTATGCCGAGTGCGTCGCTCTCCCCTTGCTTTTGCTGGGTGACAGGAAGAATTAATATTTGGCCTCTGATGCATTTTTTTGAAGTAATAAAGAAAGTAAAGAGAAGCATTATCTATTCAAGTAGCGCAGGGAATAGCGTACGCCAGACTTCCTCTGTTCGAGCTGCCGTGTCTCATTTTGTCTAGAGAAGATCAGAGAGCCGAGGACTCGCCGCTGCTGAGCGCCGAGTGGGAAATGAGACTGAACTTAGAGTTTTGAATCCTCGGGGAGAGTTTTGTATAGGAGTAACCAGACTTGTGAGGCTATTTGCATCGAACAATTGGCTAAATAATATACAGCAAAGTGATATGCAAGTTTGGAGCTAATGAAATAACAGAGCTGGTTTAACCCTTGGTACATTTTTTAGACTGGTCTTTGTTTAATGACCAAAACAAAGAAATATTAAACATGTTAAAGATTAATAGTGTACTAATCACACAAAACACATTTTAAAAGTCCTATGAAGGGATTGTAGAAGTGTTATCTGAATTAAAAGAATGATGTGCTAAGCTCATTTTAGTAGGTTTTGCTAGATTAGCTGTTTTCAGTGTCCTGTAGCTTTTCCAGTAACAGACATAATTCAAGTAGTATAGTGTGAGAAAATAATTGGTGGCTGTTTTTATGTCAGTTAATATTTAATTTGTATGTCTGAACTGAATAATCAAACAGTCCTTATGTACATTGCAAGTCAGATTGATTTTGGCGAATCAATTTATTCTAAAATATTCTTTCTCATATAGTGTTAGAAAATATTCATTCATTCATTCGAGTGAATCTGTTCATCTTAAATTGTTATCTCTCATGCAATTTTGGAAAGTCTGGTTCGTTGTAAGTTCATGTGATTGATTAAAAATGTATAGATAAAAAATTGATTTGATTGTAGTAGTTTTTGTTTGTTTAATGTAAATTATGGTGTTTTTATTTGTACAAATTTGGGTTATTATTTAGTAAAAATGTATGTGTTCAAGTTTCATACTGTTGCATATTATTAATATAAAACAGAAAAAGGAATATAAGAAAAAATATGAATTTTAAGGTTCTCTCAATTACTGTCTTAAAAATGGTCACTTCTTTTTTGGCAATTTTAATTTGTTTGTACAAAATGGTCAATTTGGCAACTTAATATTTTTTGTACAAACCTCTTTTTAATTAGTACATCAGTAAATGTATCATTTTGGTAGCTATACAGGACACTTATGTGAAGTGAACAATGCCATTCCAGTTTCAGAAGGCATAATTACATTAGAAAGCGGAGATATCAGGGATATAGTTTTAAATGTTTACATAGACCTCAACTCATTTATGTTCGCAACTGAATGAGCTCTTAAAAAAATATATATATTGGCAAAACAACAAAAGTTCGCAAAGAGTGAATAAATGAACCTATAACAGCAACCGCATGATTTATTCATTCTGCAATACATGCTGGAAACGCACAAATTGTATCAATATTAATCAATTTGTCAATTTATGCAGTAAACTCTGACTAGTTGGGACAACATTCTAGAGAATTCTCTTGGGCTTTTTTTTTGGTGGTAATTTTCTTGTGGTTGTGTTTTTTTGTCAAGTAATTCACATTCCTTAGTATTTATGACTTAAAAGGAAACATGTAGTGCCCCTCTTTTTTAATGGTTTATTAGTATTCATAAGAAAAGTGTCACTTGACTGTAGTTTCAATTTCAAAGTACCGCAGCTTCCCCAACACTGTTGGAGACAAATATAGCAGATGCACTTTTTTTTTCATATCCATGGTGCACGCTTTTTCCTTAATGCCCCGGGCTCGGAATCCTATTAGACAAAGCGTCATTGCTAGGCCTTATGTTTCACTTTATGCACCACAGACTACACATTCAAGTCTACTAGGGCAGACCTGTGAAAGCGCTTGAACCATGTCAATATGAAACCCCACTGCTCATATATATATGGGACACTACGGTCGCAGGTCTTCTGTTGGTGCAAAACGTTCTTTCCACATCGCCGGGGGAAAGTATGTGTCTCTTTTATTTTTGCGCATAATGACATAACAGATGTTTATTATTCAGAGGGTGAAATCAGTGAAAGGCTATTGAATCCGTTTGTTTAAGGCCGCAGTAAAAGTGGAATAATTTGCAAAGTCTTTGAGAATCAACACAATCAGCAGTGGCTTTAATAGCATTTTAATTAATCTTCCTCAAACTGCGTGCGAGCGTTTAAAAGGAGCCGTTTGCCGCTGGATCTTCTGGGTGTTATGTTGTGTGCATGAGAGATGCAGCTATGTGATGGGAAACCCAGGGGACACGCAGGAGGACAATGCTGGCTCTCTGGAGGATTTGATGCTGCCGAACTCAATGTGAATGCATAAAAGAAAACTCGGCAGCAGTGGGGGATAGGGAACATGGCTTGTGTGTCTTTTATATAAAATCAGCATATAATGTGTCCGCATTCTCAGTTTAATCTTAAATAGGTTAATAGGTTATTCACGTTGCACAGGAAAGAGAAAAGTTTGCTGAATGTTTTTATGAGATTTGCTTTCTTGTCCGCTCTAAACAAAAGCAGTAACATGCAACGTGAGCGTCCACCATGCGCTCTTTGTCGGCGCAGGCTACACCCCTCCATTTGCTACTTTCCTGCTTTTCCTGTTTGGTCTGCTATTTGGTTTGTCCCTTATCTTTCCATCAGTCATTCCTCCTGCTTGATGCAGCGCTTGGCTCTGCCTTGTGCTGTTTGGCACCCTTTCTTTTCTGCCCCCTCTCTCTGTGAAAGACACTTTGTCCTCCTGTGCTAAAGTTTAGAAGTGAGGGAGAAACGTCTTGGCAACACTTTCTGGGTTTTCTGCCATTACACCTGGATGTGGCCAAGACTCCGTCTCCTGCAGTGCTGGACAAATTAAGTCACCTTTGTTTATTTTGCACCAAACAACAGAATAATTGACAATGACAGATTTCAATATCATTTTGATTAAAATATTGTGAAAACAGTCTTACTATTTACTGTATTTCTAAATATTGTTTATTTATAATGCAGAATTGCTTACTAGATGATACATGACAGAATAAAAGTTTTAATTATTATTTTGTTCAAATAATGCAAACAAATCTTAGTATTTATTTATTTATAAATTAATTTTGAAATACTTTTTAAATATATACAATTCTCTGTGTTTTTTTCTTCTTTCTCTTTACAGCAGGAAGTCAAAAGTGTATCTGGGTTTTCCATCCTCAATCCCTGCAGAGGTCACTGTTGCTTGGCACAGCTGAAAAACAACTGAAGCTCAAAAGGAAGGTAATTAGATCCAACATTATCTGATATTCCCTCATACACTTAATATTGCACAAAATGATGTTGATTGCTCAAATAACTTGCTTCAAGCATCAATCGAGAGACAACTAATCATCTAGTGTTGCTTCAGAATTACCTGCAGGACAATCTGAATAATCTGAACATGCATCAGGAGATATTTTGTATTTATAAAATCAGTTTATTTGTGTAGGAGTTCTATGATGGTAATTGAATGCCTTGATATTTTTGTTTCAGGAAATGATTACAGGCTGCAATTAAGAATGCGGCTTTGTTATGGAGCTCTAAAATGAGATATTTATTAATTTGCTCTCTACTCCACATTTGTTTGTGCCATTTAATTCTGAAATCCACACACACTCGGTGCCGGAAATTGTGTCTGAATCAACTCTAAATCATATTTATCGCTTGGAACACACGTCCAGATGGCAGACTCTTAACTGAGCTTGGATTAATGGGAGGACGGGCAAGAACTGCATCAAACTCCTCTTAAGGACCTTTGAAGAACAACATTGCTAATCGCTCATAAGGACGCTGTAGAACATGTTTGTTGGGTAAAAATAAACAAATTATGCTTTGTTTGGAAACACATTGCCAGCTTCAGCTGGAATTTCTGATAGATATCCATAGACTAATATGTATGTGTGCGCGTGTCTATGGTGAAATGCAGATGGCCTGGCACACATAAGCCCTTAGTTAAGATTCTATTTAAGTGTTAAAATCAATTCCAAGCAAATAACGTGGAAACCTTTGTGTAAGCACTTTTTACCCTCTTAATTCTCCCTTGTTAAATTAGCCTTGGTGTTGGAATGATGGGACAGCAGATGAAGAGGAAACCTAAGCATGCTGATACTGAAGCGTCTAAAGGTTTGCAACTTAGGTAGTTGAAAATTTACCAAATAGTCTATTTAAAAATATATGAAATACAAATGAATGTAACAACATGTAAAACAATGGAATATATAAGCAATCTATTTGTATATATACTGATTTATTTACAGTACTTTGTAGTCATGGATGTCAAAGTTCAACAATCACCATAATATATGTCAGATAATAAGTCTTTGCAAATTCATGGTTACCAGTGCAATAATTTATTGGGTTCTCCAACTGGGAGAAGCATTTTTTATCTAAGAGAGATGTATCATTATGCACTGATAATTCCTCCTAGAAAACGCGGCTGGCGGTGTTTGCTTTGCCTTTGCGAGGGTCTCTGTATGCTACCCCCGTTGATTTCCACATCTAAAAGGACAGGGCATCTCATTTCTTGTCACTGTGTCCCAAATTCCTAAAGGTACAATTAGCATTTTGTCTGACAAAATGTTGAAAGGTTCATAGATTGATATTTGCAAAAATGCAGCAAGATGCTTTTTTTCCCCGAATGCAAATTTTGACATTTATTAACTTTTATTCCAGATCTGTTTATGGATTGTAAAAAGTGTGCATACATTTAACGAGAATCAAGCGAAATTACAATGTTTACACAGTTGCTGTCCGATGCGCAAAGTGCGTGATTTAATACGGAGGAGATGGCATTTTTACTGTCCTTGATTTATGTCTTTTATGGCATTTCTAATGAGAGGGAGCGGCGTTTCATTGAAGAACAGTGCAGGAAACTACACTTACTGCAGACCTTTTTTCTCAGGGGTGCTTTTCCCCTGTGAAGTAATGTCAGCAGTTTCCCACCTTCAAAGTCCTTTTGTTTTTCTCAATCTATTAACAATTCTAATTGTACAGCACTTGTTGAGTAAGCATGGTAAATAAGGCAGGAAACACATTATTTCCCTTTAGTGCAGATTAAAGGTAGCACTGCACAATGTTGAAACACATTAGTGAACACTAAAGACAGCGAATAGAAACACACACTTCTGTCTTGCTCAGCCGCACGGTGAGCTTCCTGATGTTAAAGAGTCGTTTCTCTGAGAAACAATTACCACATTCTGTCCACATATCTGTTAATGAACATATCCGTGCTCTGGAATCTTCAAAAGGGATGCAATCACTTTAAATTTGATTAAAGTGATACATATTAGGCTGCTTGTTTTCTTTGGGCCTTTCGGCTAATTAAATTGCTTTGTATGGCATCGACTACTTTTCTTAGACACAACACCCCAGTTCAACTTTGCTGGTCTGGATGGCCGTATCTTAATTGGGGATCATTTCGCAAATGTGGTTCAATTTCCTTTACAAGACAGTTACTGTTAACTGCTATTTTTAAAGCCAATAACAACGTCAAAGCTCGAGATGATTAAAGCAATTCAAGTTTCCCTTTGTTTCTGAATACAGTGAGATATGCGGCCATGTTTGTATAACATTTATTAAACATTTACTAAATGGAATTGAATCTGTCATCGCAGAAGTTTTTGGAGACAATTACTTTTTTGTGTGACGAGCACGCCTTCGTTCAGGGACTATTTTGCAGCTTATATCCCTGATTAGCCTTGCGATTTTAATCAAACTTTACCCTTAAATCTACACACAGTGAGAAGAACTTGTGCGGAATTTCAGCACCAGACTTTACCCAATTAGCATACTACATTTTCTCCATTAGATAAACTGCCTTTTGAGATCTGACTGGTTTAATCTGTTTAATGTGCGTGTAAACTATAATCTCTCAATTCTGCAGATTCCCTTAAGGACATTATTCACATACTCTTCATTTTTGAAATGCATGATCTAGCACCAGTCTTAAAATTAGAATTAAATGCTGATTAGAAGTCGGGTATTTCACAGAGTTTTTCCTTCCTGGTCAGAGGGAGTGAGCAGAGCTACGTGCAAGTAATCAGCCACAGACTAGTTTCGCAGCAAGTTTAATGGCGTTTTACAACCAGACGTGTTGCTGGAACCGCACCAGTGTCACATACAGATGTTACTAATCAGTGGATGCACAGAGAACAAAGCAAAAAAGAGGAAAATGTCAGCTGTAATCATTTTCTTAGACCTCTGTGCCACATGCAGTGAATTCTGGGAAGGCTTAGCGTTCTAAAAATCAAAACAAATGAACACCGGATCGTCCAAGTCACTATTTGGGCTATTGTAGCTAGCATGAAATCACACCAAGGGTTTTGGATGTACAATATGTTTCTTTTATAGGATGCAAATGTATTGAGTGATGCAACAGACGGCTGAATGTTGGGTTCGATACGTAGCGCAGATTCTGACTAGAATGAGTCTTTGTGCAGGTTCCTTTTGAAGTCACTTCATTGATTATCTCAACCCTCTAGGAAATGGCTCATGCATCTCATGTACATTATAACAAATGTTCTCTTTGCATTACAATTGAATTGTGATTGTTATGTTCAATCAATGGGAAAGGTCAAAGGATCGCCACTGCCAGCAATTTAATGGAGAAGTCAATGGAGATTCATTTTAATCACTGTGGCTGTTGCCGAACGAGCACAACAGGCCCTGTGAATGGCACGGTAATTACTACTGTTTATACAGGTTTACCTCCCAATTTAGATATCCACAAATCTCTCGCCTGATATAAAAGTCTGTGCGGCTTTAAACTGGGGACGGGGCACCGCCGAGTAATTGTGCAGCTATCAAGCGGCTGCTTTTGAAAAAATGAAATTAGCTCTTTTAAAGACTGATATCACCGGAGGGGCAGTATTTTACATACGGTTGGACGTTTTGCCAGCTCAGCTCACAAGACACTCGGCTGGCATCTTTCCAAGTGAATCCTGAGATTTGCAGATATATTTGCAGACAGGATGCACACAGAGAGAGAGCGAGTTGTAAGGCAAGATGGCATCCTCATAACAACCGCACAAATGGATCTTAGCATCAGGACAGCTTGATATCTGAAAACTATTTCATGGCAGCGTATCTCTGTAATGCACATAATGAACCACGGCGTTCCAAGTTTATGCTAGGAAGCTAAACGTTAATGAGAATTTATGTTAGTAATTTACTTTTGTTAGACACATATATGTACATATGTGTATGTATGTATATATATATATATATGAACACACACACATTTTATTTATTGAGCTTTGATGATTATATTTCAATATATAAATATATATATAAATTACATACTATGCCATATAAGATTCTAAATGTCTTTATTATCACTTTTAACCAATTGAATGCACCTCACTCTATCGCTCTCTCTCTCTCTCTCTCTCTCTCTCTCTCTCTCTCTCTCTCTCTCTCTCTCTCTCTCTATATATATATCTCTCTCTCTCTCTCTCTTTCTATGTATGTAAGTATTGCATGTTATACATATATACAATTTGTTGCCAACCAGTGAAGTTTGTTTCAGTTGCAGATTATATTTCTTACTTTTTGATCTTTGATAATAGTTAAAATCCTCCATACAAAGAATTCAACTGACTTTAGTTAAATGTCATCTGGATTTGATGAACATTTCTGTTAAGAGGGGATTTTATCCATCTTTTACTGATAAATTGGAGTTATTTATAATGAAATGTATTAACTGTGCTAAAGAACTTTATGCCTTCATGTGTTACCCATTAATTTTGAAAGTCCTATTTTTTGACAGTATTCATATAGAGTCTTAATAGGAACCTAATTCAGATGCAGTTAGACAGACTTCTATCATTTCAGATTCCATACGTCCTGTCAACAATAAAATCTGCATTCCGCTATGAGGTTCCTTCACGATTTGTATTGACATGCAACTTTCCAATCAGGGACTAAAAATATTTGCTTTAATTATGTCTCTGAAGGTCATACCTGATTTGTGCAGGAACTGTTTTATGGAAATGAGCCGGCTAGAAGATCTGTAGTTTTATTAGAGCACATTTGGTCTCTGTTTACACTCTGATCTCATCTGTAATGTGAACACAACAAAGAGAGCCGTAGTTTTGCTTTGTGAAACATTCCGACGGCGGTGAACTCAGAAAATTCCAGTCTGGGGAGAAACTCCATTCTCATTAAGCAAAGAAAGTGTGCTATCATTCTCTCAACATCTAATTTAATGACAGTCCCAACTGCCTGTCATAAAGTTTTCGTTCAGACGTCTACTAAATGAGGGGGCTCTAATTGGGAGTCTCTGTGTATTAACTCTGTCCTTTGTGTACCTGTATGAGAAAAGCCAAACTATGCTTTTCTTCAAAGGAACAAATGAAAAGGAAAGCTAGCATCTCTCTCTAGGGCAGGTTTTTTTTTCCCTTTTTGATAGGTCCATTTGTAAAGTTCAAGTACTCTCTTCATCAACAGCAATTAACATTTTAAATATATATACTATATACAATATACACGGCTTATACACTATAAATATATATATATATATATATATATATATTTCTTTTTTTATTATATATATATATATATCTTTTTTTATTATATATATATATATATAATAAAAAATATATATGTATATATATATATAATAAAAAAAGAAATATATATATATATATATATATATAACCCTAGTTATATATTTCCCTAGTTAAGTGCTATCCATATATATTGTATAATTTATTCACGGATGACAAAGTTTAATTTTCAAATCTGGTGGGCAAGAAACAGATTTTATCTAATAATTTAAATACATATATATATATATATATATATATATATATATATATTCAGTATTCTTTGAAGAATAGGACGCCAAAAGAACAATATTAATGTCTTTACACTCAATTTAAAAAGTCTTTGCTGAAAGAAATTGCTTTTTTTTAACAAATAAAAGCAAACAAACAAAAAAAGTGTGGTAGTGTGTATGTGCATATGTCTGTTTTTCTTTACCATATACATTTTCATATATTTAGAAACATTAGTTTGTTTTTCTTTATTTATTTTGTATCCAGTAAATAAAACAAATTATATTATTGCGTGTTATTTTATGTTTCCGGTAATATATTTACAATAAGTTTCAATTTGTTATCATTAGTTAACTACATTAGTTTACATGAACCAACAATGAAAAATACTTATAGTATTTACTAATCTTTGTTAATGGTAATTTTAACATTTACTCAAGTTGTGTTTAACAAAAACAAAAGTTGTGTCTGTTAATATTATTTACTAGACCTAGCAACGTTGGTGGCCAGCTTTCGGAGAGCTGAGGATAAAACTGTGTGTGGCTACTGTGCCATCTGCCCTCTGCCATGGTGTGTGTGTGTTTGTGTGTGTGTGTGTGTGTGTGGGGGGGGGGGGGGGGGGTCTCTGGATGGATGGGGTCAATGGCATGCGACCTTGAGGATACAAATATTCAAAATCAATAAGTATTTGTCTCACTCTGCACCCTGTTTGTCTGAGCAGCATTTTAAGCTGCAACCTCCCCCAAAAGGGAACAATGTGAGTAATGAACATGAGTCAGAAGACAGGCATACAACACTTGCAGATGTACTCAAATATTTACTGCATGGAAGTCATCTTTATTCATCAGATGAGAAGGTAAGCAGGTTTGCATTTAATGGAATCTGCCAATATGTTACAATGTAATGACAGCTGTTTCCATTTGAACCAGGTACGCCTATTTTATGCAATTAAAGTTATTTATCTCCCTTTCAAAGTTCATCAATTATGTTGAAATACTCTTAATGTCCATAAGGGGGATGATGTATGATTGGTGTAATTATTTCTTATTCACCATGCTTTCTAAAGCATATCAATTTTGTTAATACCATGTAATTAAAACATGTCAGTGCACTACAAGTTGCGAGCTGTATTAATGACTGTGAAAATTATTTTAATTAAATAGCCAATTATAGAAAAATCCTAACCATGAGAGTTGACATTTAAATGAATTTCATTTAAATTGCTTTTCAACATTGTTTTATCAAAGCCTTATAGGCTGAATAAATTATTATATCAAACAACACACAGTGCCATTGATCATACGCGAGTCGTATCGTAGTTCTACTTTTAAACACTGATCCATAGCTTTATGGTGATTCATACAGATGGAAGGAAATTGTGCACTCTGCTTCTCCATTTGTTATTCTTCAAACCGGTGTGTTCATGAGGAAGGAAAGTAGCCAGATTGTTCTCAGCTTGTTTGATGGTTAATGTATGTCTGATGTTTGCTGTAACAGATACCATAAACAAAACGGAGCGAGTTAGTCATCAGCGCCGCGACGCCATCAAACCTTTGTGCGTGTGGTCTTGTGATGGGCCTTTCCTCATTAGCAATGCCATGTCATGTCCCGGCAGCCATCATGGGCCTCTGATATCATATAAACACATGGAAGAAACACATACATCTCGTTGACTAACTTCAAGCACTATTTAGAAACCATTTAAATGTCATTAAAAAAAAATTGTGAGAGAATAGAAACAAAGAACACCCTTTATGCTCCTTTAGAAGATAATTGACCATTTTATCTATTGCGATCAAACAGTCAGATTGTTTTAATTTGTGGTAGCATTTATGGTAGCGTTTATGTCATCTGTTAGCCTTCCTGATGGATCAGATCCTTTTCAAATGCTAATAGTGTAAATGCCAATGTTGTTACTTTTTTTCTTTAAGCAAGGAACATCTTGACTCACGTTATATGCAGAGGCGTCATGCCCATTCAAAGTGAGGGGGCACGTGCCCTCTCAGATATTTGAGCCACGTGGATTTTGAAAGCAATTTCCAAAAGACAAAAAATAGCCCAATAATATTTGTTATATTTGATAACAACAAAGTCAGTCATTTAAAAACATTTTAAGGCGTATAATGCGTGGTAATTAAGTAAAAACAAATACAGATTGTATGCATAGTTAATATGTCACTCTACAGAAATGTCCACTTTTGGTATGGCAATGTCTGAAAATTTATTTATTTTTCTAACATTTAAAATTAGACCACATTGTTAGACTTTTGATTTTATGAATATACATAAATTACACTTTTTTTTCTTTTTTGTGCATTTATTTACCAATATCGAAGGTCAGATGACACCAGTAACAACAGGCTATAAGACCATTTTCATGAAAAAATGGCTTTAGCAAGGTATCAAACCACATTTTGTCAATCATGATATACTCACTAAATTAAGTAGTTTAATCCATTTGTGTTAGTTTTATTTTTTACAATTCCCTAACAATAAAGTAGGTCTACCAGTGAGTTCAACTAAAAGCTTCATATGAAATGTCATTTACTTCATATGAATAGCTATTAATAAATTATTGTATTTTAAATGGTAGAAAAACCTGTTTTGGACCTCGAAATAAAGCACTTTTCATCTGTACATGGCTGTGGGGCCAAGCAGTTTTGTGGTGCTTGAAATTCTATTTAATTAAATAAAAAACTATTATTGCCACATAAAAGGAGGTGTAATTTTCAAATAACATTGTTTCATTTCAAAATATGAAGAAATCTTAACTTAATTTATTTTTCAAGTGTAATATTTCTGTAAAGGTTAGGGACAGTATAATTGACATTTCCATGGAATGATCCTAATAGAACATTACGCTAATTTGCCCATCACCCGTTATAGATTAACTAGCATGATATATAAAGGTGCAAAATGCATTTACTTCCCATCTGACATTACCCCCCCCCCCCCCCCCCGCAACAGGCGCCGTACAACATCCAATGGGGAGGGGGGCGGGTGCTTTTGAGGCCTCAAGAGACATGGAGACAGGACAGGTGGCCTCCAGGGCGGTACCTGTTCTGGGACCAAAGGTGGAGCAGGGAGCTTGGCCGGCCATGACGGAGCAGGGAGATCGGGCGGCCATGGCGGATCCGGGCACTTCGTGGGCCATGGTGGATCAGGGGACTCTGTGGGCTATGGTGGATCAAGGGACTACATGGGCTATGGCGGGTAGCCCACCCCAAAGAAAAAAAACATTTTATTGGGGAGATAGCAGTACGGGGGGCACTCGGGAAGCACGGACACCTGGGGGCGCTCGGGAGGCGCGCGGGCACCTGGGGGGCGCTCCGGAGGCGCGTACTCTAGGGGGCGCTCTGGAGAAGTGGACTCTAGGGGGCTCTCGGGAGGCGCGGTCTCTAGAGGGCGCTCGGGAGGCATGGCCTCTAGGGGGCGCTCTGGAGACGTGGACTCTAGGGGGCTCTCGGGAGACGCGGTCTCTAGGGGGCGCTCGGGAGGCGTGGTCTCTAGGGGGCGCTCGGGAGGCGCGGACTCTGTGAGCTCCTGAACCGGAACGGGCTCTGGAGGGCGCTGTCGAGGAGCTGGTGCGTTCAACCCCCTCCTCCTGTGCCCCCTCAAAAATAATAAGTGCATGACGCCCCTGGTTATAGGGCTCTCAACTTTAATATATCAATGAACAATTTATATATATATATATATATATATGTATAATTTTACGTAGAGGAAGATTAAGGATAACTGTCTATTTGAGGTGGACATGTCATTTCAGTGCTGTTGCCCTTTAACAATGATTTAACAAAGTTCTCAGCTGTTTCAAGCTGTTCTTTGTGTGTGCATATCCTTCTGATTATTGTTGGTTTGAACTTCTCTCAGGTCAACTGTTATAATGTAGCATTCCTCTCATCCTGGCTCATTGAATAATGATGCAGTGTGGAATGGCTTCTTCTAATGAGCGAGATCGAGGAGTTATTTTCTTGCCGTGATGCTTGCATTTACCCAGTACATAAAGATTGCAGACATTGTTAATTTAACCAATAAAACTAATTGAACATTCAAAGTTAGAATGCAGTGAACAACCGAGAGTTTCTCTGCATTGTGCTTCCTGCTGTTTGTCTATTGAAAGACTGTTGTTCTAATGGGAGTTTGATTCATCAGGCCCACCCAGCTTGTTAAGAGACTTTGAATCGGAGACATCATAGAGGTCCTGTGGAGTTTGTGGATGCCTTTTTGTCTTATCATCATTCTTCTTTAAACGAATGTCTGCTAGCAGTTCTTTGTGATGGATTTTATGGCCATTATTTGCAGTTAACCCCATGCTAGAATGAAAAATAGTTGGCAAACTATCATGACATTCATTGTTTTTAACGAAATCTTAATATGATGCATATTTAAGCAAAGGTTAGCAACATAAAAGGGCAAATTTGTCTGGCTATGAATTTTAAGTGGATATTGATTTTTACACTACATGCTACCTCTGTGCCTGAATGACAATTCTGAAATGGCATTCTGCTTATCTTAAAGCAGATCAGATCAGACTAACTTGAACTTATAAGTTTACTTCGGTTCTGACAGTGTACACTTCCATGTTGTTTTTTCTTTGCTTCAGGAGAGTTCTATATGTTCAAATTTGGTCTTTGAAGAAATATATATATATATATATATATGCAAAATGAGACATGAGAAATAACAGTGTTATATACTTTTGGGTCTTTTATTCATATATCAAAAAGGGATGTGTTGTGCAACATCTTGTACTTTTTTGTTGCTGGGCTTTATCACATTTTGAAACGAAATGTTTCTATAATTGTCTGTTACAAATAGAAAACATAAACATTCACATTTTTGTTTCCCTGCGTTTATTGTTTTATATCAAAATTCTAAAACTTTAAGAAAAATGTAAAAACGTTTAAAATAAAAAAGAAATATAAAAATGCATAACGTGTGTCACTTTCACAATTCTGTATAATGTGGCATTCTTGTCTGCTTTTACATTATTCATATTTTTTCACATGAAAACTTGCATGATTGCAAATATCCAATTAAACAACAGAACAAATTCAGATGATACCGGTTCTGTCAACATATGCCTACATTAACCTGACGGCAAATAAAATATGCAAGACCTGCAAATCCTCTTATAACTTTTACCATCACCTCAGGAGGATGGTGATCATGTTTGAAGTAGTTTCACCCCTGTAGCTCATTTCTTATTGGTTAAATTGATGGTGTTACACCTCACACCGGTCTCCCCTCCAGTAACTCACCTGCTTTTCTGAAGATGGTACTGATTCAATTCACAATAGCCTACTTTTTGTATCTATAGCCTACTTTTGTTAATTGTATTAGTGATACAAATTTTAAGTGAAAAACACAAATAAACATATTTATAACACATCAATATATACATAGCTATTTTTTCTACATATATTTTCCATAAATGTATACAATATTAATGAAATGATAAAAGGTTTTACCTTTTTTATTTGCTTATTCTCTCACTCAAAAAGTGTAAACTTCAAGTGTACTTTCAAACAATGAACAATAATAGCGAGAGGCGTCCTGACATGCATTAAGTTGAGTTTGAGAGAGCATTCCTTGAGGAAGCGCAGGTTTCATCCGAGCTCACGAAAAGGTTGTAAGTAAACGCTGGAAACGTTCCGCACGCAGTTCCACTAGGGTCGCATTAGATTGTCCATGTCTCCGTTTCAAAGAGCTGACAGTGGCTCCTCCCTCTCTGTACCTTGTGACAACAACAACTCATCCACAGAGCAGAGGCACACTTTTCTGCTCATTTTCTTCCTGTCATTCTCTCTCAATCTTTCTCAGAGCCCTAATTTCAGCACGGCACCTCTCCACATCCATTCGCGCGTCGGCGGAGCGCACTCGGGGTGGATTTCTTCTTCGCGCTACTTTTGCATGCTGGCTCTCCTTTCCGTCTGAACTTATTTGAAAGGTGCAGAACACCATGGCCGTACCGGCTGCTCTGATTCCCCCATCGTCTCTGGTCCAGCCGTGTCCGATCTCAACTTTTTCGTCAGCATCATCAGCATCATCATCATCATGTTCCGCGACCGCAGCATCATCATCCTCGCCCTCGGCCACTTCTGTGTCTCCTTCTCAGTCAGTGACTCAGAATCTGTTCCGCACGGATCTGATCAGCACCAACACCAGCAGCGTCCCACTGGCCGGCAAGCCCGTGTATTCTACCCCGTCCCCTGTTGAAAACACCCCGCAGAATAATGAGTGTCGGATGGTGGAGCTCAGGGGTGCCAAGGTGGCCTCTTTTACGGTGGAAGGACAGGAGCTCATCTGCCTGCCCCAGGCGTTTGACCTGTTTCTCAAACACCTGGTCGGGGGTCTGCACACCGTCTACACCAAACTCAAGCGGCTGGAGATCTCGCCGGTGGTGTGTAACGTGGAGCAGGTCCGCATCCTGCGCGGACTGGGGGCCATCCAGCCCGGGGTCAACCGCTGCAAACTCATCTCCAGAAAAGACTTCGAGTCCCTCTACAATGACTGCACTAATGCCAGGTTAGAACACACTTTTAGTGCCTCAAAACAAGTAATCAATAGTCAAGTTAGATAAGAAGTCAAGTGAACCTTTCGTTAGAATTTATGGGTATAAACTCATATAGCTACTTTGTGCATTACTCTAATTATGACAGGCATATGTGCGAATAATGTAGGCTTACAGCTACAGGATATTTGCAAGTACCTTCAGATTTGTATTTGCATTTTAAAAACACAACTCCAAAATGTTTTTGCAGTCTGATGTCACACGAGAACAACAAAAAACTTTTTATTCTGTAGTTTTATGTTCTTTACTTAGAATGTGACATAAATATCTTTGAACTAAATAACTCTATTCGGAGAGAAAGGTAGAGGGATATTTGCTGAACACAAGGTGTTGCAAAGAACCATTGTAGAAACACATCTTATACCTATATTATTAAAGTCATTCTAATAAATATATGGAAACTTGAAATATATGGAACTTTTTGCAATGGTAGAAAGTTGAATATAATAAATGCAAACATTTTATTGAAATGTTGTAGTGCATGTAAAATACAGGGTGTTTTCTTTTTTTCAAATATTTACCATAATTAATAATTAATAAATGACAGTTGGCCCTAAACGTATTTTGTGGAAATCATGCACAGGTTTATGTATAGAGCATGAGAGCTTTTTTGTTGTTGTTCTGTATTTTTTTATACTGTTAAATTTGCATTAGTGAGCATATTGAGCATATGAGGAACATTTCATTTGAAATGGATTTGTTATTTGAGCAAATTGAAAAAAATAAAATAAGAATGCTTGTCAGACTTATAATAGATGTTCTCTCCTATGTATTAGTTGTATTTATAAGCATACATTTCGTTCTGCTCTTTTCTTCCTCTGGGGAAAAATCAAATCATAGTCAATAAGTGCTTGTATACTTAATGACAGGAGTGATACAGTGCTTGAAGGTACAAAATCACACAGGAAACAATTACTGCTTGTAACATCGGTGAAAAATTCGCCCTGAAACATTAATGTCACCCTTTAGTGATCAAGAGAATGGGCCCAATAATTACTGAAAAAAGTAAGCTAATTTAAAAATGTCAAGGTGTTGACAGCTCATCTGAAATGAAAAGATAAAACACCTTTGCATGCTGCAATTTGAGCCGGAGTGTTGTACATTTTCAGATATCTTTTTAAATGAGGAATTTCAATGCTATAAAAACTGAAAATTAAATCACAATGTGTTTATGAGAATATTGTGACAAATTGCTCATAATATTAATGTCAATCTTTTTAGACCTTAACGTGCAGTCTGACAAGACCTACTTTTCCAAGTTATTTTTAACAAACTAAAATAATTATTATTAATAATTAAAATATGCATACAAAATAGCACACTCGTAATATGATTTTCTGTTTTGGACAAGTGCCAATTTTATTCAGTGTGAGAGCGAAATAAAAATTATTCTGTAAAAAAAACACATATATATTTTTTTAAATGTATACAATTAAATTACATATATTTTTTCTCTTTCTTGTAAAACACATTTATTGGATTTCTGAATGCCAGTTCTAATTACAGCTGTAGAATAGCACCACATGCATTGCACAGTGCAGTTCATTGTACACTTGATTTAAAGCAGTATATTTATTATATATTTTTGTCTGAAAATGAGCGTTGCAAATATTCTCCTCTAGCTTTATAACAAGTGCGATGTGTGTTTGTCCAGCAGCGGTGCTAATGGAGCAGTCTGCTCTCAGTCTTTCCCATGCCGTCTGTCTGTGCCGAGCTCCTCCTGGGCCTGAGCTTGCATTCAGTCCGGCTCCCCTCCTCCTCGTGCGGCCCGTCCCAGGGTCCTGAGGTGATGGAGTGTGTGGTTTGAACTCCGGGGCTGGGAAGGAGAGTGGTCAGTGATGGGGTTAAAGGATAATGCAGTGCTACACATTGCTTTAATGATGCTAAAGTGCTGGCCTATTACTGCTGCTTAGATAGGCCTGTAATTGTCTCTGAAAGCACCTGGTACTGCCGGTGTTATGCTGAAATCAATCACCTCCTCCATGTCTGCTTCCCATTTGAAGGATTACATCATTTGTATGGGCAAATGTATCTGCTCGGAAGGGAACACAAACACCCTGGCTTTTATTTACAGTGTGGATTTAATGTATCTACATCTGTTTTGGTTCTCCGTACGGGGAAGGTTAGCACGCTAAGTCATAACTATTGCGTGGACATGACTTGGGATGCCATTACGCTCAGATGTTGAATTCTAAGGATGGATCATTTAGGTTATCTAAAGCAGTGTACATTTTAATGATACAACATTATGATTTTTGTTTTTTTGAAGTGAGGAAGTTTACCTCATGTCATAACATGAGAACATCATAGGTGTGGCGCATTGTGTTGTGCTAACAAGCAAGTTGTCAGGTTTGAGTCCGGCTTATTTAAATCCTATTCCAAAAAATAGAGATAATAAAAAAATGGCATAAGCATTAGCAGTCTCACTTTTACAGCACGCTGCTCGACTTCCAGAGTGCTGAGGAATCGCTAATAATCCTCTTTACTACGGGATAACAGCGGCCTTACATCTTTGTCTGCTCACGCTAAAAGAATTCCCCGTGAAGCAGAGTCAGACTCGCCCCGTTCTCCCTTCCGCATGAGGACGTGTTCCTCCGGCTCCCCCCCTCGTTCTCCTGGGGACCCTCGGCCCAGATTAATGCACACCTTCTGCCGCCGAACAGATACGGGGCTGTAATCTCTCTGCTTTCATAGGAGTTATGAGTCTGCCCCGTGAGAAGCAATACTTCAGGTACTTGTTTTCCTTTCCATTTTGTCCGTGTGGGACGGTGCGGTTCTTGCCGCCTGGTGACATTTGAACTCTGAGGAAAGGTTATTGAAACACCAGGGCGGCTGGGCTGGAGGTGAGTGCTGAGGCAGCTGTTACGTCGGACGATCAGGCACTTCATTGACAGTCATTGTCAGGTTAAATAGATGCATATGAATGCACTTGCATATTATTATTTTTTTTTTATATAATTAAATTACATTTAATGAAGATGTCTTATTTTATTTAATTAATTATGTTTTAAATTTCAATTTTACTTTAAGGATTTATACTTCAGTAACAAGTGCATCACATTTGACAAAATATTGTTGTTTGTGTACAACACAGACTGGCATATTTACCGAGGAGCGTCATTATTTTGTTTAGCACTCAGGGGTGCGTCTTAACACACAGTGGCAGATTTTATCGCTCTTTTTCCCCCCACTCTCGCTCTCTTTGCAGTGCTCTTCTGATATATTTGTTTTCGACAAGGCACGGATGTGTTTACAGGTACTCATGGGAAATCTTTGGATCAAATTCAAATCATTCCCAGTCAGAGTGGGTGCTAAGATACCCGTCACCCAGCAACCACATCCAAGAGGGAGCTGAGGCGATAATAACTTCAAAAAACAGAGAGACAGATGCTGATTAGGATGAAAGAGTTGGAGGGGGGGGGGGGGGGGGGGTATAGGGGGCAGGGGGATGCATGTTAAAAGGCTTGTTAAAATCGCAGATTCATTGTAGCACTTTCATACAAATCATATGTACGATTCAATATTCCTCACTCGCGATCGGTGCTGATAGATCGAAAATGAAGCAGATAAACAATCTGGTTTTAATTTTTTCCATCGCCGTGAGTCACTGGAGCTCTCCTTGATAGGATTAGCCACGTGTGTTCAAATTAACTGTGCACTTGGCATCTGTCGTCAATGCAAAAGGAGATGGTAAAAGAGGAGTTTTTTTATGAACGTGACACTGATAAAAGCATCTTGATACCTTTGGATGTTCATTTAAAACACTAGTTCTAGGACAAAATAAACGTACATTTCTTGAAATACTTATATTTGATGTGTTTCCTCTGTTTAAGCTCTCGTACTTGCACACACTCTCTTGAATTTCAATATGCAGAACTCATGTTTTTGACATTTGACCTGCGTATTATAGTGCAGCCAAAGCTGAAAAAGAGAATAGAAGATATATCCTTGCTTAACTTTATTTAATTCCAAACCTTTGTTTTTTTCCTGCAGAACACAAAATAAGATATTTTGAAGAACGTTTGTGTAATACAATGAAAGTAAGTAGGGTCCAAAACAACATAGACTTTCACTGTATTGCATTTTTTACAAAAACTTTTTTTGTGTTCAGCAGAAGAAAAAAGTCATACCGGGTTGGTACAGCATGACTAAATGATAACATTACTATTTTTGTTTTTGGATGAACTGTCCTTTTAAATTAAAAATACGACTGGGCAAACACGCAATGTTAATTGTGCAAATAGTCATGATTCTTAGTACAGGTTGCAGTGACCGTGAGTGACGGCGCGAGTCATCAATCAGTCTCAAATCCAACAAGCAAGTGTAAGCGTGTCGAATCATCTGCAGGTTTCTTTTTTTCTGACCACCAGCTGGATGAAACGAGACAGGACAGTGACACTAGCCTCCGTAGTCGCACCTGAGAGAGATTGCTGGTGGAAAAAGCAATGCATTACGAGATCTCTGACTCTGAGCCCTGGCATGTCTTTAGCCACCATCCCTTCCACATTACAGCATATTTAGGAAGCAGTGCGCAGATCGCTGACGCTCGCGCAGGGACGCTAACCACTACTGACACAAGTTAGAGGGAGCAGATGAGATTTCTTGATTGGAGAGCGATTCCGGGCCTTAGCTCGGCTCTGTCTAATATGGTCACATAAAGAAATTGATTTTCCCCAGAAATTAATTAATTTTTCATATAGCCCAAAGCTGAAGTTTAAAAAGAGAGTGCACTTTCTGGTTTCCTATTTTCCTCCTTTTTTAAAGAATTATTGCCTAATCATATTAATACTTTTGCCCTAAGGATAGAAAGATGATTGTACAAATGCATTCGGAAATATGTATCGCTGAGTATTTATGATTAAATTATGCAAATAACTCAGCTCTCATCCTTCGCGGACCCAGATTGTCTAATTAGGATTGATATGCCGAGTAGATGTTCGGGAATCTGAATACAAGCATGTCCAAAGAGCAGAAAATTGAAAATGACAAGGCCGGAATCCTTAAAAAGTTATTTTTTTTCACTGTCTAATTCAGCGTAGCCGTATCAGGAGTTAATTTTCTCTGGCTTCATTTTCATGTAGAAGCTGACATAAAAAAAAAAAAAAAGGGAATTCTTCAGGGAAGCAATCTGAAATGGGATTCCAGAAATTTCCTCTTCTTGTTTTCCCCCCGTCTTCAAGATCCTATCAAATGATGAATCTCCTTCTATATAAACTTTTTCATGTTATCACGGAAACATCTGCGTTGTTTGAACTTAATGGCCTCTTCTTGTCCCACTCTGCTGTGATAAAAGAGAATGATGGGAAATCTACCCTGGAAGAGTGATACTTATAAAATGGAGGAAAGTCATGATGGATGTTTTATGAGCTCTGTGGTTTTGAAAGAATACCGCAAAAGCTGGATATTTAGGTTTGAACCACTGTCATAAACATCATCAATGAGGTCCGGGGAGCTCAGAGATGCCGTCAGCAGGTTTTGGCGGGACTGCAGTGAAGGACAGGAGGTCTCGTTTTGATTTAGGTCAGAACAAGCACCACTTTACAGTGCAATGAGAGCGCCATGACTCCATTAAAGAAAAACAAAGAGCTCTGGAGTGCTGGAGACTCTTTTCCTAGGACAAAATAAATAGCATTCTCAATTCAACTCACTTCAAGCTCTCCTGCAAAAACAAATTATATTATTAAAGTACCTTTGATAAAACTGCTTTCACAATTCCGCCATAAATTATATATTTAGTCATTTATGAATACTCCATGAAATATGCTTAACAAGGCATGTTAAGAGTTTTTCTTTGCTCCTTGAAAATACGTTTACATTTTTCAGTACTGCCAAAACAACTGAAGAGTCCTCACTCTGTTTGATGATTCAAAAGAAAGAAATAAAAGAGGAAATTATACGTTTTTTTTAAATCCCCATTCCTCTCTTAGCAGTGCGACAAAAGACTCCTAACACCTCCAAAGGTATCGCATAAAGTTCTGATTGTTATCTAATCTTTACCTGGCCCACAGCTAATGACACTTGAGAATAGAATGGAACTCTATCAGAGCTCAAAGCATGATGGGCCTTTGACAAAGCTGAGACTCTGTGCCTCTCTTATGAAGCTGGAATCCTCACGGGCGGCACAGAAGCCTATCAAGTCAATTTAACACAATTGAATTATAATAGAAAAGCCCAATTTCAGTGCTCGTTCCCACTGAGGATCCCATATGTTACCCATATTGATGCAGTTGTTTGTGTGTTTGTATCTCATTCTCACAGCCTTTTGAGGAAGCATAGTGCGCTTATTTTCAGTTTATTTTTGTTTTTTATTTAATAGATTTTATTGATTTTAATTCATCTGTTGCATTGATGCAAATATATAAGTGTTTTGATTAGATTCCTCAAAATGTGCATGTCTGTTGTTTACTCATCCATTTGAATATATGATTTTTTTTTAAATGCTGCTGTAGCCTTTTTATGAAAGCAAAGCAAACCTTGTAACTTGATCATAGCATGCCAAATGAAGGCCAACTCGAATGAGTGTCGCATAGCACACAACTTAATGCAGGGAAAACATCCCAACACGCAATACAGCCCATTTAAAACAAATGGAAATGCTTTCTATAATAACTGTAGTACAAAGTATGCATTTCCAAAACCCTTCGAAACCCTCCACAGGCTTTGCTGTATTTCATTATCAACAAACAAACGTGTCGTTTCTTTGAAAGCAATCCAGAGCTTCTCACATTGCTGTCTTAGTCCAGTGAGACAGCCATTCTGATAACTCTTTCTATTATGCTCTGCTTGAGTTTCTCTTCCAGACTCAAATGTCAGCTTTTCGCTAAGGTTTCTTTAAAATGAAAGTGTTTTTTCCATAGCAAGTGGCTGTGATACCTGGCTATTATTACTCTCTTCTTAAAGACTGACAGTTTTCTCCAGAGAGACATGACACCGAACTCGTCTGCTGGAGGCGTACCACTGCATTTCCCGTCTGTCCAATCAGATATTTGTAAACCGATGACACCTGGCAGGAGAAGGTAAATGGTGAGCCCAGAGCTGTAGCAGACACAGATATTCTGTTCAAGCCTTTGTGCGATGAAACAATTTACATATTCAGAAACACACAAACACAGTCTCATGATCACTTGTAGTAATTCATATGAGATGGTGAAATTGCATGACTTTTAGTGACTTGGATTGTACAAAAATGTTGTACTTTTAATTATTATTTTATAAAATTATAATCCTGGTTAGGTTGTTGACAATAATTTCTTAAGATTTCGCCAACTACAAATTATTGTTATTACATTTTTTTAGTGAGACCAGGTTGGAGTAACAGCTCATTTCAAAAAGAAAAATATTATTTATCAGAGGTATCTTTCATAGCTCTCAATTTTGTATGATATTTTTGTCTTAAATTGAATTGAAATTGAAATATATTAATTAAATATTGTTTTTGTTTTTTTAAATATGTAACTTTGAAATGAATGTGATTTGCATAGCTCATATTGAAATCATTCACTTTTTAATGCACGGTTTGAGATATTGTTGATCTTTCTTCCAAAATTATATATATACTTGTGAGATTAATGGGGTCTTTTCTCCCAGAAGAAAAATGAGAATCTATTGAGACATTTAAGAGCTTTTTCTTCCCCACGATAGTCTTTGTTGTCTTTTGCATTACCTCTATTCATTTTAAGGCATGCTTAAGTCTTTTCTATCCCATGCTCTTACTGCACCAGAAATTATTACGTTACTAATTATTTAGTTTGTGGATTTATTTTAAGACATGACATTACTAACAGATGATTCAGAGAAAATGAATCCCTTGAAAGTTCTGTTGTTTTCATTTCAGAGCCATTGAAGAGAAGGTTCATGGCTGTACATACATTTACATATTTACATTCATATGCTCGGTATAGAATATTCTTCCAAAGTGCCTTAAAGAAGGATAATTTATTCTAGTTGTGGATCCGGTCTCACATTTTAAACTCTGTTGTGAGCTGTGTCTCCATTCAGACAGCTTACGCTGTGCTAATACAACATTCCCAGAATAATGTGTCTGTCCACATCTATTATCCCGCTCTGGAACAGGCAGTGTGATATCCGTAAACTTCACATATGAATAGGCTCAGCTGAAAAGGAGAATGAATTAAGTCAAGCTGACATTGCATGCCAATAAGCTTTGTTTCATTCCCAGTGCAGTATTCATTTGCGGCACAGAAAGATTTATTGCATGATTGACAATTATGAGAGGATGACCTAGTTTTTTATAATGGAACAAAAATGGTTTTCATGGGACGGCACTGCCTGTCTTTGTATTCTGTGGATGCCAACCAAGTAAGAAGTAGGTTTTCTTTTTTGTCTATTTTTGGGTGAGGGGGGGCTTGAAAGAACAGTGAATCACTTTACTTTTGCTCAATGTATTTTGTCTAGGATAATTCAGTATTAAGTGTCAGCGTTCCCCATAGACATCACCTCCCTTTAAACTAATACATTCAATTTGCTCCTCAAAGTTATTTTCAATGCGATTTGACATGGTTCTCCCTACAGGCGAGCACTTAAGTAACTTTATACATGGAGGAGGTATGTATAGCCATCCAATAAGCCACTAAACTGTCTCTTGCACTACTGAAGCCGCCCAACAATGCTAAGGACAGCTACGTCTACTTAACAAGAGCCGTTTTCATTGGGATCTAGCTAACATTTCATGATTTATGCATTTTTGATCTCACCTTTCTATTAACTGTTTTATTCAGCTCAGTAAAGCTCATTACAGCTGAGAGGAGGGCTCTGGCCCCCACGGGACCATTGGTTGAGTGGAACCACAAATGGCACAAGCAGGGTTTAGCCAGAAGTTAATATCCTGCAAAATTGTTTCTGAGTAGCTCGGTAGAATACGGATGATTAAATGACACAAGCAGATCAAAAAAACGTTTTCTCTGACTACAAAGTGTTAAGTGCCGGTGCTTTCAAGCGCTACAGATCTCCCAAGGTTGCCATTAAGTGAAATAGGACTTATTTAATGGGAAAGACTGTCCTGCAGAGGAGGGAGAAGGGAACACGGTGCTGGGAGCACAGCGGAAGGCCTTGTGTGCTGTACAGAGAACAGCAAAGCCTTGACAAAACAACATCAACAGGAACAACAGATAAAGACTATCAGTTACTTTGTTGTAAGTTCATATTATTATAACTGATCATTCATAATTCTCTCTCTCTCTCTCTCTCTCTCTATATATATATATATAATTATCAGGTTTCTTTGATTAATAGGAAGTTTAGAAGAGCAACATTTATCTGAAATATACATTTTTTGTGACATTATAAAGACAGTGATTATCATCACGTTTGAGGAATTTAAAGCATCCTTGTTAAATAAAAGTATTAATTTCTATAATTTCTTTACCCAAAAAATTATACTGACTCCAAGCTTTTGAATAGTATAGTTTATAATGTTAAAAAAGCTTTTTATTTCAGATAAATGCTGATCTTTGAATATTTCTATTCATCAAATAGTCCTGAAAAAAATATTACTCAAAACTTCTTGAACAGCAAATCAGAATATTAGAATGATTTCCGAAGGATCATGTGACTGGAGTAATGATGCTAAAAATTCAGCTTTGAAATCACAGGAATAAATGACATTTAAAAAAAATATTCAAATAGAAAACAGTTATTTTTGAGGGAGTCATGGAATCATTAAGTCAACCGATTCATTCAAAACATCAGATTCATTATTGAATCATTCGCTCAGCCAATTTGTTCGAACTCACACTGGTTCATGAATGAGTCATTTAATTGTTAATTTCTCAAAGCCACAGTACTGTGTGGCTTGGAGACATGAAACACAATTTATATGTGTTTGAAATGAAGGGAATGTCATCTGTCACTATTGTGCCTAAACTGTAAGTCACTCTGTATTTACTGAACTGTTGCATTAAAACAATGTCATGCGCTCTATTGACTTTGATCTGCATTTGGAACAAACAGCTCTCTTGATTTCTGTGATACTGTGTAAATATTTGGGTCAAAGCCACGCTACATGTTCAGCGTTGACAATGCAAACTTTCCTGAAGCCTAAAAAAAGAGGAAACCCAGTTTGCCTCACTCATTATTTATGGTACAGTAGTTTGGCTCTCTCAGCAAGCATGTATTTCTGTGTAGCGACTTGACCTTTTATCGCGGTTGAGCATTATCCGATTCTTTCCTCTTTTTGTCTTCACTGCAGTGAATTCCTAAAGCTTCACCTTACAGTGAACAAATACGAACAGACTTAGTTTCCTAGTCTCTCCAGCCCTCCTCCCAAAGATATAATGGTATGTTACCAATTGCAAGAAGGCAGATTAAGGGTTGTAAAATTGAGTATGAAGATTTTGAAGTTATCAAATGTCCTCTCACTCTTGACCTTTCAAATGTCAGAAAATGAATGTTAGACAAAAGCAATACCACAGATCCGATTGATCAAAAGCGTCTTTACTCTCCTAGCAGTGACAGAAAAGTTAAATTGGAGGATGTTGGGCAAGGCAGCTAAAACCATACATTATATTAATGTCTTCTGTGCTGTTTTACATTTTGTATTTATTGAAGTGGAGTGCTGGAAACAGCTCATAGTTGTTGGGGCATAATGTAATTTCCCCTTGAAAAAGGAAGCTCTTCTGCAGCTGTGTCTCTTGCTAGTCTCACAGTCACATTTCAAATAGTCTAATATTATTCCAAGAGTCACACCGCTTTGAGTGGGGCCCTCAAATGCGTACTTTAAAAGAATAGCACACATGCTCATGGCTATGATATGTATATTCATTTTGCCATGGAAGGAGATTTGAGACAGGATAATTAAAGGTGCGCTTCTCAAAGGGTCATGGTCAAGCCAATAGGAATGTCAGAGACTTGCAAGGCTATGACAGCTCTTTTCAACAGGCCACGGCAGACTGGTGCAGGCAGAGATAGCGCAGCGCCCCAGAAAGGGCAGCACGCTGACAGCTCTCCAGCCACGCCGTCCCAGCAGGAAGGCATCAGTTTGAGAAACAGATAGTGAGCGAGGCCATCGGTGGCGCAGACCGAGTCGGGACAGATTAGGCGCAGCTGTGGGTCAGCCCGTTCCCACCATTTTACTTCGCGCCCTCCTGGACCCTGGAGTGTTATTAATAAAAGACAGGGCCAAAGTGCTCATTGAAAATTTCAAACTCACCTCTTTCATTACAGCAGGCGTATGTTGCTAGCACACCAACACACCATTAGTATGCTTGCTGTGGCCACTAGCTGACATGTAATGTGCCCTACAGTTGTCTTGTTGGTAGTTTTTTCCCCCTATTTTTAACCTATGCAACTTAAAGTTGAAACATGCCATTTTTATGTTAAAATCCCATCTTAAGATGCTGAGACAGCTTGGTTGGCCAACATGTGAAAATCCAAAATCCAAAATCCACACAACAGAGCAACTTTAAATCCAAGTTTCAAATCTTGGTGTGCTGTTTCTAATCATATACTCTTTCATATTAGATTTGCAATAATTTTTATGTGCGATGTCATATTAATTTCACAAAAAAAGTACAAGTATGATATAAATTGGTTGACCACTAGAGGAAACTAAAATAAATTGACAATATAATCAGTTGTGACTTCATATGAATTTGTATAGTTTGATTCATTCGATACTAGGGATGTAACAATATAAAAATCTCACGATACGATAATATCGCAATACAATATTTATTGCGATATTTTAAAAAAAGACAAATGAAGAATTGTAAAAAAAATGTGTACATTTAACATTTTAATTATTCTATCTAATGTATTTTGAGAGTTTAAAATCAAGAGCTCCAACCCACGTTCTTAAGCAAGAAAACTTTGGTCAGAAAAAAGTCAGTGAATTGAGGGACTCAACCCTCTTTTTATTTGTGCTATACTGTCTCATTCACACTGGTGTTTTAGAAAGCCAAACTAATTACAATTGAATAATAATAACAACGACAGTAATAGCCATATATTGTGAAACAATTGCACTGTAAAATAAATGAAAATTAATAATTTATAGGTATATTGTTTTTGCTTTACAAAAGCAATTACAATAGCTATTTTCAAATTTCTACACTTGAAAGAGATATTTTGAATTTGGACTGGATTTAAATCGCTAGCTGTCAGCAATTCATACTGCACTTTTATTAAGCTTTAATTTTGATGGACACGGCAATAGATCTTTTATTTTGAAGGAAAACTCCAGCTTCAGTGAAAACATAATTACAAAAACACATCTCCCTACAAATCTAGTGAAATTCTGTAATTATCTTCCTCGAAAATAAAGCCTAACTAGTGGCTGTTGCGTTCCCAAAGGCACACTAAACTCACAGCATATACAATAAACAAGTTCACTGCATTCATTCACTGTGAACGGAGCCGCTCTGAGGCACAGATAACATCAGATCACGAGCTGATCGCCTCAACAATGTGTGTGCTTCGCTTTGAAACACGCAGTGAAAACAGACTTGATGAAGGGATTTAAGCCATATTGTGCTCTTGGTTTTAGTTCGTTTGAAAGATACTGTGCCAAAGCACAATAGCCCAATACACAACTGTAAAGACCTTTTAGGTTTGAATAAGAAATGTAAATATATTTAAAAAACTACACTTTTTTCCTGGAAGAATTATCGTTTCATAATCATCATGTGACTACAATAATATTGAAACAGTTTTGCTATTGCGATATCATGATATTGATAATATAGTTACATCCCTATTCAATACAATTTTAAGTAAAACTTTAGCACCTCTAAACATAACCCTCAGTGCAGTTTAAGCAGATTGTATGAAAACTTACAAATGAGATTGTATGAGTTTTGCAACATTTCCCTAATGTGATTTGCCATGAGAGTCTATTTTCTGGCACTTTCCAAATTTTTCTCTGTTCATTTTGAACATCCAACATAGTGAATATGGGGATGGGACTACCAGTTTTCCAACCAATGGCAGTATTCAGGAAACCTGTTTGAAAACAGTCCATTTTGTTGCAGTTCCATTTGGTGGTGCTAGTTGCACAAAAATGACACCCTTCACTTTTAACTGGCTCTTTACTAAAGTGACACATTTGTTGCGGTAAATAATCTGTATTTCAACACGTTAAGTGAGGATATCTGTTCACACAGAGATAAACCGCACTCCCATAACTCTCTTCTTACCTTAAGCGATGACTGGTGTTGTACCTGTCATGTGTTTAAAAGGAAGCATCACATGATAGAGCAAGATCTCCGATCGAGATTTGCAGGTGTGCGACGGCCATGATTTATATGCCATGCCTCAATAAAAAGGATGTCAACTTCAGGCCTTAATGAAAGCTCTTGAACGTATCGGCTACAGAGAGATATGTTGACAGTAAGCATGCAAATGAGGTTAAATGTGTGCAAACTGAAATGAATCACCTCCTGTCTCTACCATTTCTCTGGCAATACGCTTTTTGGTGGTTAAGTAGCAGATTGTGACACATTCCATCCTTTGTTTCTAACTGCTAACTGTATTTAATTTCACATCTTATCGGTCTAGGCTTTGTCTGTCTAGCAGCTCCTCCCGAGTCAAAGCGACCCCTTGAGATAAACTCTGTCAGACTCCGGGGTGATTTATTAAATTCTGATTTCTGTGAAGGACTTTAATGGGGGTGGGGGAATACATTGCAGGTGGCTACCAGCTTCAGGCACTGTTTGTTCTCTGATACACTCGCTTAAGGTAGAAGAAAGGGAGAAGTACAAATCTAAGTGGGATTTCCTTCCTTTGTTGTGGTAAGAGGAACCTTCCCCCTGCCGTCCCCCTTTAATTTCACCATTGCAGCAGTTGTTCTGAATAACTGCTGTTTAGAATAGAGACGGCTTGAGGAACTCGGGGCTATTTATACTATCCTGCGACCCAGAAGAGTAAATTTACATTCATGCAAATCCACTAGCGGACACCTAAAAGTGTCTCTGACCCTCTATCCAAATCTATTAGGGAAATGTACTGACCCAATCTCAGCCTTATTTGATTAAACTAGTTTGCATCTCGGTTTCGGCCCTGCGCTTGTGGGCAATGGGTGCATCATGCTAAGTATTTAAAGTGGTGTGTGTGGAAAATGTGCTAGCCGATGTATTATTAAAGCTAATTTACAACCGAATCTGATTAACCACGGCAGGCGTTTCATTTCAAGGTTGTGCTCATATGGCCTCGTCTTTTTCTCTAGCCGCTAATGGCAGGAGAACATGGCCCATAAAAGTGATATGTTACTTATTCTAGTGGTATGTGTGAATAGCGCAGTGATTAGTGCCTGATGTCGTACTTTTCGTCTTAGCTTTTGCTAGCCTATTGTTTCTGAAGAAGCTGTGCTATCGTGCATCCCAAGCAAACTATTTCATATATATTGATTTTGCCGCTGCGTATTATTTACATGATGTGCAAACCATCCTTTGCCAGATTCCTTTACTTATTTAGAGAAAAGGAAATGTGAACAAGAATTCGGATTCACAAAACATTCTTATAATACAATTCTTCTTACAGTAACTGCTGTTTTTCTTCTTATGTTTTTAACGCAAGGATACATGCCATAGCATTTGTATTCCCAAAAATGTTTCTTAACAATGTTTCTTAAGACACTTAACTTAAGAAGGATCTGAATTACTGAAAATAATGTTCTTAGAAATCATTGTAAATAACACATTTAGGTTATTTCAAATGAAACATTACAACATAACACTAGCTGCAAAGAATGCATATCATTATTATTAGGGATGTGCATGAGTGAGCTTATCATTTTCTTCTCTAGTAAAATAAGATATTCCTTAAAAAATTTGAAAACGTAAGAATTTTTGAGGAAGTGCACTTCAGAACCAAACATTCCTATGAAATTCTTATGAACAAAAATGTATCATAAGATATTTCTTGACTTCTTAAGTAGATGATTTTCATGCGTAATTAAGAATTGAATTGAAAATGACAGTTGAATCCTCAATAATTTATTTTAATTTGAATTGAGGTAGTAAACAGGTAGTGAACATTTTAATTTAGAAAGGAATGAAATAAAATAAAAATTAAATTGAAATGTAATGTAAAGAAATTTATATAACTGTATTTTTAATATGTTAACATCATATTTTTAAATGCTACTTACAGATATTTGTATTTATTTTATATATTTTATTTGTATGTATTTATATAACTTTGTATATAGTTTTTATCATCATTAAGAAATTAGCTTTAGTGGGCAAACACTTAATTTCTCAGTTATGACAATGCAGTACCTGAATTCATTATTCATAATTCAACTTTCTCTGTTGCCAGTTCAGTTCAAATTCGCACCCATAATTAGAAAGAGATCCAATTCATCACTTCTGAATTTTACCCAAATCTGGTATGAACCGAAAAACTGTTGTGGGCTTACTTGATCAGAAGCGCTCAGTTAACTTGTCAAGGATCACCTGTCTAGCCACACTCCACTCAAAAAACAGTGCGTGGCCTTTACAGCTGGATCCTTACGGCCGTTTGCTGTGATCCTCAAATCTCACATTTTCTATTGTTCTCTGCTCATCTGCATCTTTTCATTTGCCGCCGATTTGTCTTTTGATCTGCGCAAGCGATTTATTTGCATGGAATCGGTTTTCGCTCAACACTCACCCACCCACCACCACCCCTTCCCGAGCCCCAGGAAATTTTGGAATGGGGCTCCAATAACCTTGGCAGAACCAAACAAAGCAGTATAGAAGTTGATCTGGTCTGTTTTGATACTGCCCTCCTCCTTGAAATGAGAAATCAACATACGTTTTCTATCCACCATACTGTAAATACAACACTTTGTTTTTTTTGACCCGAACACTTAAATTAAGCTGGTTAGATGTTTTTAACTTCCATCTCTCTCTCTTTTTTGAGCTCCTCTTATCGGCCCATTTCAATCCTGTGAAATCGCTCCAAGATCAGGGAGTTCGGTGGAAGACTCTGATGTCTTGAGACGGCAACAGTTTTTCCTCTGTTTGCTTGGTTGGTTAAAAGCACTGTGGGTTGGGGGATTGGAGTTGACAACCCTGAGGGTATTAGAGCTGTTTGATTTCTCTCTCTCTCTCTCTCTCTCCTGCTTTTTTCCCCACTCGTCTGCAGCTGTTTGAGTCTCCTCCCGCCAGCTGTCAGTTAGACTCTCTCCGTAAACACCTCCACACACCACCTGCTTCCCACTGGGGAAATAGGTGTATGGTGGAAAAGTTTGAACAATACGGAAAGGCGGACAGGTGGAGAATCTGTATTCAGGCTGTGAGTCCAGGGTCTGACAAGGCGGTTAAGTGGCATCTCTGTCCAGGGTTTGTCAGAGTTATAATAATTCTAATTAGGTGGGCCGTGTTTGAGAAAGCGCTTCCGAATGAAAGCCACCTTGATGAATTCGAAAGTTATGAAAGACCTGGACACATAAATCAAAGACAGGAAACTGTTGAAGCTGCATCCACGTTGCGGAAATAAATGCAATTTGCCCTCTGTTAGAACTGTTTAAAAAATGTAGTTTCCCTTCTTCTGCAATTACAGCATAAAGTCTCGATTTGACAGATGCGTGGGTGTGCCCCAGTGTTAAGTTACTGTCGGAATGAGCAGCAAACCAGACAGGTATCTTTTCATCTGTCAATATAAGCATTTATTCTGTCTACTGGAACAGCGCAGAGCCTGAGAAGAACTTTATTTAACTTTCTGTCGTCCTTCCAAGACTAAATTCATCAATCCTGACGTTATCTGAATGCAAATTGTGAGCGCTAATTAAAGAAACGGCCTACAGAAACTCTGATAACCTGAATGTTTTTCTGGCTTCTTGACCAACGGGCTCCTTTCTCACAGGAAGTTGTGAAAGTATTACATACAGATCCTTTTTACAATGAAGTCCCAGGCCTCGCTCTGTGTTTGTGTTTGAATTAGCGTAGCAAGTTGAAAAATGACCACCTCTAGGCTATTTTCTCTGCAGTCTGTCAGCTGCAAGTATGTAGCATTTAAGTACCATGGCCCTTTTTTGGGACTCATTTTTTTGTTGTTGATTTTGATTTAGGATTTTTGTTCATGTTAAACAGGGCAAGGATTGCAACATTCTAACCAAGTCTTCTTACCCTAGACTTCCCCAATGCTTTAACCTCAAACCGATCCCACAGTTTTGGTCTTAGTTTAGTTATTTCCTCACCTCATCATTTCACAATTGCCGTTCGAGTGCTCTGTAAGTAAATCAGTGAGGCAATGGAACAAGTTTCACCAACTGAGATTAAGGAGCGGTTTGATCTTGATAACAGACTTTCAAATTGTAACATGCAATGGAAAACAAAGCATGTGGGTTTTAATGCCGGAAAACAGGGAAGAGAGCGATGGAGGGTAATGACGTTGAGCCAAGCTCCTGTTTAGCACACGGGAGCCCCAGGCAACTGTAAGGCATCAATGCCACCTGGGTGCGACTTTATTAAAGGATGAAATGAGAGGTCGCACGTTACAGACCCTCGCATGACATCCTGCTGCTGGAGCTCTACGCTGCTCCGCTCTCCTCCAGCCTGGCTTTTTTGATGGGTTAGCCATGAAAGTCTTTTTCATTAGTCCCTCCGAGGGACCCTGGAATGCTCTTTTGCCAGCAAATCCTAATTTCATTGTTGATAGGTCTGTTAGAAGCATGCCGTGTCTATCACAGGATTTTAATTAATGCTGCATGATGTGTTTGCAGGGAATATATAGATAGTCATTTGTCATTGTTTGAATTTATTTTATTTAGTTTTATTTTATTAATGGGCCTGTTTATTCCTCCTCTTAATTAAATGTTGTAAAAAAAAGTTTACATTGCTTCTTTAGTGGCAAACAGTACCCATCGTGCCATTTAAACATTACATTTTTAGAGCCAAGTATGCTCTTCATGCCAGAGTCCAGTATCATTTAATCATATTTTATTAAATGAGCTTTAAGTCCTCTTAGGAAATGATATCACACAGCAAAACATACAGTTTCAACCCAGAATCTATTTTAGAATCTGAATTTTTAGAAACAGAATCTGTTTTTTTTAAAGATTTTTAAAGTGCTTCTTTTTTTTTTACTTGTTACTCACTACTCATCAAATACTAACCAACCTTTCGAGTGAAGCATTTTAATTTAAAATGTAACTTAAAAAAATGAAAATGAAAGTACTTTTTTGCATGATGCTCCCTGTCTTTGTGCACATGGCTGGGTTGCATCAATTCAGCAGGCGTATAACTTTGTGGTTCAGAGTTTTACTTTGTCATAAACCCTAAATAAGATTTTTGGCTAGTTTTGCATTGTGGGCCTATAATCTGATGGCAGCAATCCGGTAACAACTTTATAGCACCTTTTCATGGCTGTAGGCTGTAAATTGAGTAACTGTTTCCATTTGCAGAGTGTTACCTGTTTTACAGCAGGTTTGCGTTGTGTCAAGCTCCTTATCATTGGCAGGCACACTAGTGTTCTCGCAAACAGGCACCTGTTTTAGCCACTTGAGCATGTATTTTCCTTTAAAGGGATGGCTTTAATTTAAGAGAAAAATGATAGCTCATGAAAGTGCAATCTGTTGACATATTTCACTGTAGCATTATCGGTGCGTGTCGTGATTGGTCTTCTACGGCGTTATCATTTAACAGGCCGCTTTTAATTCTATCATTTAATTCTCCCCTCTCCCTCTCACTGGCTCATTTGTATGCTGCTCTCTCGTGTCTGTTTGGGCTAGCTTTAAGAAGCACAAAGCCTTTAATTGTGAGGTTTAACATTTTGCAATTAAAATCCACCCTTATTGCTCAGAGGAACGAATGACGAGGCTTTGATGTATTTTAATCAGCGGAGATGTATTGTACTTTAAGGAGCGTAGAGATCTCTGATACATTTCTGATTTTAAATCGACATCCTCTTCTACCTTTGAAGATGATAGCATTTCAAGCTGAAAGCACTGTGCCGGGGTCCCTTGAACCCTCCCCCTAGATAATAAAGATTTTTATCTTCCAGATTCTAAAGTGGACAAATAGGATTATAGGAGACATTTATATTTCAGCTAAACCAAGAACATCACAATGATTCCCCAGAGCATGAAGAATCAAATCTCCAAAGATGTATTAATTAATGGGAAAAGTTTGCACACAGAACTTTTTCGGGATGATGACATACTTGGCGAAGCTAGCATTTTGCACTGTATACAGCATCTTGGCTTGGCGGATAATTCGATTGTTAGTTTGCATCTGTGAGAACAGGCTTCATAAAATGCAAGCAGGAATTTACTAATAACAGATCTCCTCCGCTTCAGTTTCCCTTTGACAGATGGACTGTGCATGCTCAAATCGAATTGGGCTTTAATTGCATTGTGGCGTTTCAAATTTATCTGCTCCAAAGATTTTGTTTACAGGTTTAGGGGCTCATGAAATGTGATGTTTTTTCCCCTATTCCTTTAAACAGGAGACAACTGTAATTCCTGGAGAATGTGCCATGCTTGTTTGCCCTGTGGGGACGAAACTGTTCAATAGGGCAGATTGTTTTTTTCTCAATATGCACTTAAATGCTATGCAGCTGCCTGGATGGTCTTTGGAGCTGCATGTCTGCTTGGTTGCACAATGTTCACTTGATGGGGTTCATTTGAGTAGGTGGACACAGTGTAATCCAATTCCTTTCTGCTTCTGAGCTCGCCTCTCCTCTCGCACATTTATGAACGCACTTTACACGTGTACACTAATGTCTTGCCTTATTAAGTCGAAGCCATTGAACATCAAAGGCCTTCGTGCACAGTAAACAGCATGCTTTTCTTTTATCAGCATTATCAAAACAAGCTGATGACGGTTTCGTTTGATTATGTTTCTTCGACAAGAAAAAAAAAACACTGCTTGTTTATTGGAAATTGTTTAATCGTGTCGAATTCTGGAGAGAAATCATCCAGAACGCCTCATAGACAAAAATACAACAATCGGTTACATGTTTTTCTCTGTAAATGCTTGTGTTAATATTCTTCTGGATGTTCATTAATAGCTTGAGATTTTCCACTGAGTGAGTCATGCTAATGTTTAACTATTTTGAACTGAATCCTCCACAGAATCATATTTCCATTTTGAGAGATGCAAAATGTATTTGTAAAAATCATGCCTGGCTGAGTAAAACAAAAGTATTACCTAATTAAGAGTCCCCTCAAAGTCTTTGATGCCAAGCCCTTAAGCACAATGCTAGTAACGCACTGAAATGAGCTTGTGAAGAGAGAGAGGATGATTCTATCATGCCCTTTGCCACACTTTAATTTGCCTCCTCTTTGTGAGCCTGTAATATTTTTCATGTGCTTCTAATGAAGATTACCCCTCTCTACCATCCACTCACCTTATCGTTAGCCTGAGCTTTGCCCGTGCACTAATTGATGCACCCCTGCCAATTCAGACTCCGGCCCTGTCACTGACCCCCATTAAGATCCCGTCCTCCCCCGTCTTATGGAAATCAGCCCCAGTGTTGTGAATCCTCCACCTCCAATCAGCTCCGCTCAAGTGGAGAAAACAGCCTCTCGTAGCTCGTACCAAGATCAAGCCTGACTCTTATTGCTTTGTGTTCGCTGGCTACAGTGGCGACGTTCTCAAAGAGACCACATTTCTTTACATGCAGTGATGCGAAAACTTTTACAACAGAGAGTGCGCGATAATTAAGATGAGGCACATTTTTTTTCATGTTGCGCTGGTTGTCTTCGTTTTATACTGACACCTAGTGGTGGCATAATTCAACAGCAGTAGTTTTTCGTTATTGATGCATTTCAAAATAAATCTTTATTTGCAGTCAACCATGAGTAACTTTTTATTCAAGATTAGTTTTATAGATTGTTATGATTTGTTTTGTAATTTGTGTTGTGTTTTTTTTCTCTCTTACGTTATAACACAAATAAAAACTAGCCATCATGGCTAAATCTGGCATATTTACATTGACTTGATGTTATTTAATGAAAACGTCATCGATTAAGTAAGTACAAAAAAGTGAAATGACTAGTATTTTATTATTCATGTAATCCAAATACTTAATATTGGTCAGTCGTGACTCGTGTGATCTTATCTACTCAATAATAATTAAATGAAATAATACAGTTTTTATTAAGCCACATATATAATTAGAATCTTCATCTCATGTGACTGCCCATGATTTTAAACATTAGCAAAATGTTGTATATTTAATTATTCTTTAGTTATATTGTGAATATTTTCTAGAGATTGTGAATTGTACCACGGACATTTAGGATGAAACTTTTCTGCATACATTCTGTATGTATATATGTGTGTGTGAATATATATTTATTGTAAATAATATTTTATAATCCTTTTTTGTTTTATATAAATGTAATGTTTGTTTTATTTTATTTATATATTTATAAAACATATACATGTATATGTGTCCATGATTTCAAACATTTTCCAAATATTTTCTTTTGTGTAAAAATAAATAAATAAATAGCTAAGTACACCTTTAAAGCACATCTTACCTGTATGAGAGGATGAAGGAGATTGTATAGTACCTGACCTGTTAGCAATGATCATTGTCATCAGATTTATACGTGTTGGTGAATTGCACCTGTTCTAATATCTTCATGCTGTGCACACCAAAGCATGTCCACGTGACGCCTCCCTAGCTTAACTGCTCTAATATAGATGCTGTATCTCAACCTCTAGTTATTTATGGCTGAAACACAGGGGCACTCTCATGTAGAGTTCCTCTTCACTAGATGTGATGTCAACAGACATTCCACGCAGTTCTCTGGAAGCCTGACATTTTGAGATAACAATCCTGCTGTCCAGGTAGCTTAGTTAAGCATTGCAGTTAGAGATATCTAAAATAGTGACGAGCAATTTGATTCTTTTAACTGGCATCTAGTATTACATTTTAGCGAGATGACCTGACTAGATGTCTTCATCTGTTGTTATTGTCTCATGGCTTTAAACCGGAGTCACACTCAGCTTTCCATTTTGGGATAATTTGGCTGTTCAACACGCCTAATTCCATAAAGGATTTCAGATTCCAACATTAGTCCTTTTTTAGCCAGCTATCTGCTAGCGGAGTCCATTTATCCCATTTGCCCCCACTGCAAATTGTTTCTGTGGCCAGCTGAAAACAGCCGGAAATGCTTATTTCTCATTCCAGTCCCCAGTGCAAAGTCTGTTGCCCCTGTCTGTACTTATACTGATCTAAAACTGGCTTGTAGAAAGCAATCTGCCACATGCTAGCCCTTGCAACATGCTTTTTTATAGTATCAATAGTCTGCCCTGCTCTCAGACATGACATCACAACAATTGGAATCACTTTCAGCGGTCTGCTCTGTGAGGGTAACAGCCAGGCCAGAGACGGATACGGTACAGCAGTCGGCTCACGGGCTAGTCAATGTGTAAACATAGCATGGTAGTGATTTTGTGAGCGATATGCACTTTAGTTCTTGTAATACCTGTCTTTAAGTTACAATGCAACAAAATGTCAATGGGTCTCATTCACTAATTATTGCTGGCTTGTGTGCTCAGAACAGGTTCATGCAAAATGTCTACAGAACAATACACAATCATTAGAATATATAAAAAATATATGTAATTGTGTAATCTGGATTGACATGAAGAAGCAGAACAAACTGAGACAGAATAAATCCAGAAGAACTGTGGCAACGTCTCCAAGATGCTTCAAGAGACCTGTCTGCAAAGCTTCCTGAAAAACAATGCGCAAATGCACCTATAGGGCAAAAACTGCTTTAAACGTAAAGAATGGCTACACCAAATGTTTATTTAATTTAGTTAATAGAAGTTAATTGATAAATATAATCTATTTATAACATTATTCGGTAGATATGAAGCAGATAGTCTACTAATACTAATAAGAGAGTTAGTTGACATGTAGGTGCAAAGTTACTCAGTGTCAACATAATTTATACTTACATTTATCAGATGCTTTTATCCAAAGCAACTTACAGTGCATTCAGGTTATACATTTATTGTCAGTATGTGTGTTCCCTGGGAATTGAACCCACAACCATTTGCGCTCCTAACACAATGCCCTACCACTGAGCCACAGGAACCCTAGAATGTTCAAAAGGGACCATCTAAAGAAAGTTTTGGCTATAATAAGTACACATACAGTACATAATGTATAAATAAATACATTTTTATATTAATATTCAAAAAAATGTTAATATATATTTATATGCACATCTGTGAATATTTTATTTATATTGGGAATATAATATTTTGTAATTATCTATTAGAGTCTTCATCTCATGTGAGAAATGTGCAAAATTTAGTATTTTCAGTTATTATTTAAATATCCTGGGGATTGTACTGTGGAAATTGTTGCATGTTCTACATACATTTGTAAATGTATGTGTGTGTATAATATTTACACCATTATTCTACATAAATAAATCACTTTCAGACAATTGTTTTAAATATTTTTTTCTGACCTTACTAGATATTTTGACCTTATTTACTGAATATCGTATGTGATATTAATATTGTGATATATGCAAAATGAATTAGTTTTTCTCTCAGCTTGAACATTTGTACAGTGTAAACATTTTCATGATTATTGTGTATGAATAAATTGAAATCCAAAGGTATTAAGGTTTCAGATTTTACCCGAATACATGTGTATACACAGTTAGCGAACAAAACCTGCTATTAAGGCAAACTGTTTATGCTAGTCTAGCTGATTTATTTGTTTGTTTAAATGTATTTACGCCAATTAGGAGTAATCAGGTGTGCCTGTGTTTTTATCACAGTAGATAGTCATTAGTAGGTTTAAACACCTTATGGGCACTTCACTCTGTGTTTTTTTATTTTGCTCGGATCGCTTTGTTCTATTAAAGAACAAAATCCTGTTTTGCTGAGGACATTTTGATGCGCTTCCAGATTGTCCTCGAATGCCTCATAAAATATGGCTCCTGGATCAATTAATTGCGTACAGAGTGGAAAAGCAGAACGGCGAGTGTTACAATGGAGGGCCCGTCTCCCCTGGGCCCTAGAGGCTTGCACTGTGATGTTTCATTAACTGCGTGCAGGCCTGTGGCCCCCAGTAAACACACAGTAATTAGGGAATTTTGAGTTGTCGTTTCTGAGCTTGCACTATGGTAATGATGATATGACCCTAAAAAAATACGAGGTACTTGCGAGGTCATGGAATAGGCATCCTGCATTTAATTCTAATCGCCGGTCCAATTTAAATTAGCCTGCGACTGTTTAATATTCCACTTCTCGTGTGCTAAAATGGATATTTATTTACAGATAAGGGTGAAGGATCATATTTTATGAATTTTGTTTTCCGCTGGAAGCTAATCGTAGGACGCAGATTGACGGACCGTTTGTCTGTGTCAGCAGCGCAGGACTTATTTGCTTGCTAATGAACACAGACGTCTAAATGTATACAGTCGTAAAAAATGACTAGCAGTCAAGGTTAATTATTCCCATGCAAAACAGCAAAAAGCGCACTTCGTTATGCACCGGGTGTTTTTACCTCTAATATTAACATTATATTAAGTCTCCTAATTAGTGAAGGCTGCAGTCGGGCCTCGCAATAGTTATTGCTTTTGCTTCTTTAAATAAAAGATGCCATGTACAATTGCGTCTCGTTACCGATATGGAGTAAACAGCAGCAGCAGGCTGAAGCCAGAGTGGCCAGGTTGGCGAGTGGTGCCCGGGCGGAGCGTCTGAGAGACGAGAGAGAGAGAGAGACCTGCGGATGGGGAGGCAGTGGAGGCAGCATGTCAATGAGACGACTCGATGTCACTGAGCTCACCAGTCAGGACAGCCATCTGGAAAATCAAAGGCCAGCACCATCTGCTTTACTTTCCCACTGTTTTCCCATCGCTCTCTTTCTCTCTGTCCACCGGCATTAATACATTCTCCAGGATTTAAGTGCCATCTTGTTTTGTCAACATGGACGATGTGGAATTTTTCAAGTCATTCTTTTGGGGCGGATATTTTGTTTATATTTTGACCTGTGAGATTTAGGTGAACTTTTGAATGCCCTTGCGAAAAGAGATGACTGTATGTGTGTATTTTTAGGACTTTAATTTTTATTAAATTAATGCTTTTTTAGAAGCATCGTCGGCGAGACACAGATGGAAAGGTGCCCTGGTGTCTCCCCTCCCTTTCCTTTGAAAGAAATCTCCTGACTCTGTAAAATGGGCAATGATGACATATGTGGATGCGAGCTTGTTCATATCTTTGAGGGCCTTTAGGGAAATAAATATCTGAGAACATTCAGTGAAATGAAGCTCACTCAATAAATCAACCTGACACAATAAACACTTCTGGCACATGCACCCCCCCATCCTTCCCCCTTTTCTCTCTCCGGCACCACCTACCTCTCGCCGCTCTCGCCGCTACCAAATGGTGCCTCCCCAAAGGCCGGTAAATCAAATCGGCACACAAATACAGTGGGAATTTATTTGGAATGGGTTTTTGTTCTGTTTAACGCCTGATTGTTAGATAGACTGGGCCGATGATAAATCTCGAGACCGCCGCTTTACCCGTGCTCAGAGCCTGTTGCACCTCGGCGCCGTGTATAAATCATAAATCCGTTTGCATGAGAGAGCTTTTGCTGGCTGTTGACAGGAAAGAGAGTGGCAAATGAACAGAATATATGTCCGACGCTATTTATCTTCCCCCGGCTGCTACTGCTGCAGACCGCTGGAAGTTGCCAGAAAGTTTCGTATTAAATCTGGAGAGGTGTGGGGTGCAGAAACGTCCTGTGGTGTGATTAACGACTGCAGAGTAGTTTGTATTTGCCACAGAATATATCTGAAACGTTGATGTACGTATAGCCATTAACACACCATTCATTAGCTTTACATCTGGACTTTTATGTTTTGTTAAAGGGATAGTTTACCCCAAAATCACTTGTTCTTGGGTCACTCCTAATTGTAGAGAATATATTCTAAAGAATGTTGAGAACTGTGTTTGAACTTGAACTGGAACTGAACCCTATTGACTTTCATTGTATAGACAAAAACTCCTACATTTTGTGTCCCACAAAAAAAAAGTCAGTCGTACAACTTTGCGAAGACTTGAGAGTGAGCAAATGATGCCAGTTTTTATTTTTGAGTGAACTATCGCTTTAATTTGTGACCTTCTGTTGATTTGAAATCCCTTCCGCCACTTGCCTAGATGCTGAAATCCCTCCCAATCCCCCGGGCACTATTTAAACAGCAATAATATAAGCCGTATAGCAGGGAATAATTCGTTTATCAGTGTTTGCTATGGTAACACACATGGTAACAGTCTTAAGTGATTGTGTTTGCAAATGGCAGGTCCTGCATACATTTTCTTTTATCTAGCCACGCAGTGGTTATGATTGCTCAGTGTTATAAATGGCACATACTTTGTAAGCGGAGAGAAAGACATTGTTTACAGTTGGCCCCACACCGTGAATCTGTCCAGTGTAAGGTAATCTGCAGTAATAAGCTCCATTTGTTTTGTTTAGCTCTTTAACAGAGGGCTGAGGAAGAGTGTGAGGGAGAGAGAGGGAGAGAGAGAGAGAGAGAGAGAGAGAGAGAGAGAGAGAGAGAAATCTCATTTCAAATCCTACCAACCTCCTTATCTCTATTTGTTCAGTTGTTTTTAATGCCACATACTGAAAGAATTTCAATAGCTGTTTTGCCATGAAGTCATTTGTTATCCTTCAGCAGGCTTTGGTCTCCCTATTGTGTGACAGCCGCTGAGTGCTTGAATCTTCCAGATGGAGCTAGCCAGAAAGAGACGCTAGCAAACAAGCGCACGCTCACGCACGCACGCATGCACAACACACACACACACACACACACACACACACACACACACACACACACACACACACACACACACACACAACACACATGTGGTTTTTATGGTTTATGGGGACTCTCCATAGGCGTAATGGTTTTTATACTGTACAAGCTGTATGTGCTATTGCCCTACACCTACCCTACACCTAAACTTAGCCTCACAGGAGACGGTGCATTTCTATTTTTTCCTCAAAAAAACTCACTCTGTATGATTTATAAGCGTTTTAAATTATGGGGACACTGAAAATGTCCTCATAAATCACCTTCTCCTTGTAATACCTATGTCATACCCATGTCATTATACAAATTTGTGTCCTCATAAACCCCATAAACATACACACCACACCACACACGCCACGCACGCACGCACGCACACACACACACACAGAGAAATACCTTTAACATTTAGAAGGGTGGAAATTATTATGTGATGTTTCTCAATATCTTACTTCCTTAATATATACACTGTATCAGTGAGAATGTGTCAGGCACTTTGTTTTAACAGGTGGGACAGCTTGTCCCTGAAAGCTCCCATCTCTCTGTTGTTATGTGATGGTCTCATCCTAACACAAAGAGGAGAGCTTTATCCTAAGGCCAGTGTCATGCTGGATTCTGCATGAAGTTGCTTCATGGATTTGCAGTTATGTGCTGCTGGCTGGCTTCGGCTGGAAATTCACGGTCAAGGTGCACTGCTGTGAAATAATTTAACAGCCTAATGGCATGCACTTAACCAGGAATTAATTTATGGTACCCAAATGTTTAAGGGAAATAATATCAAGGGGAGATGTTTAGAGACAGTTATTAAAAGACTTTTGGAAATTCTTTTCATCGGTTAAAGCGAATTTTGCTACAATAGATTTGATATAGCAGTGCTTGAGTATCTGTCACGACTAACCAGTCCCGCAATCTCCCTCAGTAAACAACCAACGGGCGCCCTCGCCTGAATACTGACTGTCTCCCGAACTCAAAATCCCACAATCCCTCACTCAAGCACTGATTCCATTTGCACCTGTGAGTAATGATCACACACACAGCTGTTATTCATTCCCTGCCCTATATAAACCACACTCACAGCACACTCTGTGCGAAGTCTTGTTTTCACTGTTGTGTGCATCTCTGAGCGTTTCCTGAGAAAGTTATCCTGCCCGTGTTTACGACACCTGCTGTTATTCACTCTTTGGTTGTCTGCTGCCTGCCTACTGACCTTCTGCCCGGTTCCTGGATTTCGTGTCGTCTGCTGCCTGCCCCTGACCTCTTGCCTGGTTCCCTTCTACGCCTTGCTTGCCCTGCTACACTGTCTTCTCTGGTATTGGACCCTTGCCTGTTGACTTTGATTAATAAACTGTTGCAAATGGATCTGACTGAGTCTGATGAGTCACAACAGAAGACTTCGCCAGATGAAGGTCCAGCAACGATGTCTGCCTTGTCCGTCGCTTTCTCCACCCAAGCCAATCAGCTCTCTGCTCATCATCACCAACTAACCCGCCTGACTTCACTGACCGAAGAATTGATACAAGCGGTCCGAGCTCTGCAAACCTCTGCCCCAGATCCGCCTCCGGTGCCTACGCAACCACCTGCTGCTCGCGCCCCCGAGCTTCAACCCTCCGCGAGCGCGAGTCCCCGCCTCGCGCTTCCGAGAAGTTCGAGGGGACCCCAAGTAAATGCAAGGGCTTTGTTCTCCAGTGCTCGCTGTATCTCGCCCAACAATCCACGTCTCATTCTACTGATACCAGTAAAATTGCCTTCATTTGCTCACTGCTCACCGGTCGCGCTCTGGACTGGATCACAGCGGTATGGAGATCAGATGGTACCGCCTTTTCCACGTTCGCCGAATTTCTTCAGCGGTTCCAGGCAGTCTTCGATCACTCCAAGGAGGGTAAGGGAGCGGAGGATCGTCTCCTTGAACTCACGCAGGGCAGGTCCACCGCTGCTGAGTATGCACTCGAATTCCGCACCCTCGCGGCTCAGACCAACTGGACTGATAATGCACTGAGGGTGGTCTTCGGCGAGGCTTAACCCACGAGCTGCAAGCGGAGCTAGCCTGTCGCGATGAGGGGAGGGATCTTGATCAGTTCATCCACCTGTCCATCCAAATAGATAATTTGATGCGATCTCGACGCTCCGGCCATCGTCCCGTGTCTACCTCCGCTACCTATCCACTCCTCGAGCCTCCGCCCCAGCATCAATTGAGACTGGTGAGCCCATGCAAATAAACACTTCCCGACTGACCCAGGAGGAGAAGGAGCGACGAAGGTCACAGAATTTATGCCTGTACTGTGGCGGGGCTGGCCACTTCCGTGTCAACTGTCCTTCACGACCCCTCTGAGAGATGTTGGCACCGGTGAGTCTGACCATTGATTCTCTCAATCCCAACTCCTGTGTGTCTGTACCCCTTGAGTTCATCATTAAGGGCCAAGTAGTCTCCACGCCCGCCTTAATAGATTCCGGAGGCGGCCGGAAACTTCATGTCCCGAGATTATGCCATGTACCACAAGATTGCGCTGATTCCCTGTTCCTCTCCCCTCACAGTCGAAGCAGTCGATGGGCGGCCACTAGGCTCCGGCCGGGTGTCCCACGTCACGCAAGAGATCCGCATGCGGACTGGAGCCCTTCACCCTGAGACCATCCAATTCTACATACTTCATGCTCCGCACACACCAGTCATCCTGGGCCTGCCCTGGCTCCGCAAGCACGGACCCACACATCCAGTGGGCAACCGGCCAAATCGTCTGTTGGGGAAAGAACTGTCATACTACCCTGTCTCACCACTGTCACACCATTACCAGTCCAAAGCATCATCGAGCCCCGGGAGGGATGAAGCTGTGATGAACCGCATCCCATCCGTGTATCACGAATCTGTCGGAGGCCTTTAGCAAGGACAAAAGCCTCCAGGCTTCCTCCTCACCGTACCAACGACTGTTGCCATCGATCTGGTGCCAGGCACCACGCCTGCCAAGGGCCGAGTCTTCCCGCTCTCCCAACCAGAAACCGAGGCCATGCGAAAATAAATTGAAGAGGAACTCGCGAAGGGCTTCCTTCGTCCCTCAACGTCCCTGCATCGGCAGGGTTTTTCTTTTGTGCAGAAGAAAGACGGCGGTCTCCGACCCTGTATCGACTATAGAGCTCTCAATGACTGCACAATTAAGTTCCGCTATCGCTGCCCCTAGTGCCCGCCGCCTTGGAACTCTTGCGCACCGCCAGATTCTACACTAACTGGATCTGCGGTGTGCCTATAACCTGATCCGCATCCGCGAGGGGGACGAGTGGAAAACCGCCTTTTCCACCTGCACAGGGCACTATGAATATCTGGTTATGCCGTTCGGCCTGGCAAATAGTCCAGCCGTCTTCCAGTCTTTATCAATGAGGTGTTCCGAGATATGCTCCACCGAACTGTCATCATTTACATTGACGACATCCTGATTTATTCAGACACCTTAAAGGACCACATCCAGCACATCCAGGCAGTCCTCCAAAGACTCATCCAGCACCAACTCTACGCTAAGATCGAGAGTGTGATTTCCACCAGACCACTATAACATTCCTGGGTTATGTCATCAGTCCAGAAGGCGTGGCAATGGACGAGAGTAAGGTCAAGGCAGTTTTGGACTGGCCTCAACCCACCTCCCTGAAGGCGTTTGCAACGCTTCCTTGGGTTTGCGAACTTTTACCGCCGCTTCATTAGGGACTTCAGCACAGTGGCATGGTCCTCTTACCTCTCTGGTGCGGAAAAGCACGTCGCGTCTCCCCTGGAATGAGGGCGCCACCCACGCCTTCAACCAACTCAAGCAACGGTTCACCACGGCCCCCATCCTGCACCATCCCAACCCAGAGTTTGCCTTTTGTAGTGGAAGTGGATGCTTCTAACACTGGCCTAGGCGCCATTCTGTCCCAGCGGCTGGGATCTCCACCCAAGTTATACCCCTGTGCCTACTACTCCAGGAAGCTCAACGCGGCAGAGCGGAACTACGATGTAGGTGATCGTGAACTGCTGGCAATGAATGCCGCTTTCGAGGGGTGGCGGCACTGGCTGGAGGGAGCCTCACACCCCTTCACTGTACTCACGGACCACAAAAATCTAGAGTACCTCCGCACAGCCAAGAGGTTGAATCCCAGACAAGCCAGATGGTCTCTGTTCTTCACTCGGTTCCAATTCACCGTCACTTACGGTCCCGGTTCTAAAAATACTAAGGCTGATGCTATGTCTCGTCAATACGACTCGGACCTGACCTTTCAGACTCCTGAAACAGTCCTGAACCCCGACCTCGTCCTCGGCCCGATCCAGTGGGATATTGAAACCGAGCTCAGTCAGGCCAACGCCCAGATAGAAGTTCCCCCAGACTGTCCTCCCAATAAAGTTCATGTCCCCGAAGCACTCCGAAAAAGGGTCCTGGAACACGTACATGCTCTCCCCAGCTCTGGGCACCCAGGTATCACGGCCACCATTCAACTCCTCCAGAACCACTACTGGTGGCCCACGTTAGCCCGCGACGCTACCAAGTTCATCCAGCAGTGCCAGAACTGTAACACTCAGAAAGCATCCCGACTACTGCCCGCCGGTCTACTCCACCCTCTTCCAGTCCCGCAACGCCCCTGGTCACATATTGCCATCGACTTTATTACTGACTTACCCCCCTCCGATGGACACACCACCATCCTCACAGTGGTAGACCGTTTTTCCAAAGCCTGTCGCCTCATTCCGCTCACCAAACTCCCTCTGCCCTGCGGACGGCTGAACACCTCTGCAACCTGGTGTTCCGGTTTAACGGGCTGCCTGAAGATATCGTGTCCGTAGGGGTCCCCAATTCACCTCTCGAGTCTGGGCAGCCTTCTTCCAGATGCTCCAGATTAACGTGAGCCTTACGTCCGGGTACCATCCCCAGGCCAACGGACAAGCCGAGCGCCTTAACCAAGAAATCATCCGGTTCCTTCGGTCCTACTGCCACCTTCATCAAGAGGATTGGAGTCGGTATCTAATGTGGGCTGAATACGCCCAGAACTCCATCCGAAAACACTCCACGGGTCTGACCCCCTTCCAATGTGTCCTCGGTTTTCAACCACCCCTGTTCCCGTGGTCCGGTGAACCCACTAACGTCCCCTCCGTGAATGATTGGTTAAGGCGCAGTGAAGAGACATGGAACCTTGCACACACTCAACTCCAACGGGCCATAAATCGCTGCAAGAAACAGGCCGACCGACACCGCCGACCCAACCCAGAGTACCAACCCGGCCAGTGGGTGTGGCTCTCTACTCGAGACCTCCGCCTCCGGCTCCCCTGCAAGAAGCTCAGCCCGAGGTATGTGGGCCCATTTAAAATTCTCCGGCAGATCACCCCAGTATCCTATCGTCTTGCCCTGCCTAAACACCTTCGCATTGCTCCCACCTTCCATGTCTCGCTGCTCAAGCCGGCCACGGACCCCACAGAGGAAGGGGAGGAGAGGTCCGCAGAGCCAGCTCCCCAATCCATCCTCGTGGAGGGTGAAGAGGCCTATCTAGTCCACCAACTGCTAGACTCCAGGCGCCGGGTTGGCAATCTCCAGTATCTAGTCGACTGGGAGGGGTTCGGTCCAGAGGAACGGTCATGGGTCAATGCCAAAGATATACTGGACCCCACGCTCACTCAGGAGTTCCATCTAAACCACCCGAACAAGCCTGCTCCTCGACCACGTGGTAGACCCCGTCGTTGCCAGCATCCTCGCGCCAGGAGTCGCTCGCAGGGAGGGGGCTCTGTCACGACTACCAGTCCCGCAATCTCCCTCAGTAACAACCAACGGGCGCCCTCGCCTGAATACTGACTGTCTCCCGAACTCCAAATCCCACAATCCCTCACTCAAGCACTGATTCCATTTGCACCTGTGAGTAATGATCACACACACAGCTGTTACTCATTCCCAGCCCTATATAAACCACACTCACAGCACACTCTGTGCGAAGTCTTGTTTCACTGTTGTGTGCATCTCTGAGCGTTTCCTGAGAAAGTTATCCTGCCCGTGTTTACGACCCCTGCTGTTATTCACTCTTTGATTGTCTGCTGCCTGCCTACTGACCTTCTGCCCGGTTCCTGGATTTCGTGTCGTCTGCTGCCTGCCCCTGACCTCTTGCCTGGTTCCCTTCTACGCCTTGCTTGCCCTGCTACACTGTCTTCTCTGGTATTGGACCCTTGCCTGTTGACTTTGATTAATAAACTGTTGCAAATGGATCTGACTGAGTCTGATGAGTCACAACAGTATCCAGCATTATTCAAACCAACGTAAGTGATAAAAGTGCATTTAGAAACTGAATATGGATTATAAATATGGATTTCATGTTGAATTTAAGCTTCAACATCAGTAAGTTACGTTGACATTGATCTAGTATTTTGATCTTTGGAAGTTCAGAACATGATGACACAATATGTATGTGCTCTGAAAATATTTCGGAATCTTGTTGGGGTCAGTAAAATTAACATATATTTTTTAAAGATGTCTCTTACGCTCAATGAAGCTGCATTTATTTAATCAAAAATACAGTAAAACAGTAATATTGTGAACTTATTATTACCTATGATTATTTTTATATAAAAATGTTACTTATTACCGTTATAGTCAATTATACTACTATCACAAGTTGTATCTGTTAATGATATTTAAAAGGTTTAAGCTAACATGGACTAACAAAGAAAAGCTGTTTAGATTAACTAACATTAACAAAGACTTGTTGCAGAACAACACTTTAACAAATGTATTTCTCATTGTTAGTTAATGATAGTTAATGCATTAAATATTTAACAAAGCTAGCTTATTGTAAAGTGTTTCCTGTGAATTATTATTTCACATGACTGCCTAGAAAGGTGCCAAAATCAACATTCAAAAAGAGATGCCGCAACTTCATTTTCCTGCTGCCCACATGGGATATGTTTTACATGCACCTTTGAGGTCGGATTCTTGCAGCAGCAAGCATGGAAAGATAAAGAGACTCTGAGATGATTAGACGTTATTTTGTGTTTCAAAAGCACACTGCTTTATTATGTTTCCACTAACTCTAACTTTTTTCTCTTTCTTCCTTGCATGGTATCTTGGGCATCCCTCTGTGACGACACTCCCAACTCAGGTTAGCGATGTTCATTAATTTTGTATCTATTATGAATAAATCCTTTCCGTCCACAGAGACAAACTAAACAAAATGTCAAAGTAGAAACACGAAGTAGGACGCTTCAACTTAAATTGCAAAGATAAAACACACATTGGCCATAACACATCTATGACTATAGGCCACCGTGTATTATCTAAATACAGAAGCTCTAATAAGGTCAGTCTAATGTTTGGCTGTAATAAGCATAACAGTGGCTGGGATATGACTGATTCACAGCGGACCTCCAGGTTCCATTCGTAGCTTAATGGAACTGTGCTTTAATTTGACCAAGCTCTTGATTGACAGCTGCTCACGATATCTCGCCGGTAACCCTTGACAATGGACATTAGTGTCGGATTAAAGCAAGGTGTTAAAGTGTATTAAAAAATTAAGTCGATTTCCTTTATGTTCGCTCATTTTCCCCTCAGACAGCATTAAAATTCCTCTACAGTCTGTTTTTTATTAGATGATAGCACCAGGTCTCACAGTGCTCTTTTGAAGAAAACTGAATGACTAAATATACAGGGGTATTGTTAAAAGGAAAAAGACGGGAAGAAAACGTCATCCTTCACTGAATAAAGCGTACAAATATTATATAACTTGTGTGCAGGGGAATTATCTGCAGAACACTGGGCTTTACCTGTCAAAATGAATCTGATCATATCTCAGATGGGTTCATATTGCAGGCTGGTACATGTATGAAAGCGCAGCCCCCCTCTCAGAAAGCTTTATCTGTCAAAAAGGCTCAGCTTGAACCTCTTAATTTGCTCTGAACTGCAAGCCTGCACTTTGTTTATTGTATTATTTCACGGTGCTGTAAATAGACATAAATCTCTAGTAAGAAATATTGTTCAGCCAGACACCAAAGCTTCCCACTTAACAGAGAGCGAGCGTTACTTATTTAATTCTGTTTGCCTTCTTTTATGGATTCGTGAAGAGTCTGGTTTGAAGACAATGAACTAACAAAAGATTGTTTTAACAGCTGTGCGTCTTTGATTACACGCTTCTTTGAAGTATCACTTTAAGTTTGCCTTTGAACTTGGATAGCGATCAGAAATGAATTGGGCTGCATTTTGATGTAAAAGGAGGGATTTGATTGTTGAAATGTTCATAAACTGTTTCCAACCGTTTGCAGTTTGGTGTTGATTTTCAAAGGGGATGAAGGGAGAGATACTCCTCTTCAGGCATGTGATCAAAAAAAGACATTGTGGCCTCTCCTGTAGAGCAAGGAAACTCGAGGAGAAACAATTTAGTGTTTTTCTTCAAAAGCGACTGTGGTTTTATGTTGCTTTTGGGGGGGTCAAAAAACCCTGTTATAATTTACATCTCTCTTCAAATATTTTTTTAATTTTCTTTTTTTTGCTGATGTTCAAGAGGGGTTAATTGATAATCACATGAAAAAATAAACAAGGCAATAAATGCATAAATAATAGGGCTGTGACGGTATTGGATTTTTTATTACCGCGGTGAAGCAGCAAAAAATATCGCGGTTTGGCGGTTAATCGTACGACCCCCCCCCCCCCCCCCAAGTAAAAAAAAATTGAGTGGTCGCACTTGTGCAAATGCATGGTCTGCTGCTCCAACGCGTCTGCTTCTGCGTGCTGCAGAGCCACAGCACATTGTAGCAGGAGTCAGATTTCACTGATCACGTGAAGAGAAGCACTTTCAGCGCGAGTGCTTCATTGGTAGAGCCAACACTCACTGCATCAGCAGGAGCGCGAAGGTGCACAGCGGACTAAGCCACCGGAGGATTTGGTTTTCAAACTAAAGTAAAAGACTGCTTCTTAAACTAGAGAAGGTGACACAAATAATACTGATGAAAAAGAACAGGTTGAAAGTTGAACACTTTCGTTACCATATAGCTATAAACTAGATTAATCAATGCATGCTGATTAACTTATCATAATGTTGTATCAAAAAAAAACTGAGAAATAGCAACCAGTGGGAAGAATGAGTAGAGCCCTGAATGACTTGATCAAGAACGCATGCAGCTTGTAAGTTTGTAAATGAACATGGAAATGAATAATAATAAAGTCGTCTCATTTATTCTTAAAACAGCAAATTAAATTAACAATGATAACGAAATAATATTAATCTCTATAGCTTTGTTTTTTTTTCGATATCTTCTGAGTTTAATAGGAATTATGGAACAGTCTTTGTCATCATTTGTAACCCATTCTTTGTACAACAAATTATTAAAATAATAACAACCTGAGCAAGCTGCAGAAACAACAAGCCGAGCTCAACATGCCCCGTGCTTTGTTCTGGTGAGTTGTGCTAAACTTCGATTCTTATTTCTTTAGACATTGTTTTTCGGGTAAGAGTCCGTGGATATAAACGCACTTGTCCAAACACAACTTGTTGAAAACTGTGTTTGTTGAAACGGATAGGTTGTAACAGCAAATTAGGATGTAATTAATATTATTTGACGATTCGTTAGGCTACATTTATGATAACAATATTTTTAAAGTGCAAAATAAAAGAGGCTTTATCTTCTTCCTGACCCGACCGTTCCCGCGAAATATATCTCGTTTCCAGAATCTCACAATGACATTTCCTCTACTGAAAGAGAGAGATAACAAATAAAAATGTAGTCTGCACAAAATGTATTTTATTTTAGGCTATTTATTTTATTCGTCTTGTCCAGAATCAAATTAGTTTTAAAAAATTTTTGTCAACATAATGTGTCGCAGAGAGAAAAAATAATAATAATGTAGGCCAGTTTGTAAAAAATGTAAAAATAGCATATTTGTTATTTTTATTTGTCTTGTCAAAATACAAAATTTGTTTAACCTTTTGCTGTCAACACGGAAAAGTGTCGCAGAGAAAAATAAGACATCTTTCATTTAAATTTATATGTAAAATATGAACAAAATCATATTTATATTGCAATAGACATTGCAAAATTAAGTCTCTTTTTCATGAAACCAAACAATTTAACTTCTCTGAGAAGAATGTCCCGAGTCAGACTTGCCTGACGTGGGTTTCTGACCATTTTGCAGTCGGAGTTGAACATCCTTCAAGGACCACCTTTTTCTCCATCCTTTTTCTGCTCTGTCACTCATCGACGGGGCTCTAGGCAAAACCCTGCCGTGCCGCCCCCACTTCACTCAAATACGATTTTAAAGATGCATGTGAAAGATTGGATAATGTGTTTATTGACACAACTACATTAAAATAAAAGCAAGCACGGGCATGGTTTGATTATAATTGTTTCCCCTATTGCAATGTAAAATAAATAATAAATAACCACTAAAGCTGCAAACGCAGATTAAGTGTACAAGACTGAAGTGACCATGGGTAGATTTGGGAGAAATCCTCGGTGAGCAGCGCTAAACAGCTGGTGTGCACAGCTATTAGCAGTCAGGGCTTAATCTGAACAAAGCCGGTCCGGATCGGCATCTCTGAACTCCGATCATCTCATCTGGCGGATCCTCTTCCTCCAGTGAAATACGTTTGTGTCAGGGTTATTGTAGTTTTGCATTTTTAATTATTATTTTTTTTTAAACGAAATAAGTCAGTTGCACTGGGAACTGCTCTCACCAGAAGAGAAGGCAAAATATCTGCGTGCACTCAATGCAAATGCAAACTCTGGGTTGCTGCGACTGTCCTATGATCTGAGTTACACAAAAACTACCCAAACATTGAAAAAAATGTTTAATAAAATAACCGTGATTTTTAGAGTATATCTGCACACTATAAAATGAACTGGAGCAAGCTGGTAATCACTTAAGTGCGTCAACCGAGTGACTGCGCGAATGATCGTTACCTCTCCATCCTCTGATGTGAATCCATCACCCCGCTTTATTACACAAATTAAACACTGTATATGATAAAATAATACATACATTAGGCTATAATCTTACCGTTCAGAAGCACGTCTGGCTTTAAAACTCATCAGACAGCACCAGCAGCAAAAGGAATTCATGTATGGATAGTCTTCGTTTTGATGACATTTATGAATGTATATTATTATGTTTTGCAGCCTATTGATGACGCGCAGTTGTGGGGCGCCGCGGGAGCGGCATTACTATGAAGCAAATTTTATTTAGATGTAGAATAACTAAGCGGTGATAACGAATGCCCAAAATATAAACTACAAATATCTGTCCCTTTGCCCCCCTGACTGTGTTGCTGCCGAGGCGACTGCCTTGTTCGCCTATATGCACGTGCCGACCCTGCTCATCGACAGCCCGCCTGTTCTGTCAGGGTGCTGTTATGCACATGCTGCCCACTGTGCGCAATAAAATACATGACACAGAAGCACTGGTGCGTGCGTGCAGCGCGTGAGCGATAAGAGGGAGTAAAAACACAGATATGCTGTTCTGAAAGGATGTCGGGAACGGGATATTGTTAGACCGCCCACTCCCATTCAAATTACACCAGAGTTACCAACCGTTACCGTGTTGTATTCCCACGTTGCAAGAAATCTGGTCGGGTCCCGCGAAAAACAGTGCGGTGATGGCGGTGATGACCTCAACACCGCGGTCGCATCTCATTACCGCGGTGAAGCGGTAATGCGGTTATCGTCACAGCCCTAATAAATAATGAACTGTTTTGGGTTATATTTAAATGCTATTATAGGCATAGGTCATTTTGCATTCACTTAAGTAATTTGGGAGTTTCTTGTCAAAAATCTGAGAGCGTTTAATAGCCAGTTATATGTGTAGAAAGGCTGAATCTCAACTAAGTTTCCTGTTGTTTTAGGAGTTGGATAGTGCATTAATAACGGTATAGTCCACCCCCTTTGTGACTTTGTCTCTTCTTGGGACCACAAAAGAAGATATATTAAAGAATATTGAAAAAAAAAAACTACGCTGGAACCAATTGACTTGGTTCAACTTGGTGACAACTTCCGTTGTATGGATTACACAGAGACATTCCACAGAAAGACAGATTTCCATGTGGTTATCCTAACATTGTTACTGTGTTAATGATGTCAGATTACATTAATATAATGAATAGTTTTTTATGGCAAAAGGCTTTAATTCATGTGGTGTTGCTGTTATTTCTACCTTAATGACACAGAATAGGTCAGATGGAGGTGATAAACTCTATCCTCGGAAAGAGTTTTTCTTTAGTTTTGCGTGTGATGTGGGAAAACAACTGGCATTATTCCAGCGCCTGTCCAGATAGATTAAATGCCATGTGAAGACCAATGCCAATGCGCAAAAAAAAACATGATATGATGTACTCCTGAGTTTTAATTAGTATTTAATTCCATTTATTTTAGTATTTCTCTGGTCTAAATGCTCATCTCTTGAAAATACATAAGGTCTGTGTATTTATAATTGTCAGATTGCAAATTACAACCTCGAAAAAAACAGCAGAAACAAAGTTAGAGTACATGACCTATATCTGTCAAAGACATTAAAAGACAGTGTATAACTCTTGATTTATATTCGTCCGGGGAAAAAAAACGCAATTTTTCTGTATATTTCATTGAGTCAAGGACAAAGAAATAGATGGCCCCAGCTCACCAAATGACCCACATAACAGAATACATGGAATTCATGATCTACTTAAACAACGTGATAAATGCAAATACTGTCACATTGCCTGTAATCCCTGTACTATTGTGCTCAAATCTCTAATTTCACTTTTGTTTTCTTTCTTTTTCACCCTGCCGTTTTTGATACAAACTCACTTGGCTTTTTTCCCAAGGACTCTGATATGAATGTTATTTGAAAGGAAGGGAGAGAAAATTTAGATATTTTTACATGATGTCCTACATTTTGTCAGCTAAAATGGGGATATTGCCTGAGCGAGAGTGAGGCATGTTCTTCAGTTGTCAAAAGGCAGCAGTAAGTAATGATTAAAATAGCAGTGTGAAACGCTGGGAGATTAAAGTGATGCTAATGATAAGTGAGAGAAGAAAAGGGCAAGCTATATTTTAATTCCTAGGAGAATGGTTAATGACTTCTATTGCCTGAGATTAAACTAAACCTGTCTCATCAGCTTTTTTCTGCTCACAGAGGAAAAAAGGGCCTGTGCACTTTAATTTATTAAACTCTTTTAAGGAAGCACATTGATCTACATAGGTTAAACTTTCAAAATTTGGCCAGCACGTTCCATAAAGCTGTCTGCAGGAGCAGGGGCAGGGAGTAGCTCAAGGCACCGCCATAAAGAATTAATTATCTATGAACTGCCACATTTAATCAGAAAATATCAATTATTTAAAGGGGAAGGCTTGCTTCTGTTTAGCACTGGAGGATTTTGAGACGGGCCAGATTAAAGTGACAACCGCAGACAATGTGCTGTGTGAATTTCCACTGTAACACAAGCCCTCGTTTTAGGTATATTCGCCTCGGCGTGTCAAAGCCCGCGCTTGCCTACTGTATTCACACCTGTGATTACAATTACATCAATAATGTAGA
>QVTF01022473.1:5000-27500 GCA_003573665.1 Oxygymnocypris stewartii | reverse complement strand
AGAGAGAGAGAGAGTTCTCTCTGGAGGGAGGAGAGGTGAAAGAGTGAGCAGTGATAAATGATATGGACTCTGGTGGCGGTGACAGATAAAAGCTGTTAACAGGGGTCAGAATTAGTCTCTGTCGGTCTCTGTCATAAACCTGACCCCTCATTAGAGAGCGGGACAGGAGAAGTCAAGGAGCTTCATAACACCGGGAGAGAGCTGCATGTCAATTCTGAGAAAATTCACATTAAACCCGCTGATGCCAAGCAGACATAGCAATGAGAACAAAACCTGGAAGGAAAATTACAGAAATATTTCCAATAAAGCATTCAAAATATACATCATATATGCAATTGTACTTTAAAAACATATTACATATACACTACTGTTCAAAAGTTTGGGGTTATTTAAAAACATGTATAATACCTCTATTCAGCAAGGATGCATTAAAATGACCAAAAGTGATTAAAGACGTTTATAATTAATTATTTCTCAAATACATGCTGTTCTTTAGAACTTTCTATCCATTAGAATCCTGATAAAGATGTATCGTGGTTTTCACAGAAATATGAATTGTGTGGTAATAAAAATGGTAAATAATAAGTGTGATAGCAATCCATCCAATTGTGATTTCTGTTGCTTTTCTTACGTGTGTGAGCGTGTATTGAACTCGAATAACATCCAAAAGTCCAGTAATGTTCTTTTCAGCAAGTTTAATAACAAAAATTAACTGGAAATGTTACACGGTCAAAAAACTGTAAACATTCTTGCATGAAACTAATTCTAACGGTCTTTGCCGGAAATGACATCAGCATCATTTTTAATAGTTATATGAAACATATTCAATTATTTAAATGCAACTATTTAACAGTTACTTAATCCAAACAATAACTTATTTCACATCTATATAAATAAACAAATACTTACATGGCTCTTACAATAAGAAATGGTAATACGTTTGGTCTGGTGATTATGGGATGCAGGGCTTTCAGTGTTGTTGCTCCTAGACTGTGTTATGCTCTTCCCTAATCAGGCATGCTCCCTTCTCTCCTTTAAAAACCTCTTAAAAAACATTTTCTTCTCTGAGTATTACTCTTCAGTTCATGGTCTGTGAATTGTACCCTGTTATGGATGTTTATTCTCAGTCTCTCAGTCTCTCTGTATCTCTAATCTAATCTTGTAAGTGGTTTCTGTATATTACTCTCAGCTCTTGGTATGTTATGTCTTCAGGTATCGATGTCTATTTGTCTCTATTCCTTGAGTCTGACTTGTAAAGTGACCTTGGGTGTCGGAAAGGCGCTATATAAATAAAAAATATTATTAATATTATTAGAAGATTTTGGAAGGATCATGTGACTCTGAAGACTGGAGCAATGATGTTAAAAAATCAGATTTGATCACAGGAATAAAGGACATTTTACAATACACACCCACCCACACACACACACACACACACACACACACACACACACACACACACACACACACACACACACACACACACACACACACACACACACACACACATACACACACACACACATATATATATACACTCACCGGCCACTTTATTAGGTACACCTGTTCAATTGCTTGGTAACACAAATTGCTAATCAGCCAATCACATGACAGCAACTCAATGCATTTATGCATCTAGATGTGGTGAAGATGACTTGCTGGAGTTCAAACCGAGCATCAGAACGGGGAAGAAAGGGGATTTAAGTGACTTTGAACGTGGAATGGTTGTTGTGCCAGACGGACTGGTCTGAGTATTTCAGAAACTGCTGATCTACTGGGATTTTCACACACAACCATCTCTAGGGTTTACAGAGAATGGTCTGAAAAAGAGAAAACATCCAGTGAGCGGCAGTTGTGTGGATGAAAATGCCTTGTTGATGTCAGAGGTCAGAGGAGAATGGACAGACTGGTTAGAGATGATAGAAAGACAACAGTAACTCAAATAATCACTCGTTACAACCAAGATCTGCAGAATACATCTCTGAACACACAACACGTCGAACCCTGAAGCAGATGAGCTCCAGCAGCAGAAGACTACACCGGGTGCCGCTCCTGTCAGATAAGAACAGCACACAGAGGATACAATTCACACAAACTCACTAAAATTGGACCATATAAGATTGGAAAAACGTTGCCTGGTCTGATGAGTCTTGATTTTTGCTGCAACATTCAGATGTAGGGTCAGAATTTGGTGTAAAGAACATGAAAGCATGGATCATCCTGCCTTGTCTCAACGGTTCAGGCTTGTGGTGGTGGTGTAATGATGTGGGGGATATTTTCTTGGCACACTTTGGGTCTCTTAGTACCATTTGAGCATTGTTTAAACACCACAGTCTACCTGAGTATTGTTGCTGATCATGTCCATCCCTTTATGACTACAGTGTACCATCTTCTGATGTACTTCCAGCAGGATAATGCATCATGTCACAAAGCTCAAATCATCTCAGACTGGTTTCTTGAACATGACAATGAGTTCACTTTACTCAAATGACCTCCACAGTCACCAGATCTCAATCCAATAGAGCATCTTTGGGATGTGGTGGAACGAGAGATTCACATCATGGATGTGCAGCCGACAAATCTGCAGCAACTGTGTGATGCTATCATGACAATATGGACCAAAATCTCTGAGCAATGTTTCCAACACCTTGTTGAATCTATGCCACGAAGAATTAAGGCAGATCTGAAGATAAAAGGGGGTCAAACCCGGTACTAGCAAGGGGTACCTAATAAAGTGGGCAGTGAGTGTGAATATATATATATATATATATATGTAAATCTTTTTGCTAAGTCATAGTTGTTGACTGTATCAAATAGCTTGTTCAGTTCTTCTGCTGTGTGTATGTGTGTGTGTGTACCTACTTAACCATATTTTGGGGACAAATTTGTACCCAAAAGTGAGGTAAACCTGACAAAATATCCAAAAACCTACCTTTGGGGACGTCCTCATTTGTAAAAGGGGTTTAAAAATAAACTAAACAAAGTTTTTTTGAAATTGTAAAAATGCAGAAAGTCTCCCGTGAGGGCTAAGTTTAGGTGTAGGGTTGGCGTATGGCAATAGCACTTACAGTTTGTACCATATAAACACCATTACGCCTATGGACTGTGTGTGTGTGTGTATGTGTGTGTGTGTGTGTGTGTGTGTGTGTGTGCATGTGCGCGTGCGTGTGTGTGTGTGTGTGTGTGTGTGTGTGTGTGTGTTGGCATAGATGTAGGTTATGTATAAGAGTGGGTAATGGAAGTGTCGTCTGCTATAATAATGCCTCCCACACATCAATTATCATCCATAAGTGGCCTTAGTATAGAATAATTAACCTCTTTTCAGATGCTCAGCAGTCTGTGAAGAGTCTGCAGCAGAACCGCAGGGTTTGTTATGTGAGAAAGTCTTGTTTTAAAACAGATCAAATTTTAGATTAAACCCAAAAATTAAATTGGGAGCAACAAACTCTGACCTAACGTAAGAGAAAGGAGACATAAAGAGCCCTTTCGAAACTGTGATATTAGATTCACATTTCTGCATGATTTGATGTCTGCAGATCAAACAGGGCTGGATGTTTTACTTGCTGATGTTTAATTATTAGATTTGTACATATCACTAATTCTAAGAACGAGTAATAGTAGCAGTTCTTGGATATTTGACTAAATCTGTGTTCAAGGCTGTATCCATTATACTTCCTTTAAAAAAGCAGTTTGAGGTGACAAAGCAACTGCTTCCAAATCCCTGTCAAAGTAGTGGTACCTGTTTATTTTTGCCGTGCAAAAAAATGTCAGGATACACAAACACCTTGGCCACGAGGAGCCGTCACAGCCTCTCAGACACAGCATGCAGAACCGCCGCGTGGATGCTGGAAGTGTGTGTGTGAGATGACACTAACAGAATCATTTCACGCTTGGTTGCACTCGCTCCCAGACACACAGATGTGTGCGCGCACACACACACACACACACACACACACAGACACACACAGACACACAGATGTGTGCGCACACACACACACACACACACACACAGACCGGTTCTGTTCCAAACCTTAGTGAGCTGACTAGCTGGGTGATTATAGTTCACTAAAACAATACAAAACACGGTCACTGTTTAAAATAAAATAAACAATATAATACAAAATAATAAATTACTGTATTAAAATAAGTTTAAGTTAAAATAAGTGTAAAAAAAATAACTAAAACTGAAATAAAAATATATATAAAAAAATTAACATAATAACAAAAAATGACAAAACACAGTACAAATACAAATATTTTAGCTAAAATAAAAAAGCAACCAGAAAACCCACAACTAAAAACACACACACACACACACACACACACACACACACACACACAGACACACACACACACACACACAAAAACAATACAAAACACGGTCACTGTTTAAAATAAAATAAACAATATAATACAAAATAATAAATTACTGTATTAAAATAAGTTTAAGTTAAAATAAGTGTAAAAAAAATTACTAAAACAAATAAACATATATTAAAATAATAAAAATAATTAAAAAAAGACAAAAACACAGTAAAAATACAAATATTTTAGCTAAAATAAAAAAGAAACCAGAAAACCCAAAACTAAAAACACACACACACACACACACTAAAACAATACAAAAACACAGTCACTGTTTAAAATAAAATAAACAATATAACATAAAATAATAAATTACTGTATTAAAATAAGTTTAAGTTAAAATAAGTGTAAAAAAAATAAATAAAACAAATAAACATATATTAAAATAATTAAAATAATTTAAAAAAATGACAAAAACACAGTAAAAATACAAATATTTTAGCTAAAATAAAAAAGAAACCAGAAAACCCAAAACTAAAAACACACACACACACACACACACACACACACACACACACTAAAACAATACAAAAACACAGTCACTGTTTAAAATAAAATAAACAATATAACATAAAATAATAAATTACTGTATTAAAATAAGTTTAAGTTAAAATAAGTGTAAAAAAAATAACTAAAACTGAAATAAAAATATATATAAAAAAATTAACATAATAACAAAAAATGACAAAACACAGTAAAAATACAAATATTTTAGCTAAAATAAAAAAGCAACCAGAAAACCCACAACTAAACACACACACACACACACACACACACACACACACACACACACACAGACACACACACACACACAAAAACAATACAAAACACGGTCACTGTTTAAAATAAAATAAACAATATAATACAAAATAATAAATTACTGTATTAAAATAAGTTTAAGTTAAAATAAGTGTAAAAAAAATAACCTAAAACTGAAATAAAAATATATATAAAAAAAATAAAAAAAATAAAGACAAAACAGTAAAAATACTAATATTTTAGCTAAAATAAAAACCAGAAAATCCTAAAATGTAAACACACACACACTAAAATAGCACTGTTGAGTTGTCTACAATATACACAAGGCATCCTAACTTACACAGAACCTCCGAAGTGAGTGATTTGGAACGCTCTGGATCGGCAGCAACATATAAGCATACTAGAGATTTAACTCACTATGGATTCCAATAGAGTTTAAAATTAACATGTTGCTAAGCTTATGCTGTGGTACTTGAAGACTAATAATTTGTAAAATAGTCAATTTTGATTTGTTTATGAAAACTCTTTTAATCAATATGATGTAAACCTGAATGAATTGTAATGCAATGAAGAGCTTGTTACAATACATTGTGTGAATGTTATACCATAAACACTGGTTTAAAAAAGTTGAATCTGAGTGTTTGCTGTTGCTAAACTAGTGGACATGCAACATCAATGTCATGGGTTTGAATCCCAGAGACAAATTAATTGCTCACCTCAAATATAATGTAATTTACATTGGATAAAATCCTCCATCTTTTGGAAGACATTTTTAGAGATGACTCCTTAAAATACTGCCTATGTAGTGAGCTCACTAGGTTTTGGGACAGAGCCTGTTCTGGCAGCTCCCCCCCACACACACTTACCCATATACAGAAGGATTTCCATGCTTCATGCTTCCCATGTATTTCATTTTCCAACACATATGAAAACATGCAGAGAAAGAGCATGAGTCCACTACTGATGAGACAGAATCAAAACCTTGAACATACAAATAACAACAGAATGTCGAATAGTGTGACATAATCTGTCTTATGACCTCTTGTTTCTCAATTATAGCCAACACCATGAAACACATCCACACAAACGGTCTCGTAATGCGGTGTTTGAGCTTGCCATCTTCATGAATGGAGTTAATTGCACGTGAAAATTACCATCAGGCACCATCTGTTATGTAAATGCATTGTGATCGTTTCCTTAAGCACTTGCCAAACATTTATACCTCTAAAGTCATGCTGAACACATCACAAACCTGCATCACTTCATCGACACCATGAGCTTTATGTGTTTCGGCTTGAGTGCATTTACAGAGATCGGGTTCATTTCTACTGTGCAGTACATGTTCATGTCCCGATCCAATCTGTCTGATGTAGGAATATGTACTAAAGCATCACAACAGAGAATTCAATGAAAATAAAGGTGACTTTTCAATGACTTCACTAATGCTGCATTAACTTGAGTTAGTTTCATTATTTATATATCCCCCCCCCCCCCCCCCCCCCCCATGTGTTCTCAACATTACCTTCCAAACAAAGCTTATTTCCTCCACAGAATACATGTAATTGACTTTAAATGACCAAATGACAGCTTATATCACAATTAGGACTTTTTCTTGCTATTCTGAGTTTATAATTCAAATTAATTTTCTGGCAATTTTGAGAAAACAGTCAGAATTGTGAGAGATAAATTCAGAATTGCTAAATATATTGCACAATTCTCAGGGCTAAAAAGTCAAAATGACTTTTACTTTTTATTCTGTAGCAGAAACAAAGAAACAAACAACTAAATTTTAAGATATAAACTCAGAGTTTCCCAATATAAACTCAGGGAGATGTTAATATGGCGAGATGTTAATATACAAATGTGAGTTCATAACTTGCAATTTTGAGAAGTCTGAAACTGGGATCTATAATCTTGCAACAGTGAGAAAATGTCAGAATTATTTTAAAAAAGTTGCAATTACTTTTTTATTCTATGGTGGAAAAGTAACTCAGAAAATCAGAATTCTGAGGAAAAAAGTCAGATTTATGAGATAGAAATATGAAATTGCCTTTTTATTTTTTATCCTGTGGCAGCTTCCATATATTCCGTCTTGTTAAACAGTCTAGTAAAAATGATGTTTTTAATGACCCCCGTTCAGGAAGTGACATCATTTTGGAGGGAATTCAACATCAAAAGCATCAGTAAGTATCAGTAAAGTATTTTATTGAATCTCTTTCACCTCAATTGTGACAAAAATAATCAGTATGAGGATTTCAATATGTCAAAAGATTAGTTTTTCAGTGTCTGAGCAATGACTGACTTGGGCTCTTTATTTCCATCCTGTTCGTTGTCTTGCAATTATATAAGTAATCGTTTTGTGCATGATCATTTCTTTGCAGCAATCGATATTTAAATGCATTGCCCAGACTAAACCCTTTTATAAATAAAGTAATTTTAAGTCATTTTTTATAATTGAAAGGTTACAGAATTCAAGAATCAAACCATTAATTGTGCATCCACAATTTTTTTTTTTCATAATGTGTGTGTACTGTGTATATTTATTATGTATATACAAATAAACACATACAATATATAGTTTGAAAATATTCACATATATGCATGAATATAGTTATATTCATACAATTTATCTCATATATAAATATATTTAATATATAAACATAACATATTTTTAATAAATATATACATGCATGTATGTGCACTTATATATAAACAGTAAATATACACAGTACACTCATATATATTATGTAAACAAAACTTTTATTTAGGATGTGATTAATTGTTGGAGAGCTCTACAGATATAGCTGTACTCAGATAGGACCAGGTTGCTTCTCTCTGAAAGCACTCATTACTCAGTGTGTGAGCAACACACCACCTTGTGGTAAATACCAGATATATGGCATCCACACTGAATGAGAGCTGTCAGTCATTCTCCAAATAACCCTTACAGAACTCATACTGGACATGTTCAGAGAAAATCACACGCATCTCGCAATAAAAACAGCCCTTGACGTGCTCTGATACGAGCAGCTAGACAATATAATTAGAGTGGTGAAACCCTAATGAGAGTGAGTTTGTGTATGCGTGTCTTATCTCTGGCCACAGAGCTGTTAAACAGAACCATTCCTTATTTTCCATTATTCACCACGAGACAAAGCGTGCCTAAAACAACCAGGCTGCTGTCACTTTAATTGCCTTTCCTCGGGCTGCCTATTATCATATAAATGGAGATCGGTTAGTGCAGAAGACATTTCCTTCCTCTGAGTCACATGTCCAAGTGCTTTCTCCTGCACATGTATGATCAGCCGAAGGATAAAGAGCCCTGTGATGTCAGTAGAGGTTAGATAGCACGCGCGTGTGTGTGTGTGTGTGTGTGTGTGTGTGTGTGTGTGTGTGTGTGTGTGTGTGTGTGTGTGTGAGAGAGAGAGCGTGTGATAAAGACTGTCCAAACATAGAGCCTGTGTGATCGTTTGTACAAAAAGAGAAAGAGCAAGAGAGAGAGAGACAGGAGGAGAGGCATAAAGGACTGTGTGTGTGTGTGTGTGTGTGTGTGTGTGTGTGTGTGTGTGTGTGTGTGTGTGCGTGCGTGTGTGTGTGTGTGTGTGTGCACATCGAGTGAGACGCCCACTTATTAACTTTGATTTGTCCTCTACTTTTGATTATGTACATAGATGAATACCAAATGATGAAGAGCATCCCACTATCTATCTATCTATCTATCTATCTATCTATCTATCTATCTATCTATCTATCTGTCCGTCCGTCCGTCCGTCCGTCCGTCCGTCCGTCCGTCCGTCCGTCCGTCCGTCCATCCATCCATCCATCCATCCATCCATCCATCCATCCATCCATCCATCCATCCATCCACCTACCTATCGATCTATCTATCTATCTATCTATCTATCTATCTATCTATCTATCTATCTATCTATCTATCTATCTATCTATCTATCTATCTATCTATCTATCTATCTATCTATCTATCTATCTATCTATCTATCTATCTATCTATCTATCTACCTATCTATCTATCTATCTATCTATCTATCTATCTATCTATCTATCTATCTATCTATCTACCTATCTATCATCGGTCTGTCCATTTGTCATATAGTAAAGTATATAATATAATGTTATAAGTACAGACTATATAACTTTCTGAATAATATTCAAATACAAAAAGTCAAGCCAACATTTAAAGCTTGTCTTGATGAACTTTTCTAGCTAAAATATAGGTATTTACTATAAGATGAATTAACTAACCTAAATCATGAAAGATCCAGGTTTAGATCTAGTATCTTCAGAAGGAGCACTGTTGTGAATATAGAGATGAAAAGGATAAACTTTTGAAGGGAAGTTCAGATCTTCTGCATATTATTGATTATTTAAATGCATCATAGACAGGCCTGTAAAGCATCTGATGTAGTCACAGTAATAATACTATCGTATGTCATGTCAGGATAAAACATAATGACATTTAGTTTGTTCAGCGGGGTTCGATTTTCCCTGCGCGCTCTAAAATTAAAGTTCGCCCTGAGCCGCTCAGAGCCATTTAGGCAATCAGCAACCTACTTATTATGCAAACCGGAACATAGTTCAGATTTAGCCCGAGGAAGAGCGTTAGCGCAGGAAACAAAACTGGTGTTTACAGTCAGAGAAACAATGCTGCTTTAAACACAGCAATATCTGTAGGTATGTATATGTTATAGCATACTACATTCAATTCAACAGTATACAGTGAATTACACTGAACAATGTACAGTGAATTATCTGTATATGTGGAATCCCTGGATGACTACTGTATTTGCCAATTAGTGATATAATCAGAGATATCATAATCACTGCACTGTGACTGTAAGCAACCAATGGATTCATTCTGAGAGGATCAGTTGAGCTTTGAAATCTTCTCAAGGTCATACAGTGCAAAAACAGGTATTAGTAAAAACAGAAAAGTAGTGTGTTTGTCCAATTTTACATTATAAATATATAAAAATCATTAAAAATGCACTAGTTATACTATACTCGTAAAAACAAGTAAACATAAAATATATTTTACTGTTGTACATGAATGACACATTATTTAATTTTACTGCAAAATGTTAAGATATTTTACATTATATTGGATTAATAAAAATGCAAAAAAGTATTATTTCAAAAATTATGCGACTAAATTTAAATGTGTAATGAGTCAGAAAAGTGAGGTTATAATGCAGGGATGTAGCATATTATTACTTGAAATATTGTGCAGTTACAGTACATCAGTATTATTTTACTATTATTTATACACCATTCTAACATTTATTGATATTTTGAATGATATTTATTTTTATATTTTCAGTTTTCATTTGAATTTTAGTTTAAGTTTTAGTAATTTTGTTATGTGTTTTTATCATTTATATGATCTTTTTCAGATTTATCATTAAATACAATTTATTTTAGTCATTTTTGTACTTCAAATCGATTTATTAATAACTACTTAATTTATTTAAGTTAGTTGCTAACATTTACCATTTTCATTCCTTTTTTTAGGTTTAAAAAAAACTTTAGCTTTTTATATAATATTATATATTTAAATGTATTTAACTTAACTACCATTTTTTTTAAAGACTCACAGAATAAAAGGTGCAAAAGCTGTCACTGGTGTGGTACCCTTTAAAAATGTACACCTTTGTACCTTCTTTACCCCTAAAGGGTGCATATAAGAATTCTTAATGGCACAGACACACTCACACACACACACACACACACACACACACACACACACACACACACACACACACACACACACACACACACACACACACACACACACACACACACACACACACACACACACACAGACAGACAGACACACAGACAGACACACACTCACACATACTCACACACACACACACACACACACACACACACACACACACACGTGGTCCATATGAGTAAAAGGTACCACCACAGTGACAGCTCTTGTACCTTTATTTTTGAGAGTGATATATACTGCACAGTGTAGTTAGCAGTGCACTAGAACTCATCACACACGTGGACACACAGATTCTGGCACAGAGCAGCTTCAGTCAGCATGTGAGAGAGAAACCCAGAGAGCATAAAGAAGGCATCTGTGACGAGAGAGAAGGTTAAAGATATCCAGCACCGGGGAAAAGAGAAATGCTATTCAGTCACCACTCATTAGCTGACTATTTTCCCAGCATGATTACAGCAATCACCGTCTGTCCCCCTCCAACCCCACACTACGTCGCCTGTGCAACTGATCCATTTTGTTGTCATGGAAACAAAACTATTTTACCCCCATCATGCTGCGGTTTCTGCATCTCAAGTGCGCATCTCGTGTCCTCTGAAACAGAACATTTCAGGGCTCTTTACAGGCAAAGTAATGATGCCTTCCAGTTTCCTTTTCATTTTATACTTGTGCATCTATTACACAATTTAATATGACTGTTTAAGGCATGTTAAAGTAATCGTTGACCCGAATATGAAATAAATGCTGAAAATGTCCTCCCCTTCAGGCCATCCAAGATGTAGATTATTTTATTTCTTCATGGGAACAGATTTGGAGAAATGTAGCGTAACATCTCACCAGTGGATGCTCTGCAGTGAATGGGTGCCGTCAGAATGAGAGTCCAAACAGCTGATAAAAACATCACAAGTAATAATCTACTTAAGGCTAAACACAAATCATCTATCTACAATATTGCTTTCTCCAGTGAAACAGCTGTCTTGTCTGAATTCTGAGAGAAATGTGCACAGATCAAGCACCATTTACAAGTCAAAACAGCCTAAAACAGCACATTTTAATGTGAGAGGACAAAAGGAGATGGACTTTTTCACTGGAGGAAGTGTTATTATGGATTATGGACTCATATTTTAGCTGGAAGTGATGGTTTAATGTTAAAATGCCTTAGGATTTGTTTCTTACAAACATGCAAAGGTGTGGATTATTGTGATGTTTTTATCAGCTGTTTGGACTCTCATTCTGACGGCACCCATTCACTGCAGAGCATCTGTTGTTGAGCAAGTGATGCAATGCTACATTTCTCCAAATCTGATGAAGATACAAACTCATCTACACCTTAGATGGACTGAGCATGAGTACATTTTCATCAACTTTGCATTTTTGGCAAAGTTCTTTAAACACTACTTTGTATTGTTTACAATCTTGTATCTCATTCATTCTTACATTTTTTTTTCTTTGGGAAATCTCTCTGCACACACTGTCCTAACTTACAGACAATGTACTTGATGTGCAGTGTCCCATCTGAACGCCAAGCTGTCACATGACGACCCAGTGCTGACCCGGCAGAGTTTAAAAGTTCAGTCCAACAACCAAAGAGCAACTACATCAGTCCTTCACGAATAGGGAAGGTTAGAGAGCTCATGCTGTTATATTTGCACAGGTCTCCGTCTCATTGATTTCTTCAAGAGGTGATTAAAGGTTGTGAATTGTCTTTCGAACACTCAATCCTGAACAATCACCAGATAATGTGGATCGACCGAAAGTAATGGAAGATTTAAAACCAAATCTATACATAACATGGGCAAACTGAATACTAAGAAATTCAGAAACTCAAATAAAATGTGAAATGTCATGCATAATATTATGCTTATAAAACAATTAAAAGTAAAATGTATTAAATTAGAAAAGATTTTAAAGATTTCATTCATTTTTATTTTAGATTGAATCACGCATTGTTATGTGTATTGTGTAAATTTCAGATACCGTATTGTATATTATAAATGTATCTACTAATATTATATCTAATTTGTTATGTTTAATTTGTAAGGAACACTGAAAAAAAATATTTTTCAGGTAATCTAAAAAATATGGCAACAACTAAATTGGCTGACACTTGATTATATTCAAGTGAAAAATATGATTTGAATATTAAAAGACATTTGCATGAGTTAGATGAAGTATAAATAGATCCTTGAGGTAACTATTGCAGGAAACCAGCTACATGAACAGAACTGTCTATAGCATTACACAGCAGTGGAAACAGCCTGAGGCTCAAACACACACGACAGGAGCTTTTCGTGACCTCCACGCTCAACAAGCGTTATAATCTGCTGCATTTCTTTCAAACATGCCAAAAGAAAAGACTTCTGCTGCAAGTGCTGATGGCAAAACGTGATGTAACCAACTGAAACCAGGTCAGAACACAGAATGGAAAAATACTGGCCCCTCTTTACCTTTCATTTATGATTCCTTTCATCACATGCTTGAAAATATAGATTTATACATGCAATATATGAGGAGTCGGAGGCTGTCACATATCTTAGCGCAAGTACAAAAAAAAAATAAAGAAGATATTTTACATTTCCACCCTTAATGCGAAGAAAAAAAGGATTCCGTTGACTGAACATGCAACAGCAGGGCATGTTGTCACAACATAATATGGAGTTATTTGTCTGTTTATAATAGGTTTTCAGTCAAATTTAAACAGTAAAACAATTATTATATTGCAAAACAGAATGGAGACATTTTTTAAACCATCGTTTTGACAAGTTATTGCAATACATCAACTGTATCAATTGATGCCCCAATAAAAATTATATTTAAAAAATATCACAAAAAAACAAATTCAACACATTTCTTAAATAGGTGTTTTAAACCAAAAAAAATCCCTTCAACCCTAAAATGTTGTCCATAAAAAGTAACACCTAGCTCCGTTTTCCTCTATTTCTGTAATTTCAATGTGATAGCAGCAAATATCAATATTCATCCCATTATTGTCTGAAACATAAGCTGAAATATACATTTCTGTGGCCTTCAAAGATCTACACGGATTTATCAATGTGCACTCAAATCATCATCTCTTTGAGCCATATTTCCTGTCACATTCGTTTACGTCATAAAATGTCAAAGACAAATGGTTTTCCTTCCCCACAATAATGCAATATTACAGTACATTACTCTTTATAGCAGCCACGTTTGGTCAAGGCAGATAAAGTTACAAGATCATTTTCAACAAGGCTTAGATGGATCCTAAAAGAGTTTTAGAGGTTTAGAAGTGTTAAACAGATCATACACTTGTGATAGAAACCACAGGGTGTGTTGTGCAGTGAACACACACTCACACACATTTTACTGTCATTATAATTAAAAGCAACATCTCCCCTAGGAACCTGCATCAATGAGTTAATGAGCTTTACTGCTATTGAACCAGTGTGTGTGTGTGTGTGTGTGTGTGTGTGTGTGTGTGTGTGTGTGTGTGTGTGTGTGTGTGTCTGTGTGTGTCTGTGTGTGTGTGTGTCCGCGTGCATTTGTGTGTGACAGAGATATTCAAGAAAAATAAAAGTGAATTGTTTTTTTATTGTCTGAACTCTTGACAATGTCTGTAATACTACATACAGAAATACAACACTAGCTGCAGATTAATATTTTATTTAAAGCAGGGTTATTAACCCTAAACTAAGACTAAAACCACAAATAAAACACTTTCATTACTTGGAACAAAACATTAAATATTAAACATAAATAATACAAATAAAAATAATAATATAAATGAATAATATATACTCTAAGTGTTTGTGTATATATATATAAATACACACACAGAGTATAGTAATTTTTAATTTCAAGCAACAAGATTGTTAATATATACTGTTGTATATGAGGCCACTGTGAATACAGACATGAATACAGATCTGTGATTGTAAGGATGAATGAATTAAAGCATCTCATCTCTCGCAGTCATTCACCCATAAATTCTTCTTTTTCTCTCGTTCTTCACCAGAATATGAATCTGAAGACCTGTATCCACGGTTAGTTTTTTCCTTGCTGACAAATCTCTTCTCCAGCCGTCTCTCTCTCTCTCTCTCTCTCTCATCTCTCTCTCTCTCTCTCTCTCTCTCTCTCTCTCTCTCTCTCTCTCTCTCTCTCTCTCTCTCTCTCTCTCTCTCTCTCGCTCTCTCTCTCTGTCTCTCTCTCTCTCTGTCTCTCTCTCTCTCTCTCTGTCTCTCTCTCTCTCTCTCTCTCTCTCTCTCTCTCTCTCTCTCTCTCTCTGAGCCCCAGGTGGGACCTGACTATCCATCATTCCTCAGGCTGAATATCTGTCATCCCTCTCTCCCTGTCATCATTCTCTTCTCTGTTTCTCTTCCCGTGGAGGACACATCCTTTATCTGGACACGTGTGATTTAATGCCACACACACATGCACTCTCACACACCAGGCCCCATCTATCTATGCTTTAGTACGTCATTTTATTTCATTCAATAGAGATATCAAGTGAGAGCTGAAAGTTGCCCTTATATTCGTAACAGAGATATAACACTATATCATAGATCATTCTGACAGAGAGAGGATACACTAGCAGCACACAACCTTTTCCTTTAGAAGTTATTCATCTGTTTCTTAACCAACTTTAAGACTTTCAAAAAAGAAAAAGAGATTTTATTATTTATTTAGAGAATAAAGTGAACAAAAGAGACATGATGTGTAATATTTGTGCAATATAAAATATTTGCATGCAAATAGTAGATAGACAGTTTTTATTATTTTTATTTTAAGCATTTGATGATTTTGTGCAGTGTTGTTTAAACAGGTTTTATTTTTACGATGTTTTTTTTCTTTAATTTCCTTATTTTTAGTGTAATACAAGAACTCAAATATTTGGGGATGGTCAGATTTGTAATGATTTTGAAAGTAATCCCTCACCTAGGCTGAATTTATTTGAACAGTAATACAGTAAAAACAGTAATATTGTGAAATATAGTTACAATACAAAATACCTGTGTTGTATTTGAATGAATTGTAAACTCTGATTTATTTCTGTGATGCGCAGCAGTATTTTCAGCATAACTTCTCCAGTCTTCAATGTCACATGATCTTCAGAAATTACTCTAATATGCCGATTTACTGCTCAAGAAACATTCCTATTATTATCAATGGTGAAAACTGTTTAATATTTTTGTTAAAACCATTTTTATCAGGATCCTTCAATGAATGGAACGTTCAAAAACAGCATTTATTTGAAATAGAAATCTTTTGTAACATTATAAATGCCTTTGCTGTCACTTTTGATCAATTTATCTAAATAAACATATTATTTTTTAGAAAAATCGTACCCCAAAGAGAGTGACAAGACACGGGTTTGTGATCTGCAACACAGTCATAAATAAATGTCCCTTCAGAAACAATAAAGTACATGTTGTCCCCCTGTCATCGTACTCCGCAGACACTGGTGATGCAGTGCAGTTATTATCATGTGCGGGGGGGCGTTCAGGAAAACAACCCTCGCTCACGTTCCAGAGACTCATGTGGAAATGTGTTGAGTCACTGAGTGGTTTATTTGCTTTCGGCACTCTCTTTTAACTCTTAGGGCGTAATGCTCTTTTAATAGAGTTCTGATAAACTAACGTGCCGCTCTCTGTTCATCCCTCATAGTAAATGCCATGGCATCCTAATGATGACGGATACCAGTGCAGACTACAGCACTTAACATGCTCGTTTAAACCCCACGCATAAATTCTGCCGAGACCGGCTCTAATGATGGAGACACGCTTCTGTTGAAGATAAGGAGGTTAGTTACAGCAACTTTGTTTTGTAGTCCAAATTAATTTGCTTCCAGCAAACCCTGAAGACACTGACATCGTGAAGCTGATTCGACTGCTCAGAAAACTGAAAACTAGTTTTTTTCCCTGACCTTGACAGCTTTTACATAAAATAGACAGTGTGAATGCGAGAACCCCTCATTAACCACTGGATGGAGGAAGCAACGGGGTGCAAGAGAGATAGATATAACACAGAAAGAGTCAGAGGGAGGTGTTTTCCGACTGTCACGACTCTCCTCCATCAATTCAGATAATCAGTGGCCTGCACGCCGTCCCAAATCTTTCACTTCCCTTGAGTAATTCATTTCTTGCTGACGGGTCTCATTCGTTTAAAGCTGTGTGCGTGTGATGTTATCTTGTATAAAGGACGTATTTTTCTCTCGCCTGCCTCGCTGAAGAGAAGCCCTCAATCTTGTTGCTATCTTGAGGACAAAAATCTCTGTGATTAGAAACGTGAAAACTCCTCTGCTCCAGCATCCTCATCTCAAGCAGAGAGAGATTCATCTCAACCTCATTTAATCCTTCAAGCTTTTAAAAGACATTTCACCAGAGTGGATGTGTGACGGATGACAAGATACAAAAGTGTTCGATTCAGGATTTCTGAGGCACAAAACCAAACAGCACAAAACAAACATACACAAAAGTTGAGCTCGGTAAGATTTGATTTTTTTTTTTAAAGAAGTCTTATGCTCACCAAGACTGCATTTATTTGATAAAAAATAATAACATATTATTAGAATTCAACTGTTTTCAATTTTTCTATTCCTAAAATAGGCTCAGTGGTAGAGCATTGCGTTAGCAGCGCAAAAGGTTATGGGTTCAATTCCCAGGGAGCACATATACTGGAAAAACATATATAGCCAGAATAGTCTATAGTCGCTTTGGATAAAAGCGTCTGATAAATATACTCAAAAACACGAATGTACACATACAAACCACCACGTTCTATTCTTTTCTTTTCTACTCTATTCCTAGATTAAATGTACCTAAAAACACAAATGTACATGTACACAGACCGTTACATTCTATTCTATTCTATTCCTAGATTAAATCTTACAAACACAAATGTACATGTACACAGACCGCTACATTCTATTATATTCTATTCCTAGATTGAATCTTACAAACACAAATGTACATGTACACAAACAGCTACATTATATTCTATTCTATTCCTAGATTAAATCTTACAAACACAAATGTACATGTACACAGACCGTTACATTCTATTCTATTCTATTCCTAGATTAAATCTTACAAACACAAATGTACATGTACACAGACCGCTACATTCTATTCTATTCTATTCCCAGATTGAATCTTACAAACACAAATGTACATGTACACAAACAGCTACATTATATTCTATTCTATTCTATTCTATTCCTAGATTAAATCTTACAAACACAAATGTACATGTACACAGACCGCTACATTCTATTCTATACCTAGATTAAATGTACTCAAATGAACTCAGAAACACAAATAAACCAACTACCACATTCTATTCTATTCCTAAATGTTCTCAAAAACACAAATGTACATAAAGCAGCACATTCTATTATGTTCTCAGCCTAAAATGTACACAAACCCCTATTCTATTTTATTCTATTCCTGGCATAAATGTACTCAGAAACACAAATGCATATACACAAATGACCATATTATATTACATTTCTATACTATTCCTAATCCAAAATATACTCAAAAACAAATGTACATACACAAACCACCACATTCTATTCTATTCTAGTCTACTCAATATTTAGCCTAAAATGTACTCAAAATCACAAATGCACAAACTGCCACATTCTATTCTACTCTCTATTCTATTCTATTCCTAGCCTAAAATGAACTCAGAAACTCAAATAAACAAACTGCCACATTCTATACTAATCCTAAATTTTCTCAAAAACACAAATGTACATAAAGAAGCACATTCTATTATGTTCTCAGCCTAAAATGTACACAAACCCCTATTCTATTTTATTCTATTCCTGGCATAAATGTACTCAAAAACACAAATGCATATACACAAATGACCATATTCTATTACATTTCTATACTATTCCTAATCTAAAACATACTCAAAAACAAATGTACATACACAAACCACCACATTCTATTATATTCTAAAATGTGCTCAAACACACACAACTGAATTCTGTTCTATTGTTAGTCACAAATAATGCCATGGATGTAAAGATACACACAAACATGCAAATGCACAAACACAAGCTCACACTAAACACTTCTCATCTCTGCTGACATCAGGGATTCAGGAGATATTGCTGCATCTGAACAGAGAGTCACATGTCAGGCCTGAAGAGCCGAGAAAACCCGCTGAATTAACCTCTTTAAAGTGCCCTGCAATTTGCCAGGTGCAGCGATTACTTGTTTCTATGGCAACCACGCAGGACAGTTTTCTATTATCGCAGAGGGATGAGAGGATGGGGTAACCTAAGACCGCCTGCATCTCCTCTGTTTTTGTAATTGCGCTTTCTACGTAGTCAAAGAGACCCCCAAAAACTCATAATGAACCACAGGCGCTGCTGCTAAACATAATTTAGTTTTTCAAGAAAACTGATTGGATTTCATGCCCTAAACTGAATAAGAAAGAACAGTCAAATGCATTCATAAACCAATTTACACACACACGCAGATATTTCTGCACTGCTGAAGGCTGTTCACGTGTTGTAAACTTAAATGTCACAGTAAGTTCGTGACCCCCTTATTTAAAACTTTCAGAACTGCTTGCACTTACAGGAACCACAAACTATTCAAGCGAAAATTAAAGGTCAACAAACTGTTACATACCAGAACCCCAGAAATATTCTATAAATGTCATACAATGATGATATGTTTTATTAAAACGCTTTGAGAAGAAAGGTCAGAGAGGAGAAGCGTCGGAGGTAGACAATAAAATGAGCTAAACATAATAAATAACATCTATTCTGGTTCACAAAGTGATGAAACAAACTGTTTAAAATGCATATGTAAGCATGCAGCGCTTCATTTAAATGGGTCACTTTATGGGAAACTTGAATGCTATGTAAATATATATTAACTCTTTTAGCGGTAGCAGATTGTTTGCATGTGTATCTGGCAAATTAAGGTTTGGGAATGTGGTTTATGGGTTTGGTGTATATAGATGTAAAATTGTGTTTTGCAATTGGAAAAGACTGTAAAGCCCAAACAAATGGGGCAAATATGTCCAGCAAAATAGAGCATTTAGTCAAAAACAATGCATTTCTGCAAATATCTATTGACAGATACTCAAAATAATATCGCATTTCACAGCTGTAGATGACGTATATGGCTAAAATAACCTCAAGAGAACAATCCACAAACAACACACTTCTAACAAATGCTTCTATTGAGCATATTTCTATTGAGAAATTAATAATTATAAACATATTATCAACATAATCAGCAGCACACAAGCTGCTCTGCATGATTCGAGTCACACTTATTGTCTTATTTGATTAGAAATAGTGCAGCTTTTGTTTTAAGCTACAATGTTCCTTCATTTTACATTGTTTTGAATGTTATAAAACAAATCCAGGTTTAAATTAGACTTTAAAGCCCAGTCATAGACGTTTGGACTATGCTAATTCAAATTTATCTAATTAATTTGCACAATCTACTGCATGCCTTCTGATGTTTGATTTATAGCTCAAACTTTTATTTTTACCAAGTAAAAGGTCTTTTGATATAATAGCAAAAATGTGGTTGTGGTTCACATGTCTTTTTTTTGGTGAAATCTTTAGATTTTTTTAACATAAGAATAACTTTTATATTGTTAGTAATATTTCAAATGACAACATATTGAACTGAAGGCAACTTAGGTTTACTTGATTATCCAAACATCTTTTTGTAGAAAAATCAGTTTAAATGTATCAAATATGATTACCGAGCTTTTCAGAAGCATTTATTTGTTCATCTTTCAATTATCAGTGTACTGTATTGCATCCTATGTTTTGAACTTCAGACTAAGAATCAAAATATCATCAGAGTGGTGACTGGTATTTATATGAATTTTATGTAAGTAATACTGTGATAATAAGCTTCAGAATTTAATCATTTTGGCCAATAAAAATATCAGCATCTGCACCAATTTGCATACTTTTGCTCAATTTGGGCCTCTGAACGTTTTTCCTCCTCCATATTCTCATATATACAAGCCATAGAAGCCAGAAGCATCAAATATGATACTGGACACACGTGCAGTATTTGGTCTGCTGGTGTCACATCATCACCTCCTCATCTAGAGGAGCTCTAACAGGACTCGAGGGCCACAACATGTGCCACAGACACACCTGCTGTCCGGTGAGTGTACAGCTGAGCTCTGCTGCCACCTAAAGACAGAAAGCTTGACATTGTGCAGCATCTGTAGGGTCGTGTGAGGGTGAGGGGATTTTTATAACACGCTTTTCTTACCAACTAATGCTATGACGTTTTTCAACATCGTCATCACGCCATCATCGCATTAGAAGTTTCACTGTCGCCCCCCCCCCGCAGTGCCCGTTATGTGCCATTGTGTTTTTATCTTTCATGAAGGATTCTCCTCTCGTCATACAACATGTTGTGCTTCAACCTGTCAAGATATATCACTTTTGATTATTTGTGTGTGTTTGTAAAGCTACAGTAGGTTTATGATCAAAGGATAAATGATGTACAATTAAGCACTATATGAAGCCCTGAATTGTAAGCATCAAACTCTCACATGTTTGTCACGTTGTGGATGCCGTTGTGCTCTTCAATCAGCATCGAGCTCACTGTGAAAATGAGGAGCTGCGTAAACAAATATGAAATAGATGCAAAGCTAAACTGACAGTTCAGCGCGCACACACACACACACAAACACACACACACACCACACAACACACACACACACCAGCGGCGCACCCACAACACACACACACACACAGACACACACAGCGCGCACACACACACACACACACACACAGCGCGCACACACACCACACAGACACACACAGCGCGCACACACACACACACACACAGCGCGCACACACACCACACACACACACAGACACACACAGCGCGCACACACACACACACACACACAGCGCGCACACCACACACACACACAGCGCGACACACACACACACACACACAGCGCGCACACACACACACACACACACACACAGCGCGCACACACACACACACACAACACACACACACACAGATGAGAAGCACAGGGGTAATTTAAAGTGAAACTGACAGCTCTGCTGAGAGAGACTAAGCTCTTCAATGAGTCATGACAATCCTTGTAATATTAAGCAGAAAGTTCATTTTTAAACTGACACATAGCGAGACAATTACATAAGGCATTTCAGCTGAAAACACAACATGCTTTTCCATGTGTAATATGTTTTACTGGAACAGGCCGTGCTTCTTCACTAGGCCATTTCTGACAATTGGCAGACACCCGAGACAATCGGTCCCTATTGCGGTTTCTAAATAATGCTAATCTCAAGATTAAGGCATAGTTCACCCAAAAATTATAATTCTTAATTTACTCACTCTCATGTCGTTCCAAACCTGTAAGACTTTCGTTCATCTTCAGAACACAAAGATATTTGTGATGCATTCTGAGAGCTCTCTGACCGTCTATAGACAGCAAGGATCCTAACACGATCAAACGCAGAAAGGACATCAGTAATAATCAATGTGGTTCAGCCGTGATTTTACGAAGCTATGAGAATATGTGACAATCAAAGAAATCAAAGCAAAGAACACTAAAATAACGACTTTATTCAACATTTCGTCTCCTCCGCGTCACCCTATAGC
>QVTF01022473.1:0-2500 GCA_003573665.1 Oxygymnocypris stewartii | reverse complement strand
ACAGGCAGGGGATAAAAGCGAAGGATGACAGAGGGTAAAGTTCAGAGGTCACTGGTAATGGTATATTAACACTAGTCATCGGTGGTGAGAGAGAGATGAAAGCCCAGAGATAAACTGCTCAGATGTTGCTCTTTCATTACTCGGGAGATATAATGGTGTTATCAATTATGGTTAATCAACTTTGCCTCAGATGTTTCTCAAAATGAAAAGTAAAATACACTCAAATGAGACAATTATTGACATACAGCAGGCTAAGGACATACGGAGAGGCAAATAAATGCGACGCGTGACAAGAACGAAGATGACGTCTAAGAGGACACAAAGAGATTGGACGTGTGTGTTTTAATCGAGTGCGTCACACATTCAGGGCATTCCTGTGTGAAGTGGGCGTGTCTATGATGTCACAAGCTTCTAGGGTTTCCTGTCTTCTGATTGGCTACAGCATACGCCATCATTATTGGATGATATGTCCCACTGACTCACTGCCATATGCTAATGTACATGTTTATGCTAATTACTCATGCAATCTTCCCACCAACACAACAGCTTGTATTTACATTTAATTTGCATGGAATTTTATTGGTTGGAAGTAGTGTTCAATCAATTGGATCATTTTTATTTTATTTTTTTAGGCCACAAAATTAAATAATAATATGACAATAATATGATATGATAATATGATGATTCAAAAAGGACAGACATTATAATGATGGGATGTATGCACTATGCACACAAGGAATATATACAAACCTATAACGTAAAAGTATACATCATATCTAATATTCTCGTGATTTTGTCTGTAACCATGAATAGTAATGAGATGAAAAAACACTGAATGGGACGAGGACTCAACGATCAAATGTGGGCTGTGACTATTCATGGTTGCCATGCCGACACTAATTGTGCATGCTAGCATGAAGCCCATTGTAAATAGCTGGAGAGGATGTTAACGTGAGGGTTAGTTAATCGCTGTGGACAGCTATCATCGCACATTACAGCAGAGGCCTTTTTGTGCACATACCGTCAGAAGGGGAACATCTCCATTTTAGGTCAAGGACCTTTGTTGCAGTAATATGAAATGAGCTTACTTGATCTGTTAACTAACAAACAAACAAACAAAACACTATTTGGCTATAAAATTCTCTTGATGTTCTTAAACAGGTTTTTAGGGCATCAAAGACGTAAAAGATTTAGACTCAAAGATAAACCTCTATTTGGCCAAACTCTATATTAGAAAGGCATGCAAGCTTCATGAAGAAAGCAAATGCACTGAATAATATCATTAATATGGCCCTATGAAATACATTTTATTTTTTACCAAGTTTTTTTTCTGTGATCATTTTTGCGATCATTCTGTGATAATTTTTCTAATATTGATTCCTTTTTTCTAAATGTTTTCTATACTTTTCTAATTTTTCTAGTTTTAATGATTAAATTAAATTGTATTCATCAAAAAGCATGTATAATTAATTGAAATCATGAAACTTACAATATTAAACAGCAATTTATTAAAACTTTAACAAAAATGTCATTTTTAAGGCCCTCTGAAATATGTTTTTTTTTTTTTAAACATTAATTTTTTTTATCAAATTCTAGTTTCCATTAAGTTTCTGGATTTCATTTTCGAGGTCGAACCAAAAGCATCTCTAATAGATTTATTTTATTTTTTTAAATACTAATTTATTATTATTTACTTTTTATTTTTATTTTTCAGAAATATTGTTTTGTTAATAATGTTTTAATTATAATTGTACTATTATTATTAGTACTATCATACTATTAATTCATATTTCTGTGACGTTTCTTTGAGTTAAACCGGACTTTTATTTTGACGGGTTGCTGTGAAGACCGTTAGGTTTCTGTTTGTGTATATATGAAGATAGTTTTACTCAAATGAAACGGTCAAATGCTCGTGAAGTGACTCTCAGAGCAGTTCTAGAGATCATGTAGTATATCATTGACTGTTTTGATTTAAATGTGTGTTTGATTTATCTATCCAAGGTTAAGCATATTCCGTGACATTCCACATTAAACAGTTTTATGACTTGATTCTGCGATTCCGTCCACGTTTTCCAGATCACGGAAATTATACAGCCCTACATTAAAAATAGCAGACAAAGCAAAAAAAAAAAAAAATAAATAAGCTAATTATATAATTAAATACTGAAAAGTATAAGTTAAATTTAAATAAAAATGGACCCAATATTGGTGTACCATGTATTTGTAGAGTATCACCAGGTCTAAACTGCTAACATCAAACTCTAATGTGAGTTGAATCCCCTGCATTTTATGCAAGAAGCCCTATTAATGAGCTGCCGCATGTGTAAAGTGTTCCAAATCAATCAGTTCGCCTATATAGGCTGCAAATGGCAAAGCAGCTCACTGCTGTGGAACAGAGCTATAGAGTCAGAAACACACTCCATGATTCAAGCTCTCGCGCACACACACAACGACACTGAAATTATCTCTTTTTCTGCCCAGCAGGGAAACCACTTATTCA
>QVTF01022472.1:215000-546179 GCA_003573665.1 Oxygymnocypris stewartii | reverse complement strand
AAATAGGCCTTTTGTGTACATTGAAAAAGTCTTAGATCTTTAAGTTCAGCTCATGAAAAATGGGGGCAAAAACAAAAGTGTTGCTTTTATAATTTTGTTCAGTATATATACGTATATATATATATATATATATATATACCAAAAAAAACAAAAAAAACGTACCAGTGTATTTAGGATTAAGGCCACATCCAGCAGTCTGCATGACTGAGAGCTGTACAGACAGGCCAACAGCAGGTGAACTCCTACATTTAGAAGTCACTCTGTACTCTGTACTATCACTATGATAAATAATTTACTGGTTGTTTAACGCTGAATAAACCTGGTTTCCCCTTGCCTATTCTTACACTCACCATTCTCACTTTCTCTCTCTATGCGGAGAGTATTAGAAAACAAAACTTTCTTGACCCATATTATATAGAGACTAGACAATTCAATTTGGATTGATACTGAAACATACAGTGGGGAAATTGTGTTTGATCCCTTGCTGATTTTGTACATTTGCCCACTGACAAATAAACGATCAGTCGATAATTTTAAAGGTATGTTTATTTGAACAGTGAGACAGAATAAAAACAATAAAATTCAGAAAAACACATTTCAAAAAAGTTATAAATTGATTTGTATTTTAATGAGTGAAATAAGCATTTGACCCATTGGCAAAACATGACTTAGTACTTGGTGGCAAAACCCTTGTTGGTAATCACAGAGGTCTGGACGTCTTGCAGATCCTTTCCAAGTCATTAAGGTTTCAAGGCTGACATTTGGCAACGTTCAGCTCTCTCCAAAGATTTTATATGGGATTAAGGTCTGGAGACTGGCTAGGCCACTCCAGGACCTTAATGTGCTTCTTCTTGAGCCACTCCTTTGTTGCCTTGACTGTGTGTTTTGGGTTATTGTCATGCTGGAATACCATTCACAACCCATTTTCAATGCCCTGGCCCTGACGGTACATGGCCCGTCCATCGTCCTTTTAATGCAGTGCAGTTGTCCTGTCCCTTTTACAGAACAACACGCCCAAAGCATAATGTTTCCACCTCCATGTTTGGGGTGGTGATAGTGTTCTTGGGGCCATAGGCAGCATTCCTCCTCCTCCAAACACGGCGAATTGGGTTGATGCCAAAGAGCTGGATTTTTGGTCTCATCTGACCACAACACTTTTACCCAGTTCTCCTCTGAATCATTCAGATATTCATTGGCAAACTTCAGACGGGCCTGGACATGTGCTTTCTTGAGCAGGGGGACCATGCGGGCACTGCAGGATTTCTGTCCTTCATGGCATAGTGTGTCACCAATTGTTTTGTTGGTGAATATGTTCCCGGCTGCCTTGAGATCATTGACAAGATCCTCCCGTGTAGTTCTGAGCTGATTCCTCGCCGTTCTCATGATCACTGAAACTCCACGAGGCGAGATCTTGCATGGAGCCCCAGACTGAGGGAGATTGACAGTTATTTTGTTTCTTCCATTTGCAAATAATCGCACCAATTGTTGTCACCTTCTCGCCAAGCTTGGCGATGGTCTTGTAGCCCATTCCAGCCTTGTGTAGGTCTACAATTTTGTCCCTGACATCCTTGGACAGCTCTTTGGTCTTGGGCATGGTGGTGAGTTTGGAATCTGATTGATTGATTGCTTCTGTGGACAGGCGTCTATTATAAAGGTAACAAACTGAGATTAGGGGCATTCCCTTAAAGAGAGTGCTCCTAATCTCAGTTTGTTACCTGTATAAAAGACACCTGGGAGCCAGAAATCGTGCTGATTGATAGGGGATCAAATACTTATTTCACTCATTAAAATGCAAATCAATGTATAACTTTTTTGAAATGCATTTTTTGTTGTTTTTGTTATTCTGTCCCTCACTGTTCAAATAAACCTACTATTAAAATTGTAATTTCTTTGTCAGTGAACATACAAATACAATACAAAGGAAACATACAAAATCAGCAGAGGATCATATAATTTCCCCCCACTCTACAAGACTAACAAAGCATAAACACTTTTACATGTATAGCTATGTGTCACAACAATATTTGTGAATTATTTGTCCTCTTTCTAAAGATGTTGGAACTGAAATTCCTAGAACTCGATGGGACTTCTAACACAAATTAAGTAATTTGCATAATCATCACAGAAGCTCAATAAGGATGAAATATTTTCGTATAAATAAAACACAGCCAATGGAACCATTGTAATGTAAAATTAGGTAAGTGGTTTTAAGTTCATTAAAGGTAATGCAATTAATTAATATAATATAAATACAATACAATTCCATTAAGTCATTTTTCCATGTCCTTAAGTACAGGGTTGGTACATATTTTAAGCTGTTTGTGCATACAACTATTAATGTTTTAGAGGTGACGTTTTAGTTACAGTCCATATGAGCAAAAATAACTTTATTTCCTGATTGGTAGTGCAATTTCCATTAAATGTAAGCTTTTTCATTATAATTCAAATTTAAGATAAGCCATGTCAACATCTGTTAGTGGACACAGCAGAACACTGATATACACATTATTTTAACATTTGCTGTAAATATTTAAGTTCAAAGCACGGTCTTTACATTTTAATCTGGAAGTTCTAGCTTTTCTTAATCTTAAAAATAATAATAAAAAAAACAATAACATGAGGTCCACATTTTTAAACCCTTTATCCAAGTAAAAGAGGAAAATGCTTGAGCAAGAACATTTTAGCGGCAAGAGGATCCAGCAGAATCGTTCAATAGACTTACATAATACTTGAGTTGTGATACTGAACATATTGTATACTGTGAGAATGAACACTTTGCTATATACACACTGCTGACTTCCATTAAGAGCTGTCATCAGTATAATAAATAGTTTTAGTGCTGGGAAACTGTGTAATGATCATTACCCACAATCCTTTACAAAAGCCTTTCCCTCCCTACGGTGTGTAAGTTTTCAGTAAGATCCATTTAGAATGTTCTAGATCAAGCAAATGTGTCCTCGCGGAAGATTTGTATGATTGCGTAGTCTGCACTAAAATGATTTGTATTATTTGTTTCTCTTCACGTAAATCTCTTTGGCATGACAAAAAAACAAAATGGTCAGGGAGGCGTTTCAATCTGCTTGATGGGTGTGCTCACAAGTGCACAGACACTTTCAATAAGAAAAGATAATTAAAATTGCAGCTGGAAGCCTGTCATAGTCAAACTGAAGACATATTGAATGTTTGTATTTATTCTATGTGATGATATATTAGTCTAATTAATGCTATATTTTAATATAACAGAATATGTGTCACATTGTTGATGTGAGATGGTGCAAAGTTGTGTGTTGCATGATAATTATTGTTAAAGGAGCCATATATAACTTTTTTTGTGGATTTCTTTCTACTGAAATCCACTCATGATGTTTCATAAGTTAGTTTTTCATTACAACTAATTAATTTAATTCCATTGTCTTTGACCCTCAGAATTAAACACACTCAAATTAACTGAAAGAATGAATGAATGCTTATAAAAGTTATATTTAAATGAATGGTTTAAATATTTTTAATCATGCTTAACTTTCATAAAATTTGATTAATTAATGCCAAACAAAATAAAGTTACTATGCCATTAACCAAACAGTACTGTTTAAAACATAGTAAATTTGTTTTCCAAGTTTTAAATGTACATACATTTAATTTATTTAAATTACATTTTACATGTATTTACAATAAGTACACTGTAAAAAAATAAGATGCTGCAAGTACAATCAACTTAAGCTGCTTAAGTTATTAACTTAAATTACCTTAAAAAAGTTAATTAATTCAGCCAGTTCAAATTAAAAATTTCAGGGGCCAAAAAGTTCACCCAAAATTACGAGAATAATTTTTTTGTGCGCCAAGAAGACAAAAATAACGACTTTATTCAACAATTCGTCTCCCCCGCGTCACCCGATAACACTATTTTGGAGAGTATTGCATATGTAAATAATGTATGCAACGTATGTACGCGGATGCATTTCTTACGTCCTCAAAGCGTAAACAACGTAAACAAAGTTTATGCATGCGGTGCTGCTAACACAGAACAGCATACGTTTTTTACATATATGTGATGCTCTCCAAAATGGTGCCAGGGTGACACGGAGGAGATACATTGTTGAATACAGTTGTTATTTTTGTTTCCTTTGTGCACAAAATGTATTCTTGTAGCTTTGTAAAATTACGGTTGAAACACTGATGTCACATGAATTATTTTAACTATGTCCTTACTACATTTCTGGACTTTGATCATGTTATGATCCTTGCTGTATATGGGAGGGTCAGAGAGCTCTCGGAATTCATCAAAAATTGTGTCTTAATTTGTGTTCCGAAGATGAACGAAGGTCTTACAGGTTTGGAATGACATGAGGATGAGTAGTTGGGTTAAATATTCCTTTAACTTATTTTGATTAATTAAAGTAAATGTAAAAACTCGTGTTGTCATAACTTATAGGGCATATTTTTTACAGTGTAATATATGCATGATTTAAAGATTATTAAATTCATTTTGATTTAAATGTGTTATACGACTGAACTGTGTACATATTAACAACAATTAAATATTATTTAAGTACAGGCTGTTATTGTACTTTGAAGATGTCTATGTAAATTACCTTTGTATTTACTTAAATCTGCAATACATTTTCTGTATTTCAACTTAAATTAATTATTTACTGTCTAATGTGAATTTCCATGGGACAAAATGAGTAAGTTTATTGGCAATTTGACTTATTTGAGCAATACTACACAATAGGATACTAATATGATGATGATGATGATGGTTATTATTATTATTTAATAATAATAATAACAACTGACCATCAGTGATAACAAGTCAGATGCTAGTGGCACCATCTGTAGAAAAAGGTTTTCTAATATGTCAGTCCAGAGCTTTTCACTCACAATCAGCTTCATATTATTAATCCTGTGCATTGACTTTTTGGTATCAGGGTGTATGTTTAGCCAATAATGCATGTTGTTCCCAGAGATAGGAAAGTCTAAAATTAATTACAGTCTAGACTGCCCGCCTGTCAGATAGATCGAGAGAATAAAAGAGAGAATGAGAGAGAGAAAGAGGAAACAAATGAAGTTGTTCAGTTAGATAAGTGATATCACACACCAATGCCCTCCAGCATCAGATGCCCAGAAGTTCAGACTTTAGAAGTTCATTCAAATATGAAAATGTAAAAGTGAAACATAATGGCAATGAAAAATACCCAATGAAACTGAATGGTGACCAGGGGCTGTCAATTTCCAAAAATGACCAAAATAAAACATGTCCATATTCTAATTATGAACAATATGAAAACAGTCAAAATATTGATTTTGTGTTGATACTATAACACTGTAATTAATAATCACTCCTTAAACCCATATTTTGAGTGTGATTCAATGGCCAACAAAGAGAAAACAAAAAAAAAAGTTAAATATGAATTTGACTTATGGCATATTTATAATTTATAAAGATATCACAATAATACTGTTGTATTATTAATTATTCTCACAAACTGATATTGTGACAGCCCTACTTATCTCCTAAAGCCATATGATATTTTTTGTGAGTTGAATTTTGATAAATTTAGGTCATTACTCTTCTCTTCCATCGCAGCTCTCAAAGCTCATTCATGTTCGCAAATATTTCATGCAGAGCTGGATAGATTACTTACAAAATTATAGTTCATTACTGATTCCAAATTACATGACAAAAATTGTAGTTAGTAACAATCCATTACATTACACAGTTTAGGTAACATAACTTGACTACTTTTTGATTACCTTTGACCTATCTGGTTTATTACATTGGTTTAAAAAAGATAATCTTGACCCATATTGATATAAAAAGTAAGAACATATATTCCATTCGTGGTAATGAAAGAGGTGAATGACTTTTTTTTTCTAGGCTTGATTGAGTTTATGGGTGCAGTCTAACATTTGTTAATGCTTCATTTAAAAATAAAAAAAAATTAAACTGCATTAATTTTCACATAATTTACCTTTATTACTTTATACACTGTCCCTTCCCTTAAACACTGATAATTTCCTGCTTTCATGAAGCCCCTCCCTCAGAAACACGCAATGGGCTCAGATTGGTTAGCTGGTCCAGTGTGTTGTGATTGGCTAAACCGACTCTAAACGTCTAAACGTCCCGCCCCTCAGATCAGCAGCTCCGGTTGTATTGTAAACAATGGCGTCATCAATATTGCTTATCAATTTGAGCCCAAATGAGACCCAGAGAATATTAGTGAAGAGGATCGCGCAGAACCTGTTAGCTTTTAAAATACAGTTTTATCCTGATTATAGCTTTAATACAGCACGGCAACTGCATGCATGTCCATGTTTAACGCTTCTCATAGCTATGTGAAAATAACAGTTCATTGTTGGAGCGGAGCTGATGATCTGAATGAGAGAGAGAGAGAGATAGATGCAGAGCCTGTACAGGGCAGGGTGACGTAAGGAACAGGATTGAGAACCGCTGCTTTAGAACATTGATCAAAAGTTGTGAATCCATTAGAATCGTTAGAAGACAGAATTGTGATTCATATATAATCCCCTAGTTTTCTCTTCCTCTTCTCTAAAGCAGCACAACATGTCCTCACCCCCTTTGTTACATGTTCCTGGGGGTGGGGTTTATTTGGGTTAATGACATAAAGAACCCGGGAAGTAGCTCGTTGTGTAGTGCCTACGAGCCATTTTTGTTAGCATGAAACTGCCAGAATTTTAAAAGACAATATCTCTGTTTGCATTGAACTTTCAGCACCGCATCTTTGCAGATATTGTTTATGCTCAAACAGAAATATTACAGACTAACTAACACTAAAAAAGTTAAATTACAATCAGCCACCCCTTTAATTAGGGGTGCATTAAACGTGACATTACAGTATCAAGGTTTCCCAAACTGGGTTTCGTGAAGGAACTGCAGAGGGGTTTTGAGTTTAATGAAAAGTTAATTAATACATTCTAAAAAAAAATTGAAATCATTTTAAAATAACATCAATCAAAATAAAATGCTTACTAAAAAATGAAATAGTTTATCTGCTTGTCATTTAATGATGCCTCAGTCAAATCTCGAGGGTTAAATAAGGCATGTCATAAGATGTATCACATCAGCTTTAACATAAATATTGCCAAACAAGTCTCATATAACTGATTGAGATCACTAAAAGCTGTCAAATTGATTTCAGAGAACAACATGTTGACCCTGAGTTATACAATCTTAAAAATAAAGGTTCCATAATAAAGGTTTTCATAGCAATAAAGGGACCATTTTGGGTACCTCAAACAACAGTAAATGGGTTTTAAAACCACATTTTTTTTTGTCTTGTTGTGAAGAACATTTTAATAATCTGAATAACCATTTACCACTATAAAGAACTTTTGTGCAACAGAAGGTTTCAGGAGGTTTCTCATGGAACCATCAATGCCATTAAAGAACCTTAAGAGAAGGCTTTTGTGTATTTTGGAGGTTGATAGCATTTCGTCACTATTCACTTTCATTATATGTACAAGAGCAGCATGAACATTCTGCTGAAGTTCTCCTTTTATGTTCTGTGTAAGCAAGAAATTACATGTTTGGCGAGTAGATGAAGAGTTTTCAGTTTTGGGTTCAAAAATTAATCTGCGTCACTGCTGCGTGATCGCCAGAATCAACAGATCAACAGTGACAGTGACGGAGGAGGTGTGTGGTGCCCTGTGTGTGTATAATCAGCCCTGTTTCTCCTCTTTAATAGGGGCAGGATGGGGCTATGCAACAGCTGCTGTCAAAACCAAATTATCCAGCCAGAAAGATGACCGACCCTGCCCTCTCAATCAACCCGCACACCGGCTCTCTGCTCTGGGTCGCCCTCGGCCCAGCGCCTCCCTCTCCTCTCTGGAGTGTTGGGGTTTCGTACCTAACCTCTCCTCCCTTCCGTCTGTCACTTCATTTTCGAGAGTAATTCATTTTTCACACAGCTAAATTGTTCCACGTCGGAGACTGACCCAGCTCTGTTCTAATCTACCGGGTTGACCCGCGCTAACTCTGAGAGTGTGGCTAAACAAAGATGCCAACTCACGTATTCACTGGCGCACATGTGCAGCCCTAATGTCTGGGCACAGCAATGCAAATGGGTCTGTTCTGCTAACTAGACAATTTGGTGTACACATTAACACTGTGCACACTTGTTCAATGCTATAGTTCAAGCAATTGCTTATTTGACGTACGTTCAAACACTCAATTATTAATTGATCTGTACTGAGTTTCTTATATGTTAGGGTCTCATGTGTCAGTGGGTTTTACAAGGAATTATAAAGTGGAGGAACACTGAATGTTGAAAAGGAGAGTGTGACAGAATGAAACAAGAGAGACCGAAATATGAGTACGGTCCATTTCTGGCTAAGAATAGCCTGCTTAGAAAGAAATAATAATAATAAAAAAAAACATCTCACTGACAAGTAAAGAGACTAACTTTGGTTTGGTGTGTTTTATGTGAAATGGATTCTAATAAAAAAAAATAAACCAGCATGGACATAAATTCATTCAAATAATCTCACGGCTGTCACCATGAATGGCTGGGGAATGGAATAAACGGAAAAATATACTGGAAAATGTGAATAAGCTTCAGGCTTCAATTTGTGTCTGTCCAGAAGTAATAAGTAAGGATTATCTCAAAGACATAACTCAGACAACAAAGCAGAATATACACGGTTGTTTGTCTAGTTGAATTCCTACTATGTTTTTGTATACGACAAGATAGTAACTTGTATTCTTTCATGTTGTTAAAACAGTTAAGAAGTCAATACACAATACATATTCATGTAATCAGCTATATTAATCTTGGTCACATCTGTAGCGAGTTATGAATTACATGCCATGGTTTAATACATAGTGTATGTTCAGCTATATAATAACAGCAACAATTAAAGGTTTCAAAATAGCAAAATATTTAGAGAGGCAGTCAGATAAACAGATTTGATGATACTGAGGCTCATATGGTAATGGGTCACATAATAATGTGGACTCAAAAGTAATGAAACATCTGAATGCATATCTAGACCAGGATATGTGAGTGGAGTGGAGTAATAGCAATTCCCCTTCCCATTTTAATGTATTCTGTAATAAGTCCACTTGAACTCCACTCCGGGTTTTACATTTCCAATTTCTTGCTCGCTCTCCATTTACTGGAGGGAAAAACAGACTTCAGCATTAACATTGCAACAACACAAACAATTCATAGTGAGGAGAAAAAAGGTTCTTTAAGCTATAACAAATATTTCTCATTCTAATTTCATATAAGATTCTTTGAAGGGATAGTTCACCTAAAATTTAATTACCTCACGATTTACTCACCCTAAAACCATCCCAGATGTATATGATTTTATTATTTCTGATGCATACAATCAGAGTTATATTAAACAAATATCCTGGCTCTTCCAAAATTTATAATGGCAGTGAATGGGGTCGAGATTTTGAAGCCCCAAAAAGTGCATCTATCCATCATAAAAAGTGCTCCACGTGGTTCCGGGGGGTTAATAAAGGGCTTCTGAAGTGAAGCAAGGCATATGTGTAAGACATTTCCATATTTAACTTTATAAACCATAATCTCTAGCTTCCGCTATCTGTTGTACACACATTCGAAAGAGAGTGGCGTTCCAGTGGATGACGTAGGGCGAATGTGGAAGCACAGAGGCCAAAACAATAAACAGCGGTCATGAATTATCTGATCTTTTGCTTGTTTAACTAGAGCATCTAATAAATCGCACATTAACAGCAAAGATTTTATTTTCTACATTGACAATAATGTGGAATAACTGTGTTTTAAGCATGGTGACGTCTTGTTGATGCATGTGCAACTCCACTAATTTGTCCGCTTCCATTCTGCATTGCTCTGATCTAGGTAGATGCTGGGCAGGCATTTTTATTGTCCATGTAAAACTGTACATTTTAACAAATTATGGGCCCAATCATACACCCAGTGCAATGTAACGCAAGTGTTTTTGCTAGTTTCAGCCTGACGCAGTTCTCTTTTTCCCATCCTGCGCTGCGTTGTTTAAATAGAAAATGCATTAGCGCCGATTTGTGCGCTCATGGGCATGCTGGTCTAAAAAAAGGGGTGTGTTAAGGTGCATTGATGGCACGTTGCTGGTTTGAGGAACTGAAAATAGACTGCGCCATCAACCAACTCAAATCTGGTGTAAAGTCACCTGGTCTAAAGTCAATGGCTATTAAGAAAATGCGCCTCTTGGCGGGTCCACAATGCAGGTTCACTATATTAATTATACAGTGGGATGTGCAGCAGCACACAAACATGCCAAATATAAAAAAAATAAAGGATTACAGTGTAAAAACAAATATTATTGTGTAGGCTACATAAATATAAAAATGTCATACATGTCATAATAGATAGTCATTGCGTATATCAGAATTAGCCTAGCTATTTGCTCACGCATGAGCAGATCTGTTTGCTCGCTAGAGATGCGTTCAGTCTGTGGGCATTAAAATTCCTCTGTTTAAATAGCGAATCCGCCCTGGCACGAGCGCAACATGCTCTTAAAGGGAATGGGAGATGAGACTCTGATTGGTTTATTGCATGTTACACCCAAAAAAAAAATAGGGACAACCCGTTTAGACCATGCGCCCGGGCAAGCTAACCATTTTCCTGTTGTTAAACTAGCAAAAGTGGATTCGAACATGCCCTGAGGGCACCTGCGCTTTAGACCATATGCTTTGATCATTAAAATAGGGCCCTATATGTTATTATAATGCTTTGACAGAGCAGTTAAGAGAACGTTTACGGCCCTAGATCCTAATTTTATGTCCCGCACACCTGCTTATTTTCTGAGGTTATCACTTGACAAGTTGTAAATCAGATAATCACTTTAAACTTTTTAAAATTCTAGAGTTTTTCTCTGGATGATTCCAACAGACACACATACTCAGAGATAAAAGTGAGTGGCATGTGAGTGGACCCAGGTTAATTATGGTTCATGATAGAAATCTTTAATGGTTGTCTATTAAAAGGTAATTAGAGGATGTGAGTGTCTGATAACTTATCTCGGCACTTTCGTCTACCCCAGCCTCGCTCTCTCAACACACACATAAATGATCACACTATGAAAAGAGATGAAAAGCAGTGGAAATAAATACAATGTTTTTGAGAGTACATGTGTAAAACCTGACATTTGTAATGCAAATATATAATAGTAATGTTATGGAATGTTTCTTTCTTTCATTCTTTCTCTTGCTTCTTTTTTCTCCCGTATGCATTGTTCATCTACTTGCTTCATGTTTTATTAAGACTCTTGGTGTCATCCAGCAGGATGTTCAACATTATGAACTATCTTTTATATATGATAGACAATCAATGATGGCCTTCTTTTTTTATTAAACAAACTACAGAATAACAGAGACAGTCCCACTGGTTAGTTTCTCAGTCAGAACTGGTAGGAATGCAAATAAGATGTCCAATTTAAATTCCGTGACCTCTTGCACCAGGGGACAACAGAGAGGTCAACTGTCAAGTCTGTAGGGTGGATAAACCCCCCAAAATATCTTGGGGGTTAAAGACAGATCAAAAGTTTTGACCACGTACTGTATATTAGATTTGAATTGTGTACTGGCTCTAGACACAAAGAACACAAGTCTACTGGCCATATCAAAAATGACAAACCATTTCATAGATCCTGCTCTATACTACCTGTTTCGATAGGAAAACATAAACAATAGAGTAGATCAACCATGCAATATGGCCTTTGAAATCTGCAAGTCGTTAAGGCATAGGTAAGCATTTCAAACATGTTGCTCGATCCATGTTTTAGGATTAAGAATCCCTTTCTAAATCATTGTGCTATAAACATTTAGCAGGTTGTGAGCAATTAACAAATGGGGATCAACACAAGAATTAATCAGACAAGATATATTAGCTATAATGCAATGTCGATGTTTGAGTTTGTTTATGAGAGCTTATGTCATATCAAGTAAACTATTATCTCGTTGCATGACTGACATGGACCATTGACATACCCTGACTGGCCATCACGCCGTGGACAATATGGTTGACAGGACATGAGATTTGAAGGCTGTAAAAATCTGCAAATGATCTGTCCCTTGTCTACCAAGGTCCTGGTGCCACTAGTGTTTATTAAGTGGCCCTTAAGTGTCATAGGATGTTGGCATAGATTGTTAGGTGGCTGGCTGCAAGTCCCCCCAAATGTCACAAATCCATCCTGATAGATGGCGTGATGCATTACACCTTTATTCGAAGCTAAATGTAATGCAGAAATATGCATATGTTGTGGGAACTGCAGAACTTTGTAAGAAAGGATGGATCATGTGTCTTCTTCAAAATCTTTTAGGTTCAAAATTGCACACACCTATGCCACTGGCATACAGTATATGGTCTTATGGATGTCAAATCAGAATGCCCTCTGGGTTGACAAAGACTCAGAATTCCTGCTCCCAAACTGCACATCCTGTTTGGGATTCAAGAGATGCCTGAGGATCTCCACAGGGTTCACCTTATTCAATGGTCAATGAAAGGTCTTCGGTGCTAAAGAGGCAATATCCTCCTCCCTATCGATCAATGGCTGAGCATGTTTGGGACATCATGGGGTAAATCAAGTAGGTCATGCCCTTGCTGGGAAAAAAAGGCCTTCTATTTTTCTATAGTTTTGATGCTTATTATTATTACTGATTCAGAATTATCTATTTTTTGTCTCTTGCTGATATCCCAAGAATGCCAAACAAGCTAAATAAAAAAATAACTGAGCCATCTACATATACAGCCCATTAGCCAGCCAATGGAGGCCTAAGTAAACATTTAGGTAGTGGAGCAGCTCTCATCCTCTCTGAAATAGCTAAACAACAAATTCCATGATATATTATTGTAGATCTCTCGGCGGGTCACTAGTTCTATTATATGACATCATTGAAAAGTATCAAACAGAACCCCTGAAGCCATGTACCAGGAGCTTGCAGGCCGGTGGAAACGAAAACAAAATGGCTGGACATCAGAAGCCAAAAACCACTCTCTTCTTGATTTTGAAAGGCACTGGAAGAGTTCCACATGCCTGGAATTACTGCCATCCCAAAAGAGGTGCCACCTCACGTCACCAAAACCACTATCTGGAGGCCTTGGCTAATGCAGCCTGACAACAAGAAACTTGTACGAGTTTCTCTGGGAGGCAGGTTATTAGCAGTGATTGTGCCCAGTTTCCACTCTTTATCGTGTCCTTTTTCACCTGTGGTATGATGATTTGATAGGATAGCTGGAAAAAAAATTGTCTCTATACACTAGGTTGTCCAAGGTTTCTGCACCTTGAAGATAGCCCTCATTGAGGGCCTCACTCATTATCCACTGGGATCGAAGTTTAGCTGATTAGCCTCAGCAGATAACCCCTGCTGGTATATGCTGTAACCACACCATTAAGAGAGCCAATAAGGCAACTTCCCAGGCAACCCTCTGGTCTTTTGGACTGGACTGTCAAAAATATAGTGTACCTTTTTGTTATATCCAGTGACTACAATGCCACCCTCTTCAATGTATTGGATCAGTATTACTACATATCCAAGCGCATGGACACCAAAGATGCCCCTCCTTATGAAGTTTCCATTTTCATTCCACCTCAACATTTATAGTAATATAAACAAAACCCAGCAAAAACTTTTTAAATTGAAAACCATATCAGCAAACAAACAAAACAGAATAAAGCTGAAGAGATAAATCACCAATCTTGGTACTATATATTTGTGCAAATAAATGTGTTTGTCTGCTTCAAAACATATTGTTTAAGAAAAGTGAACACAATGGAGTAGTGTCTTAGTAGTAGGAAATGTGTGTTCAAGTCTGGCAGTATATTCCCATCTTATATTTTTCCCTGATTTTATGTCATATCTTCACTGGTTCTAAAAGCAGCATAAATTACAGCCATTCAGCATTATTTTGGACAGTTGTTTTTCTTTCCTATTGATCTCTTTTTGTTTCAGTCTTTGAATGTTAATAGCGTTAATTTGTTGCTGTCATTGCAAAATGTATTTTTAGCTACTTGAAATATCATTGACATATCAAGAAAGCATCAAGACTATTTTCTGCATTTGTGGATTTTGACTGTCTTATAAGTGCCTTGTGTGACACTCAGCTACGCAGAATAATCTGAAAATATATTCAGTCACACACACACACGTATGTGATCTTTCCTCACCTCCAGCATTCGTTGATTTTGATACAAAGATAACTATAATCAGACATAAACATCAGACGTGTTTGCACAGTGCCATACTGAAGAAGAGGAATTATGGGTTGTCAGCAGATTTGGGCCGTGATAATACTTATATCAGTGCCCTCTGTGTGTTTGTGCGAGGAAAACTACATATTGAATAGATATCTAGACTTTGTTATTGGTGACAAGTGGCTCACTACATATTCCTGCTTTGCTGACATCTCTACTATAATTTGGCTAAGTTCTTTGGAGCCGTAACCAATAAATATAACACTTTATAATAACAAATTCGTAAACAGTAGCAGTGAGTGTCAAATACATAATCATATGTATATATTTTTGATACAGTAGCTAGAGGGGTTGTTAAACTGGAACATAATTACAGCTGTCTATCATTCCACTAAAAAGTTTGGCAACACTTTAGAATTACAAAACACCTATTCAGTATTAACTACGACTTTTCCCTCAATAAATTACAAATTTGCTGCTATTAATAGTTAGTAAGGTAGTTGTTAAGTTTAGGTATTGAGTAAGGATTAGGGATGTATAATAAGGCAATAATTTGTGCCAAATTACTACTAATACATGGTTAATAATCTAGTAATATGATTGCTAAGCAATCTATCTATCTGTATAATGCATCATACAAGTAGTTTTAATGCATTAATTATGCCTTGTAATGCACCTTATAATGCATTGTTTAATCTCATGATTAATTGTAACCACAGTTAATGCATTATAACACTTATCAATTCATTGCTACAATATGCATTTTAAATTTGGTTATACTTATTTATAAAATAATAATATAATACAATGCTTTATGTAAAGTGTTACCTGTGTTTTTAGAATCAATACAAAAAAAAAAAAAAAAAAAAACATTACTACAAAAAGATTGCAACTTATGTTAGGCTAAATACAACTTGGGCTGTCAGCTGTCGCATGAAATGTATTTAACAAATTGAGAGGACAAAGTGAACCAATTTAGAGAAAATTAATAACTAAATAAACAAACCTTACATTGGAAGTCTGTGTTTGAAGTTTGGAGACCATAAATGTTTTAATTTGAGCTGTAATGGTTTCAAGAAGTGAGATTATTCATGCCCCTGATGTGATTCCTATGGAATTTTCACAAAGTAAACAGTCCTCGCAGGAATGTTACTGGGTTTACCAGCTTTAAATAGTAGCAGAATGAGTTGAAATGTTAGTAGTAACTTGACATAGACGCGATTCGATCACTCTAGTCTCATGTAAACACTTATAACACTGAAGTCTTTTGGCTATATTTTCGGAACAGTGGGTATTTTAAATTTACTATGGTTTGTTTTTAACCTTTTCTAATTCAAGGTGTATTAGCGTGTTTGAAACTCTTCCACCAGCCCTCCTTCTCTCTCTCTCTCTCTCCTAATGTCCTCTACATCCCACGGCTGCCACCAGAAACAGTGTTACCATAGCAACTGTCTCCGATGGTATGCCTCCTTCCTGGCACTTGTACTGGAGTGGCGATAACAGGCTTGGCAAACTCTGTCCAACCAAACAACCTAGTTTATCAGCAAGCACAGAGGGACGAGGAAAAAGCTACTCCTTTATGTAATCCAGACGGTGTAGTGATGGAATCAATAAAGGGATATCTGTTACATAAAACAACGGATTTGTTTCTAAGAGCAGGCCCACACATACACAAGCGGTTGCTTAGCTCTGTAAATGGGGACATGCCACTTCTATTGTGTTTATATGAAGCTAATCATAATGAATACAGCTTAACCTTAAACCAACCCCATTTAGCAAAACATTTAGCATTTTTAGAATAAAGAACACATTTCTGCTTTGCTTGTTTGTTTATTTCAGGACTAGTAATGGGACGTCCTGTTCATTTATATTGTTTTGAATAGTTTATTTCAATAAACTACTTCAAAACATTCAATTCAATGGTTCTTTTACATAATAATGTGAGCTCTAGAGTATTAGTACAATTAGTACAATAAAGCCATATGCAACACACACACTGAGGTTTATTATGGTTTTCCTCATTATTATAAATATTGTGAGATTGTTGCAGTAGAATTTGTGGCAGACATTATTCAACTCAAAAGTAATTGGGAACAAATATATAGCATATTAATTGAATTAAAAAAAAACACTATATGTGTTATTAAACATTTTGTAAAATGGTTTACATTTTTAAACAAATAAATGTAACATTTTGTGACTGTGTACAGTAGGGTATTTGATAGGCTAGCTCTATGCTAAGCTAGTGTAGTGGCGTTGAGAGAGAAAACAAAACAAATAATCTCAACACAGCACATTCCTAAGGAATGTGCCCCCCAGCATTTGCAAGTCATAAAAGTTCATACATGATCGATCTTCATTGAACTGGCTGGCCGGTTTCCTGCACTAAAATCTCCTTATCTCAGGAGATTTCTAAAAACCAGGAGCAATTATTCAAGAACAGGACCTCACTGTTGGTTCTTATCACTTAACCATAATTCTACCGAAACAGGACAAAATAACTCTCTATCTGGAAATGGTCCGGGATGACCATTTAACGCATAATTCAGTAATACAAGAAGACTGTTTAACGATCAGACTCTGAGCTAAGAAGCTCTGCAGATACACACCCAAAGTGACTTCCTGACCCCAGACACCTCCCGTTTCTCTGTTGCATTCCAGGGGAAAGCGCACTCTCTCTCGTTCTTGTGCAGACAAAGAACGAGCAAACTGTTATTGTAACGAAGAGGCAGTGTAGTTAGATCCAATAGCAGCTTTATTAATACAAAGAGGTGGTCAGACAGGCAAAGATCAAACAGTGGTATCGAGGGCAACGTAGATAAGACAGATTCGTAAACAGAGGCAGAGCAATGGATCAGGGCAGGCAGCAGACAGAGAGGATAACCAGTAGGCAGGCGGGGTCAGTAAGGCAGGCAGCAAACGATCAGGAGAGAGAGTCAACGGTCCAGGTAGTAAACAGGTAGACAGACAAGGGGAAAACGCTCGGAAATGTTAGCCAGGGGAAAACAAGACTTCGCAGTGAGTGCATGTGAGAGTGCTGCTTAAATGTGTGTGAGTGAATGAGGTGCAGGTGAGGTGAGACAATCAAGACTAATGAGTGAATGGTGACAGCTGTGTGATTTGTGTAATGGTGGACGGGAATGTGTGTGTGCAGTGCATGATGGGAGATGTAGTCCATGGGTGATGTGCAGTTGTAGTGAGTGGCAACCAGATTCATGACAGTTATGGACTTTATGCTAAAAGACAATTAATAATTCCTGCTACAATTAAAGCAATATACTCTCTTCAAACCGCAAAACTCATTATGTGTGTGCGTATGTTTATGTGTGTATATGTGTTTTAGTACATTTAGTACATTAGTATTGTATAATAATAGTTAGCAAATAAACCTTGTTGCATTCATAAAGATGTCTTGAGCTGTGTGATTTTCAAGTTTTAAGCTATTTGCCAAAGATCGCGTTACCTCAATTCTGATAAAGTACTAATTGTGTTTGTTTTATCGTTGGCCACGAAGCAAGATAAACACAATTGTTAAATATATACTGATGGTAATGGTCACTGGACGAGTCGTTAATAAAGTACAAATCATAAGTTAAAGATTAATATCACTTCAATCAAAGCAATATTGAATCTTTAATAAATGATTCCCAAAAGCTGAAATAATAGCTTCATAAATTTGTTACATTAGAATGATAAACGGTTAGCTTGCAAAAAGCTAACTTTTTTCCTTCTACAGATTCAGTTATACTAGTATATGTAACATTACAATAGGTAATAAAAGGTCAACTATTATGAAAAAAATCACTTTTACATGTTATTTGAACTTAAATATGTGTTTTAGCATGTGTAGACTTCGTGTGTAGTAGGGATCGGAAGATTCCCCGATTCGCTCGGTGCATTGGCATAAAAAGTTAACAATGCGATGCATCAGTTTAAAAAGGGTGCATTGGATTACAAGTTGGCATTTATATCGCGATGCATCATTTCTAACATATTTGCATCTGTAAAAACTGATGTATTTATATATAATTACTAGTGGATGCGCTATACTTTTATTTAGAAAGTGAATAATAATCTGTAACTGATTTCTCCTCTCGAAACTGTCTCAAGCGCGTTCTCTCATCGTCACTGCTGTGTGAATATGATGAGTAACAACAACACGGAGACCCGAGGAAAAAGTGGGGCTTAAAGTCCAAAACCTGACTTGAAATAACCTAACAAATCAATCGGGGAAAAAGCGGTTTCAATAACATCTAAATAAATTCACACAATCTCACTAATTTGTGCCCGCATATTCTTAAGCGGCCCTTAATGTCGATCATGACTCAGATCGATCCACCATGGCAAACAGCGGATGTATTTGTCCTGTTTAATGCATTTGAGATGTTGTGTTTTCCTCAGTGCATAAGTGACATGTCACAGGTATATTTTTCATCTGTAAATGTTAGAAAGTCATGCAAACATATCCATTTTGCTGTCAGGAGTGGGTGAGGCACGAGAGGGCAACGAGCGCTGCTGCGCACATGCGCACTAACAGAAAGAGCGCAATCGAATAGGAGCACAACAATTCTGAGTAAAATATACATTTTGATAAAATATTTGTTGTTGGACATTAATGTATCTTTTGTAGAATTGTAAACCTACATATAAGAGTATTTTTATGATAGCAGTGACTGTAAAGGGATTATTGTAATAGGTTATTCAAATGTAAGCTAGTACAGTAAAAATAATTACTAAGCTCAAATGAGTTAATGTGTGTTTCTTATAGCAGTTAAAATAGTCATTTTCTTTATTATTTATTAAAATTTTAAAATCAGTGATTTTAACTTTTAATTGATTTATTTTAATGCTTTAAAGAGCCATTTTAGATTGTAATATTCTAATGTTATGCAAACTATAAAAGGTACAGCTGTCATACAACCAGAGAGAAAGGCTGCATGGCAAGACACCGTTAATAAAAGTCAAATAATAGTATGTGAGACAGTGGAAATATAATTGTGTTCCTACTGGGCAGTGTTAGACGAGCTCAGCTTAGCCTGACTGTTAACCTGCTTTACATTTACATTTATGCATTTAGCAGATGCCTTTATCCAAAGCGACTTAAAAAGCATTCAGGTTATACATGTATTGTCAGTATGTGTGTTCCCTGGGAATTGAACCCACGACCTTTGCGCTGCTAACGCAATGATCTACCAATGAGCCACGGGAAAAGTTTAGACCAGGTTAGTTTCCCAGCATAAGTTGCAACAGTGACTGCGCTTGATAATGATAAGCTTTGGTTGCTTTGAACAATGAGTCAGACTAAATGAAATAAGCCTGGCTTAACTTGTTTTATGAAACAGGCCTCAAGGCATTACAAGTGATCATATTTTCTCCATTACATCGTATTGCATCAAATTGCATTGTGTTGAATCGAATCGAAATCTAATCGCACTGCATCGTAAAAAGTGGTCAGTCACATCACATCGGTACCTGCTTCATGTATCTTTACTGCATCTTATTGGCTGTGCATCGAGATGCATATCGTATCGAGTCATGAAATGCACATCCCTAGTGTACACAACCCCCATATAATGATACAATCCACTTGCTTCTTTTATTTTATCCCCATAAATCATAAGCAGTCTTTCAGAATAAGCTGTTTACAGAATACGTAAACTGTGATGTCACATTTTTTACGCCCCGCCCACAACTGTCGACATATACTGCTGTATTAGTAAAAACCACACACAGTATGCCATGTTTATCTTCACGCTAAAGTACTTAAAAGCAGCAATCAAATAAGAAATGTCTTCCTATTAAAACTATATATGTCATTCAGTTCAGAGCAGTGAATACTTTTCTGTTTTTATTTTATTGTTTGGCTCATATTAACAGCATAAACAGCAGAATGTACTGTATATTATGCTTCGGTCACTTAATAAACTGATCTAATATAAATATATTCTTTCCAAGCTGTTTCAAACATAACCAACTGATTTTGTAACTTGTGTGTTTCTAAAGTTAATTTGTGTGTATTTGACCGTTTAAGCGCAATAAGACATGAAGTAGTATAGTTTAGTACTTTGTGTGACAGCCACTTTCTGTGTGTTCGCTTCGGATGTGTGCGCTTAGCAGGATTGCCAGGTTTTCACAGCCAAACCCACCCAATTGCTTCTCAAAAGTAGTAGTTTACTAGGGTGGTTCCCCTAGTAAAAAGCGGGGGGTGGTAAATGTTTTTGGCGGGGTTCCCCTGGCAAAATTTGCACCCAAGGGGCTAAATATCACGTTATTGGGGTCGCTTTAACCCACATACATGAAAAACAACCGTGGCAATAGTGGTAAGGTAGCCTAATTCCTGCGGACTTGGCAAAATTCGCACTCAGAAAACCCTATTTTTAGAAATATAAACTAATATGAAATTTAAACTAATATTGTTTAAAATGCATGATAATCAAAACCAAACAGACTTTTTTTTTTTTTGCAGAGTATCTGAGGAGCCAGCTACAAAGGCACCACCCTATTCTGTGAAAGGGAAATCCTGCAGCTCATTTGTATTTAAAGAGACATGCACATAAACAGCGTGTTTATGCTTCCATGCTTCCACTCAAAATAGGCATTTTCAAAACGATATAATAAACGATCTATGGCAGGGGTAGGCAACGTCGGTCCTGGAGTGCCGACGTCCTGCAGAGTTTAGCTCAATCCCTGAAAAAAAACTCACCTGCCAGTAGCCTTAGTAATTTTGAAGACCTTGATTAGTTTGTTCATGTGTGTTTGATTAGGGTTGGAGCTAAATTCTACAGGACAGTAGTACTCCAGGACTGACATTGCCTACCCCTGATCTAAGGGGTATTTTGAGCTGAAACTTCATAGACACATTTTGGGGACACCTGAGACTTATATTACATATTTTAAAAAGGGAAATAACATGTGCCCTTTATGGTCATAACCTAACATCATTCAGACTACATCTGAAGTGTACATACATGAAGTTACTTTGTAAAAAAAAAACACAAAAAAAAAACTATAGAATTGCTTTGTGATCCTAGTTGGATTTTAGTTTTTTTCCATGAAATAGATTCACTGAAAAGATCCATTGAAAGCATAAGGATATTTTGTCCCCAAAGTATAGGTAAGAAAACCCTCATATACAAAGTCACACAGGTCTTCTTGCTTTTACGTTGTCTTTTCTAGTTGTTTTAGACCTAGTTGTGACTTCACGCCCCTTACAAAACCGTTTGCTCAACAGAAAGACCAAGAGAGGGTATTAAAAGTTAACACCGGGGTTACTGATGCACCGTCTCTCATCATGACCCAGCACGGTAACCTCTGACAACCATGTGATCCAAACACTGAGTCCCATAAAACCCTCAGACCTAGCTAGGTCGAGACCACAACCTGAAGAACAAGGGTAGGAGACAGAAACAGTAAAACGTGTAGACCTTAACTCTGAAATGCTAGACAGTAGGCGTAAGTTAAAAGCATGTGTATGAAAGGTGTCAAAATGGAATTCACTTTAACACAGTAGCCGCAGGCCCCATTAAAATCAGGTTTGAGTCACACACAACAGGGCAGAGTGTCTTTTATGAAATAAATTCAGTAGTGAGCTTTAGATGTGTGGCATTATGAATGAACCAGATGCACTTATATTCTTGTTAGACATGATGAAGTTGAGAACACATGTGGTATATTGAACAAAGTAAAATAAATAAATAAATACATAAAATAAGATAAATAAATAAAAATAAAAAGTTCTGAAACACTTATATGCAAATATGTAGATGATTTTATCTACATCATTGCATTGGCTGGTTAGCACAGCCCTGTTAGACCCTGCTGGTAGATGTCATAATTACATCATTTTGCTGTGTATTCTTCTTTTTTTGAAGTGCCATAATACATTACCATTTAAACATTTTGGGTCAAAATTATATTTTAATTAATTGAACTTAATTTAATTAAAATAAATTAATCATTACTTGTATGCATTACATTTCTTATGTATTAAAAATAAATAAATTATATTTAAAATAAATGTTGTACTTTTAATGTTTATCAAAAAACATTTGTGGAACAGTTTCCACAAAAATAAAATATTAAGCAGCACAACGGTTTTCAACATTGATAATGATAAGAAATGTTGTTTGAGCACTGAATTTGCATATTATATTTCCAAAGGATCATGTGACACTGAAAATGTAAGTAATGGATACTGAAAATACAGCTTTGGCATCATAGGCATATTTTTTTTATAAAACGAAAACGAAAAAAAATAAATAAATAAGCCTTGGTGAGTGTAAGAGACTTATTTCAAAAACATAAAACAAATTATAGACCACAAACCCATGAGTATAGATGTTTTGCAAGTGACAGTTTTTTATATTTAAAGTATACATTTTTCAAAATACAAAATGTGAAAACAAACTCTCAAAAATCATAAAATACAAGTAATAAAATAAAATACATTACAGATATTTCAAATTAAATATTAAATTATTTAGAATATAAAACACAAAAATTCAAACCAGCTACAGATGCATTAAATATTTACAATGAAGTGACATCCTGACTAACAGAGTTCAAGCTGAACTTAGAAAGAAGTTCGGAAAGACATAAATGAGGGTACATCAGAATAAGAATAAGAGCAAACTAGACAGTGTTCAAGTCAGGAAAAAGAAATAAGATAAAAAGGTCAGAACAAGATAAATAAATAATGAGTGTAAGAGCATCTGAGTGAAAGGAAAGAGAGAAGAAAAAGAGAGATACATTTCTCATTCTCCATTTTTAATTGTGCACATTTGCGGCTGTCGTGTCCAAGTCTATAATTTGGAGCAATTCATCAAATGACCATAATCAGTTTTAATCTGGACCCCTGTAAAGCCAAATTACCTCTTCAGAGCCACAGCAGAAGCACACAGTCCACATCTTCCTCTAACACACACGCACATGTACACGCACACACACGCACACGCACACACACACACACACACACACACACACACACACACACACACACACACACACACACACACACACACACACACACACACACACACACACACACACACACACACACTATATCAATCATGTGCATTATACTCTGTGCCAACAGAATGATAACTGTAGAAGGGTCTGTCTATATTTCAGTCCCCTTGAGTAGTCCAATTGAGTAGTCTGCTGTCCAATCTGGAAAAAATTGTCCTCAGAAAACACACAAGAACCAGAAAGAGACGATGAGGCAGAATAATGTCCACATCAAGTATAATTTTGAAAACAACAATGTCCAGTGCAGCGATGCAAAAGACAATAAATTGACATACGTCCCATTCTGATGGATGCCCTGGTGCACTATACTTCAATTCCCCCATATGTCTTAAATACAATACAATTATTTACAAATATCAAGTTTGTGCTGCAAAAACTGATTCTTTATGACTTTTTAAATAGCTGAAAGAAGAATTTAAAGAAGACCAATTTACTTGAGAAGTAACACTGTAAGATATTAAGGCTTGTTTTGCAGCCTGCATCTTAAGTGTATTTTGTCAGTGAAGTAAGAACAAATACACTTTTAAACAATTGTAATATCTTTTAACATGACAATTAGACAAACATGCTTGTTAAGAAAAATACATTTTTGCTGTTTTAACTGATTGCTGTAATTTGTTTTCTTACAACTTTTGAACACCTTGTTAGCAACTTGTGGTTGCATGAAGATGCTAAATGAAGAGACTTTGGATGTTAATATATATGTGTAAGCATTAGTGTATCTTGAAAACAAAGGCACTATGTTTGTTTGATGACCATTATGTAATAACATACTGTTTTCAGTGTTGTTATTGTTAACTAAAACGAAGACTATTAAAAATCACTTTGGAATTTAAATAAAGCGGAATAAATCTTACACTACAACTGAAATAAAAATATATTTTATCTGTCTGTCTGTCTGTCTGTCTGTCTGTCTGTCTGTCTGTCTATCTATCTATCAGCCAACTGGAAACATTAATACATTCTATAAAGGTATATAAATAATACTAAACTAAGACTGACTGTAGGCCAGTGACTTGGAGTTGGATAAACACATTTTCTAGATGTATTCCCGTGGGCATGGACCTTGCTTTTAAGATATAGGAGGAAACTGGCTTTTTAGAAGTTATTATAATGTAATACCACTGAATTAATACATGATGAATACATTAGGTTATACCAATGAAAGTCATTCCTGAGGATCAGATCAAGGAGAGAATAAGCTCCTTAATTTGACTTTTAACAGTGCATGGAAATTAAACGCCCGCTTTTCACCATCCAATCAATGTATGATCATAAATCCATTAACTGAATTCCCAATCAATCACACCATACTTTTTTTTCTAATTAAATATTATATTTCTGTCAGAAAACTTTATTAATAACTTAATTAAATGATTCCCAGTATAATCTCAATACAGTTCTTATGATAAATCTTCACAACGTTTTATTTCCTATAACTTCTGGTGCTCTCCTTTTAAATAACATTTACATGTTATTTATTGATGTTATCATTTTAATTATGTCCTGGGGTCCGTTCTTCTTACGTCGCTTACTCAGTTAGCTGGATTTGATCGTTGTCGATTTCACTTGATTTTGGATTATTTGGTTCTTCAAAGCTCATCACGGAGTTGCTGTCATAGCAACAGGTCTGTAAGCTTAAACATGCTCGGGAGCAGGCTTATTTCATGCAAACAGGATTAGATTGCATCTTTTTAAGCAGAATTGATACTTAAAATAGGTCCCAGCCACCGCTACTTTATTATAAGAGTGCCCTACTGGTCCAGGGACGATGATTACAAATAATAATAATAACAAAAATAATTTGAAAATAAGATAATGTTGTGTAGTCTATAATACATATAGACAAAGCCAGTTTTACTCATTGAAATATGTATTAGTGATGAAATAATTACTTTATAATTACACGCATGCTATACAGTTAATCTGAGGCGTGCATTAATTTGAGTGATTACAGATATTATGGGAGGAGCTTGATGAAGCACAGGACATGCAGATAACTTGAACATTAAGAAACTGTAATTAATTCTGTCACGTAACAAAACTGTTTCAAAGATAAAATTAAGTTCATTGCTAATTACAACACTGAAGAAAAAATGTAAAGCCTGTACAAATACTAGAATATCATAAATATAAATAATTGGGAATCATGTAAAAAAAATTACAAATCAATTAAAAACTGCACATTTCATTTATCTATTTACGTCACATTTATCTAGAACAAAGAACATACAAGGACAATAACATATAAATTACATAAAATACAAAAATTATCAAAAAAACTATAAAAAGTAAATAAATAAAATAAAATAGGAAAAGCAATAAGAAAATTATATTTCCTTAAACAAGTATCAATAATTACAAAGTATTCAAATAATAGTTTTAAGGCTTTAAAGTAATGGCATTACTTTATTATTTGAAATTGCGATGATAGTGTATTTTTAATTTTTTATTATTGAACATAAACAAAAAATAAACAGTTACAGCTCAAAACAGATTCTAACAAATACACATATCTTTGATATAAAAAATATACAAAGATATTGAAAAATAATCAAAAACTAAAAATTAAGCCAGGGGAAATATATACATTTAAATAAATTAAAAAAATCAAATAAAAAAAGCTCTCCTGCAATGATAGTGTCCAAATCCTTTTGTGCTGCGCCATGACTGCGTTTGTTATGTTTCCGTCTTCTGTCAGTTCGCTTTCTGATTGATATCATTTCGTTTCACGTGATAACACAGTAGGATTTCTGATCGTAATGCTGGGTACACACCACAAGATAATCGGGCAGATTTTTAGACGATTTCTCCCTTTCCGACAATCCTAGGTAATGTCTCGATTGTCTTGCTGGTTCTAAAGATTATCTTCTCAGATATTTCTGTGGTGTGAGGTGTGTTAAGAGTGACTGAATCCACTCGGAAGAACGTCGGAGGCACCCCGATCGTGAAATCCTGCGGTGTGGGGAGGAAGCCCGAGGACAAACGCGTGTTTGATCTGCAGATTATTACGTGAAACGAAACAATATCCAATCAGAAAGCGAGCTGACAGAAGACGGAAGCATAACAAACACATTCATGGCGCAGCACAAAAGGATTTGGACACTATCATTGCAATTTCTTCCAACCATTACCAAAGACTGGGACTTTGTCATTACTTTAAAGCCTTAAATCCATTCTTTGAATAATTTGAAATTATTTATACTTGTATAAGGAAATTTAATTTTCTTATTGCTTCTCTCTTCTTGTTCTCTTTTTTATTACTGTTTTCTGTTTATTATTACATTTGAAGCAATTTATATGTTATTGTCCTTGCATTTTCTTTGTTCTAAAATTGAAATAAAAAATCAATCTTGTTTATTCTCAAATCTCCAGAGATTTTGCGAGATCTACAGTTTTCAAAGTCGGGACTCTGGTTGAAAATCTGTTGGTGTGTGGTGCGCTGTCTTCGACACATCGCAGCACACCACACACTATAGGAGCAAAACGGTTAAATCTAGGAATTTTTTAGGATTTTTCCTCATGTGTGTGTGGTCTTAAATTTAGAATTTTCAGATTTTGAAGATCTTATAAGATTTTAAAACTCTTTTAGTGTGTACCCAGCATAAGTATTCAACATGTTGAATATTTACTATTCGCATTACTTAACGTGTTACTTAACACACCTCACATCACAGGAATATCTGATAAGATAATCTTTAGATCCACCAAGATAATCGGGATATTACCTAGGATTTTCGGAAGGGGAGAAATCGGCACAAAATCAGCCGATTATCTTGTGGTGTGTACCCAACATTAGACAACTTAATACAGATATTTTAATCTATTACGCAAAATCGTTTGAAGAACCAAATTAGCCAGAGATCAGTTATCACGATTAGAAGGTCTGGCATCTCTCAAATCATCTCAGATGTATTAAGCGAGGAACAAATAACGGACCCCTGGTCAAGAACAAAATAAACGCCATCAAGAAGTGATTTGATTATTTATTTGTTCAGATGATCAAATTATGCCTAAAGTTCCTATAATAAAGCTGGGTACCTCCAATTTATCCATATCAACATTGTAATTGCATTTTCTTAAATGAAAAGCTGTACTTTTAGCAGGCTTGTGCGGCAATGGTTGATTATTAAATGTAAGAGTCATACAAATATAATATTAAATGATGACCACAAACACTTGTGTACATCTAAGACATGGTTTCTCGACCTCGTTTAAGCAGGATCGCGAGACAGGGCATGTAGTACACAACCGGTGATGGCACTAGTGTGTGTGTGTGTGTGTGTGTGTGTTCTATTCATTATTAACACGCTGAAATGGAGTTCTTTAATCAAAGCGAGCTGAGCTACCATTACTGAACGAGAGAGAGAGAGGAGAGAGAGAGAGAGCTCAGACTGCTTCTGGAAACAATGAGCGCTACAGATAAAGCAGGTGGCTGAGGTAATTGCTTCCACAAAATAATGAATGAGCTACAGTCTGTCTGACGGAATAGGAAATCTCCTTCATTCGCGTCTTACCCCTTTCTCTGTCTGTCTCTTTATCCCTGATTTTCCTTTATCTCTTCCTCGATCTCTGCCTCCTGAACTGTCACATCGGTTTCTTATCCAACTTAAAAAAAATTCTACCCCCAACATCAAATCGCAGCTCCCTCAAGAGTTCCAGCTTATTTTCTAACCGATACCATTAGGTTATTGTTCTCTGGTAGCTGTAAAGGTGAAATGTGTGATTTCTTACAACACTAGCAGCACTGTATGTTGTTTTTACCACAAATTCTAATGTTAACTTTAACTCTAAGCCTATTAACATCCAACTGTTACACTTTGTTGGTTGTGCCATTGTTTCAAGCTGGGCGAAATGTTCAAACATACAGGCATATATTAAGGTTATTTTTTATTGTTATAAGACTAAATAGAAAGTTGATATATTTGGTTTTTTTGGTTGCAATTTGCTCTTATTCAGTGCTCAATTTCAAGAGAAGTGCAACAAAAAAAGGCATATATACGCTAGTTGTCACATGGAGAAGTCATCACACAAGTCATATCTCAGAAACTACAGTATAAGGTTTACTGTAGTTATAAGGCAGATTAGGCAGTATTAAGAAAGCTGTAGTTTTATATGTAGCTTTCAAACTACTAGATCAAAATGGCCTTGTTTTTTTCTATTGTGTACAGTCTGTTGCAAGTTGTCACATTTTCAGAGACTGAATACAGGTCTTTTATACCACTGGCAGATTTTTCTTTCTTTGTTTTAAGCATAAACCTCACAAAATTATTAATTTCTATAGCTTTGCAGAACCGTATTACTTCTTCGGTAGAAATAAAATAACAGCATGTGACTTTTGTGTGTATGTTTAGTGCGTGAATGCTCTTTTTATCTTCCTGCTCTGGCCTTCAAATCACTCAGGCTTCAGGCTTACAGGAGGTTATTAATTACTCGTGTCAAACCTCACACACAGCGAACACACACACTCTCCGTTCCGCCCTCCTCCCACATAAGAACTTTCCTGTCAAACCCAGAGCTGACAAGTAGGGTTGGCTCAAGGAGTCCATATTTAGGAAGCCCATTGTAATGAAGTCACTGAAAACAGATCATTTATTTGGGGTGACAGGCCCCTTTCAGCGATGTGCTGGTGCTTTGTTACCAAAAGATGGAAGGAAGGTTTGAAGCAGGAGGGAGATAACGTCAGTGTGTCCGTTCCTCGCCAGGCTCTTTTAACAGAAGCGATCTCCTCTTCTGTCAGTGCAAGAGAAGAAACGTCAGAGCTTCTTCAACACAACTCCGTTTCCCCACACCGCCACAAACAATATCTGACATGTACTGAATTGCACAAAAGAAAGAAATTTAATCATGTTGCCTATTCCCAGCCCATCACATCACATGCTAAATTGACAACTCTATCTTTAGCCAAGCTGAAGGAATCATAGCGCATCTTTAGTACGCAGAAAGATTTGTTGATTGAGTGTCTGCATTTCTGTCCCAAAGGGTGGATTAGCCAAAACAGCCATTTTTAAAGGACTAGAACATCCAAAATGAAAACTCTGCCCTTATTTATGATCTCAAGTCGTTCCAAATAGTTTTCTATGGTTTCACTGCATTCGATATAGTCACATTAATTACATTTCAACACTTTTCAACAATTTCACTAGCAAAAACACAAACTGCTCACACAGAAGTCCCAAACCAAGCAGCTTTCTGTTGGTCAACGTAGATTCATCGGTGAAATCTGTGTGGGGAACTTAAAACTCCAACGCTATCTCATGATTAATTGTACGTATTTTATGAGGTGGCTGATTAGTACGACCTCACTCGTACGATTGTGTACGTTCTCTGTGAGAGGTAGGTTTAGGGGCAGTGTTAGGGGTGGTTATTCGTACGAATTTCTATGAATTTGCCACCTCGTAAAATAAGATTTTTCACAAAACGTATAATTTGTACATGCAAGGTCGTACGAATTAGCTACGTTGTACAATATGTATGAATTGCCATGAAATTGGGTTGAAAATGCGTAGCTTCCTGTTTAAATGATGGGATTTCGCCAACAAAATGTTGTCGAGCAACAGTAAATGTGACCGCACCTTTATATAATTTACCAGATGTGACAATGCTGCAAAGTGCGATAAAAGTATTTTCCATGTTAATCAGAGTTTTTGTTCTAACCAGTCATAACAATGGTATGAGCGAAAGGGATTCTTTAACTTCAAATACAATTTTGCGTTACTAATCACCATAAACAAACGACAATGGATAAATTACCTCAGATCTTGAAAATAAATTTAAGGAAACAAGAGCATTCCAACTGTGACCTCTATGTGAAGTTAGTAATAAAGATTGAGCCAGTCACTAGGCATGTGTTTTGATGTTAAAATGATTATGAACTTATTTCATTGCAAGTGTAAAGCAGCTGTGCGTTTGCAAAGTCCATGTGCTTTTCTGCTTGGATGTGATGTGTAAATTATTTTATTGTGTCTCGTAACCTTGTAACATCTGATGTGAAAAGTCAATTTGATTTCTGATAGAATATGATATCACATTTGGTCTGATTAGGACAAGTGTTATGCCTTATTTTCATTGGAGACTGCATTGTCCCTTTCAACTGCTAGAGTAGAAATGGTTGTGATGGTGTTTGACTGGTCTTTAGAAAGAGATAAAAGTAGCTCAAGAGATGTTCAGAGACTCTGGTGTGTGAAGTTTGAGACAATAACATCCACATACTGACTGCGTCCCCAGGAGACCAAAATGGACACGCCAAGTTCCGATTCTCAAGTCCAGAGAGGAAGGAGTCAACAACAGTAACACCAGGTTCTGAGTTGCCAGCTGCCTGTTCCAGATTGCAAGGATTCTCTTGGTGCTCCAGAAGTTCAACATTCCCCAAGCTCTTCATGTTTAAGACGTTTGAAACGATATCCTTTCTTTCCAACCACAACATAAAGCACAACCAGCAAGAAAAAAAAAATCACCTCTATTGGACCGATCATTCAAGGCTGAGAAACATGAATATCGCATACCAATCCTCTTTCCAGAGATTGGCATTAACATATACTGTACAATAATTGCAATGATATATTACGAATCAAGTGTTTAATACTAAACTATACAACTGGTTATTCGTTATTCCATAAGATTATATTACCATGACAAGATTACTCAAACAATACTTTACATTGCTGCTCAATCAGCTTCACTTATATATACAATTCATAGTGTAATTAGCAATTTATTTCTATTTAACAGTTGTGTTAACTAATTTCTGTGTATCTTTTTGTAAATAAATAGGATTTTATAACTTTTTTTGTCCTAGATTTGACATAGTTGGAGACTCAAGTCATCCAGAATCTCACAAAAATTAGTCAGACTAGTAAGAAGGGAAGCTTTTTGGATCATTCTTACTGTTATTATAAAAGGCCTTAGTTGTTGCCATGAGATGAAATGAGTGATGGGTCATCTAACAAACACCTTAAGTTACATGATCAACATCCCCATTTTTGGTGCTTTATGCGATGATCATAATTCCAATTCTTCGGAAATCAAATGGCAAATCAAAAAGTACGGTGAGCAAACCTCAAAATTGTGCATCAACATCACTGATGCAAAAACAAGCCTTCTGTATACTTGCAAATGTGTTATAATAAAAAGTCCACTATTTTGTTTCATAAAAAAACAAAAAAAAAACACGTTTTGGAATGACACGATGGTGAGTAAGTAATGACAGAATCATCTTCGGGTGAACCACTCCTTTAACAGTAGGAGGTGGCAGAGCCGAGAACAGCCAGCTAATGTTCTCAGTACACCAACAAAGCGGAAGCGAAGTCAAAGAGGCCAAGAGTCAGAGATTCAAGTGCTTTGCGTTTCCGGCGGTGCTTGCATAAGCAGCCCACACACACAAACACAGCTGAGAGTGAGGGCAGCCAACACTGCAGCTGGGTGCCAAACCGAATACTTCAATAGAAAGAAGCTAAATGTTGTGGTTTTCAAAGGCTGCTATGTGAAACCGCTTATTATTTTTGTATTTGACCCAAAAGACACAAAAGCAAGCCAAAAGTCTACTCTACAAGTTGTAGAACAGTTTTATAAACTCGCAGAAACGATTGCGGTCAGCGAAACGAGCCGGGGCGTACGGTGAGTTTACGAGAGGTTGAGCTATCGGTTGGTGAAAGAAAGACGTTTGAATGAGTGTGGGTTGGATGCATGCCCCTCCCCACCACCTCAGCACGCTAGCTGAAATGAATCGGTCCGCATCCACGCTCACCCTGTCTGTCACGCTGACATGGATCAGTGCATTTGGACCATGATGGGGGTCAGCGGGTAAATAAAGCACGAGCGAGTGAATGAATACAGATATTAGTTTCTCTGTGACATTGTGGCTTTGAACGTTGAGATGAGATAGACAGGTGGATTTATTGCAGGTTTTTAATGGAGGACCCTGTAACCTGGAGATGCAAGCATGGAAATCTGAGAATATTCACAGAGCAGCAGAAGATGTTCTCTCTTTTGTTAAGCGGGGATGGTTTCAAAAGAGTTCACTGAATATGTTTTAACACAAGAATTGAATAAAATGATTTCAACTGCACTCAAAAAATGATATTTGCAGCTTGTACAATTAACTGAATTAAAATGATTAGTCATTATTTGTAATTCTAAAACATTTTTTCACAGCCTAATTGCATTGTGTGCAATCAACATGAGGTTGTAAAACGGAAGTGTACTAAACCCATAGTAATATTTTTTGGGGAATAACTAGATTTCTATTTGTGAGCAATGTTCAAATTAAGTTGCTGATTTATGCGAGGAAGAGAGAGAAAGAGGGAACGTGTTTTATGTTTAATTATTTTTTCATTATGTAATTTTTGAGCGTACTCATGCACCATAAATGTATTTGACAAATAAATAGACAATATAGACTACCCAAGTCATGTATAGATTTTAAACTATAATAATAATGAACTGTAATCATTAGTTCACCCAACATTCTGCCATACTCCTCTCCCCACGTCCCAATTACTGAACAGCCTCGCTTCCAGTGAAAATGTCAATTTTTATATATAAAATGTATTCTAACTTAACAAGCTATTCCATAACTGGTAGCTTTCCGTATACGTGTCATTCAAGGTTTGACTTCCCTGTTGAATCACTACCATTCAAGCTTGTCAAAATGTACTGCACCAAGTTTGATTTTATCTCAGTGTCTAATAACTGATCAAGTTTAAATATGCCCCCCCCCCCCCCCCCCCCACACACACACACAAATCGACACCTATGGTGGAGAGGATAATTTCAGATAATGATGTCTTAAAGTATAGTCTATTCCTCAGACACTCTTATCTTCGGGTTCAAAATGCTTAGACTATAATGAAGAACAAGTGGCAACATCCAATTTAAGTGCTGTTATTATTAGTTAAATATAGCTAAATGTTTCGATTCATACAAAAAAAGAAAATAAAGAAACACACTTTACAGTATACAGACACATTTTACTGATTGATTGCCCTTTTTGTCCAAGACCAGCCATAGCAATCTGTTAAATTTCTTCTTATATGTTCCACTTAATAAAGAAACTCATACAGGTTTGAATAGATATGAGGGTGAGTAAAAGGAGATGCGACTTAATTCTTCAAAAGCACAATAAATTACTCTTGGAATGCTAATTACAGTGATACTACATCGTAACAACACTGTCTTAAAGCAAAACAATTCTTTTCAGCATGGATTCAATGAGACACAGTCACATGACTAACATTTTACAGCCAAGTTCCCACTGCAGAGCTAAAATGAAGTATCACAGCCAGTTCCAAAATCAATTAAGTCCCAATAAGAGTGGAGAAGCGTAGAAAATGTGACAGTGATCTGTTGATGTTTGTGTGTTTATGTGTGTGGGCTGATAGACGGACCGCGACAGGCGCTCAATATTCATCACCTCTGGCAGTTCCGCGACGGCCAGCGTAACGAGAGAATGGACTTGTGGGTAACATAATTATCCAATTAGAGATGATAATCTCACCAGCCAATCAGGGACTGTGCTTGGCTCCCCCGAGGCCTCCAGTTGGCCGTAATAAATTTAGGGCCACTCAGATTGCGTTAAGCTCCTCTACAGTGCCACAATGTATCTGCTTGTCACTGTCTGAAGGCGGCAAACAAGGTCTCTCTTACCATCACTCACACAAAACAAAGAGCACTTTTACAGTACATGAGCTGCCATATCAACTAACCAGCAACTATATATCTGTGGAGAAACAAATGCATCGATACAGTACATCTGATTAACGCAATTTAGATGATACATAGATAGATAGATAGATAGATAGATAGATAGATAGATAGATAGATAGATAGATAGATAGATAGATAGATGTAAATGAGGTCTATGTGACTGACACTTCATCTAAATCCTAAATGTAACAGCTGTCAGACCTGCATACAGAAATGAAATCAACAGGATGATACTCTCCCATCATCTCTACTGCCTCCATCTCCCCTCCTCCAGTAATCCATCTTGTTGCCTGTCTCATCTCTCTGTCCAGAGAGGAGGAGAGGAGCGATTGTTTGAGAGATTTTAAGATTTGATCTGATCTGCTGCTCAGTCAGGTGAATTCATTTTTAAGAATCTACAGCTAGAAAAATCAATGCTCACAATGAATGCGCACGCATGCACGCACGCATGCACACACAAAAACATAAAGAGACAGACAGACAGAAAGATAAAGTTGTCAGGATTCTTTTTCTTCCCCCATTAATGAATATAAATCAAAATTAAAGGTTTGGAGCATTTTTAAGATTTGTGTCAAATGAGCTACACTCCTCGCTTGTAGAATTGTATTGTTTCTGACAGTCGACTCTTTCATATTTGAAACAGATATTTTGTTAAACCCAGCCTGTTATTAATCAGTCTTGTGGGCAGTGCTGTGACATACAGTGGGGTTACACTTCGAGCAACCCAACCCTTTCTGATCCCATCTCTCTTTTCTCTCTGTACACTTATTTATTGTCTAACTAAATAAAGGCAAAAAAGCCAAACAATATTGCTAATCAGTCCTTACTTTAGCAAATGCTGCAATTGACCATACATTTCAGTCAATATTTTCTTGTTTTCTAATGATGAATATGAAATCAAACATATAATAAAATGTTAATGCCAGCACTTACCTTTGTGACACAATGTACTTAAATGTGTATGCAAGCAGTACCCCCCCCCCCCACCTTGTTAATTAGTAAACCAACAGAAGTGCAAGCTGTATATTAAACTCCTCCCTTATTCCCAAATGAACATGTAAAACATCAATAAGGACACTTGCATTCACTCTAAGCTATCATTATGTAAGAATCAACATGTGAATTAATTACTTTTAAGATAATAACATTAATTAGTAGTTTATTTACACATTGATTCGTGTCACAGTAGAGGCAATAATAACTAAAGACTTCACAGCACATCATTTCTACATATAGTGCTCAGAAAAATGGATAATATGTCATGATTTAGTCGCTTTTTGGTTGTTCCAAACCTGTATTACGTAACTCTGAACTGTAAAGGTCATTATTGTCCATGCAATTACACTGAATGAGGACTAATGCTTTAAAGCTTCAATAAGGATGCTAAATTACCATAAAATGATCCACAATGACTGTCTGTTATATTCTAAGACTTCTGAAGCCGTGCAATAGCTGTAGTAGAAAAAAATACCAATAATTAAACCATGTGATAGATTTTTATGAAAAACACATACAAGTTTGAGTCATTATTCATGGATAATCTTACCTTCCAGTGAGCTTAAGAGCTGAATAGGTGGTTAAAGTATGATTCAGATTCAGGTTTTGCACACTGGATAAACTGATTCATTCAAAGACAGCTAGAATAAGAAACACTGGGATGGAGCTCAAGGATCAGTCTCTCCCTCCTTCTACCGTTATTTCATTATCTTGTTGTCTCTTAGTCTATATCCCGTCTCATCTTCACCTTTGAGGGAGGAGCATTCATGTTCTCCTCCACTTCTCGCTGACAGTGGAACTGAAGGGAAGCATCATCCTCTCAGGTTGGTGAGATGAGGCAAGATCGAGGCCTCTGCTGGCCCCTGTTTGGATCTCTGAGGAAAATCTCATTTAACTCTCCTCGTCTTCTTCTGCTCTGCACACCGGTGTCACCAGGCCGATGCAATGTGACCAGGATACCAACAGGACGACTCATTAGTCAACCTTGGCACCGACAGCCACACACACACATATAAATGTGCTCCGTGGTTCAGGATTTAATTAAAAAGAGTTTGAGCACTGTGGGTGATTCTCATCATGACATCCTCTCCTCACCTCTGAGGTTAATATCGGTCTAATGCACTCTCCTCAGACACACGCGTGCACCAGTATATTACACATACAGGGATGTGTGTCACACAGAGATGCATGCGGCTCTTAAAAAACAAACAGCCAAAATTGCTGTAATTTGATAGTTTATAAATGATGGTTTACTGCACACCTAGAGCCATATCTCAGCACTCATACAGGGTAATAGTTGAATAATAATATTCAAACATTTGTGTTTGTATTGACATACTGTTTCATTACAAACCTATATGACTTTCTTCTTCAGTGGAACACAAAGCAATGTTTGAGCAGATTATTTTCATGCATTGACAATGATGGGAAGAAAAAGTAAAAAAAAGTGAAAGCATAAACTGAAAGGATAAATCTAGCCTATATGCTGCCATTTTCAGAGTAAACTTTGAAACTGACACTTCATTCACTGACACGCTTCAAAACTGGTGGTGTATATGCTCATACTCGCTTACTTACATACCTGCCAAAATAAAATTTTGTGAATTTGAGGGTAAATGCTGGCTACAGGCTAAGTGCCGTAGGTAAACACAGCCTGCTGATATACAGCTATATTGCATGCTTATGAGTGCGATATTGCGTTTATACAACAGTTTGACAACACAAGTGTGTAAATTAAAAAAGAGACACCAATGGAGTGTCTTTAAAAACCCTCTTTTGGGCCACGGATTCAAATCTCAAGTTGATAGTTTAAGATCTGAGACTAAGCCTCATTACTTATTTGAAAATGTCACTTTAGAACTAGTAATGAAGAAATGTTGATTTGCTTCATTAAAAGCTTATTGTATTACTGTATTAAAAGCTTGTATTATGTAGAGTATTATGAGAGAGAGATTGACTGAACAAGTGTGACTACCTGCATCTGATACATTCATTCTTCAGCTCAATCTCATATTCACAATAAAACATTAGTTTGAATGTATGCTGAAGGAAGCAATGTCTTTGTCGTATTATCCTTTCATCTGTTAAGGGTAAATTCCGATGACATCGCAGCTCAGTACATTTGTTGGCTGCGTCTTGCAATGTGTTGTTGAAGTCTAAACTAATTCTAAACAAATATATTATTGCCTAAAACTCTTAAAACTAAATTCTGTGAAACAAAAAACAGTTATTTATACGATTATAGTGGTTTGGGCATCAGCCATGACACTCGGTATGAGAAATACTGCAAGCGGAGTGATACAGACAGGGAAATGGTTGGAGTTCTGTTATAACTAGATTCACACACGGCTGGAAAAGGCTTGAAGCCAATCAGATTTTAGGACCAAAAATAATCTCTCACTACTTCCGTTATGTCACAAACTTAAAACACATGTAAAACACAGTAAAAAAATGTATTTAGCACGTTAGGCACGCCAATAAAATATCTGACGAGAAATAAAGTTGCAATTGTAAGATATAAAGTCCATTTGAAAGATATAAAAGCACAATTGGTAAATATGTAATCACGGTTATGCTCAAGTTAAGTTTCAATGTGACTTGTCTCAGAGGTCTAAGAGGTATATAATTAATAATCTTTTGACGTTATTATATAGAGAAGCTGAGTGGAAAAAAAATATTCCTGTTCAGAAACACTGCTCTGAATAGATATATACCACATATGTTCTTTACTGCCATCCATATGCATTCTGAGTGACAATAACCTTATTTAAGTTTTAGCTGTTGAAATGAGAATTGCAAGCAATACTATCAAATGCTAATGCTAACACCATGATGTGAAGTGTTGTGTTTAAACTTTTAAAACAGTGTGATAGTTGATACCATTGCCGCAGACACATATATTAGGTTGAAAATAATGTCTTTTTTAATTTATTCCATTTTAATATTGTTCATGTATCATTCCTATTTCCTATTCATACCTTCTTTTATGTACGTGTGTGTGTGTGTGTGTGTGTGTGTGTATGTATGTGTGATATACACAATGGCTTGAGCTCCAAGAAACTAATGAAGATGCCACTATACGTGACAACCACCAATTAAATTTGTCAGGTTCCATGGCATATGGTGTGTGTGTGTGTGTGTGTATGTGCGCACATTCTACAGTTGCAGGAATGTATCTAGTGCTGTAATTAAGAATATGGGAGTGTTTTAGTGCACACAATCAGAGTGTACATGTATGTTAAGCAGCAATTGTAAAAGTCTAAGTGGAAAGGGCTAATTAATAGCCAATATTGAACAGCAGCACGAGCTTAAACTATACACACCAACACCATTGCTATAAGACAAATTAGACTCCAAAAAAATCACCCATAGCAAACGCTGGGCAAAATTATCTTTTATATGTGGTATGAGAGATGTTTCCAACTAATAATGCTTCAGGAATGTAATCTATTATTTATTTTATTTTTTTACTTAGGTTATAGTTAGAATACTAAACCTTAGAGGGATTATTTAAACTGGTTTTGGAGTATACAATGAAAGTCAATGGGATGCAAACTTTGGATCCTATTGACTTTCATTTTACAAACAAAAACTTTATTCAAAATATCACTGAACTATCTTATAGGAGCAGTAGTTATAGTGATACTTGTCTTAGCGATCACCTCTAAAATTAATAGCTGTTTTACAAGATAAATAAATACAGGATTCTCTTTAAACCGAGTAAAAGAGGCGGTCAGATTAGAGTTTAAGCAAAGAAAATTATTCAAGACCCTGGAACAAATTTGGGCAACAGGTTATGATGTCACACTCCAGGGCTTTTGTTTTGAATGAATAATAAATTATGAATACAAATTGATTAAAATGTTAAAATATACTATCTGCAATGCAAACCATGCAGCTTCTCTTTTTAATCAAACTTCGTATTCTTTAAAAATGAGTGTCCTCCATGTCTGATTTATAGCACATTTTTATTATTTTATGAAACTCTATTGGCCAAACGTTATATGAATTCATCGGTCACCAATTTGAACTTTAGTATGGACAAACTTTAGTATGTTATGAATGACGACTGTATTGTATGAGTCTGAATAGCAGTGAATGGAACAGAAAGTCTGGTGTGAGCATCTGGTCTGAAGCTTTCAGAGTCTTTGTCATTTTGTTGAAGTGCCAATGACACGTAAGGATGTCTATTAGGATACAAAAGGGAAGCTTTTCAAATGTTCTAAATATCTGTACTGAAAGGGTTGTATATACTGTATATCACTGGCCAGGTACACTGTCACATGGTTGTAACTCAATGCATTTAGGCATGTAATTATTGTCAAGACAATCTGCTGAAGTTCAAACTGAACATCAGAATGGGGAAGAAAGGTGATTTAAGTGATTTGTTTGTGGCATGTTTCTTGGTGCCAGGTGGGAAACTGCTGATATACAGGGATTGTCACACATAATCATCTCTTTACAGAAAACGGTCTGAAAAAGGGGAACATCCAGTGAGTGGTAGCAGCAAGATCTACAGGGGTCCTGCTTTACAGTTCTCTTGTCACATGACAACAAAACTGCTTTTGTTATGTTGGTTCTACAACACAGATCTTAATAAAGTGGGGAAAAAATGGCATAATTGTGAAAACACAATATAAGATTAAGTAAATGAAAGGCTTTGAAGGAATCTTTTTTTTTTTCAAAACAATCTCAATATGTTTATGTAACCTAACATTCATTCATTCATTTTATGTATATATTTATTTAACTTTACTTTATGAATGTCAATATCAAAATGTATTTAAATAAATACACAAGTATAGCATGTTATAGACTATATTTATGCAAGTCATTGTGTTTTTTATAACACTTAATTAATGTTAACAAATGGAACCTTATTGTAAACTACATTAGTTAATGTAAATAAACAATGCAACATACATATAAAATGTACTCGGCTACTAACGTAACCTCGGTTCCCTGAGATTACGGAACGAGTACTGCGTCGTAAGACGCTAGGGCAAAATCCTTTTTTCTCCGATACTGAAGCCCTTTTTTAATAACGCAGTGTATTCAAAATACTGTAACTGTACAGTGATAAAAGAGGATCACAATGCTGAAAAGTATGTTCAGTATAGGCTAACAACGTTTGGATTTGAAATTAAAATAATGGACAAATGTTGTGTTTGTGGTAAACATCCACAGATCAGGAGCAGACTGCAAACGCATCCTGTGTAGAAGCACAATGAGTCCGTGCTGCTTCTGCACATCATCCGTAATGCACAAGGACCACATACGCACTGCAGACGGAGCATGTGTGAATTAGGCGTAATGTTAACTAATTTGTCAAATGCACCAAATAAGTAATAAATCCAACCACAAAAAATGGGTGGCACATCACTGAACCTATTGGTTTGTTTGTTTGTTTGTTTATTTATGCATAAATGTGACCCTGGACCACAAAACCAGTCTCAAGTCGCTGGGGTATATTTGTAGCAATGGCCAAAAATACATTGTATGGGTCAAAATTATCAACAAAAAAAAAATATGCCAAAAATCATTAGGATATTAAGTAAAACTTAATAAACTTAAGGAAAATGTTCCATGAAGATTTTTTGTAAATTTCCTACCATAAATATATGAAAACCTAATTTTTTATTAGTAATATGCATTGCTAAGAACTTAATTTGGACAACTTTAAAGGCAATTTTCTCAGTATTTAGATTTTTCTGCACCCTCAGATTCCATATTTTCAAATAGTTGTATCTCGGCCAAATATTGTCCAATCCTAACAAACAATCAATGGAAAGCTTATTTAATCAGCTTTCAGATGATGTATAAATCTCAATTTCGAAAAAGTTATACTTAAGACTGGTTTTGAGGTCCAGGGTCACACATATTTGTGGCTATCTTAAAGTTTGGTTTTACAGTATTAAACACATTTATGTTTCCCATGAATATTTCAAAGGTGTGGGTAAACAGTAAAGAACAAACCATTCTCAATCAAATCCATGGAAACAGTTGCTATCTGACAAACACCTGCAGTGAAGCATTTCTTAACATCTGCTAACATGGAGTGAATATTCACACAGAAAATCATTCCAACAGAGTTGAACTAAATCGTATGTAATTCTGCAACAATAAAAAACACACGATTTCAGAATGTATTGTTCAAAACAATATTGCAATTCAGATTCAACAAAACTACAGTGAAAATTGAATGATACAAAAGCAAAGAAAAAAGGGAATGTGAACTGTATGGCAGAGGTGAACAAGGTGTGTGTCTGTGTGTGTGCCTGTGTTCCTGTACCCTACCGCTCTGAGAAAGCCTTCGCTAATCTGTCTCGGTAGGGTCCACTTTCTACTCACTTCCCATCCCACCGAGGAGCCAGAGACTGTTCTCTCTTTCAGAGCGAGAGAGCACATATTCGCCCACCAGAAACTGAAAGGAAAGGGAAAAGAAAGGGCCATCGATTGCTGTGGCTTTTCCTGGGGCCCGAGGTACAGCCAGCTCCGGTGTATGTTTGTATTTGAGGGGGTGGGATATTAAAACTAGAACGAAATGGAGAGATGAGGGCTCTTAACGCCTTATTCACACACCAATAATTCTGGATCTATTTTAATCTCACTTTATCTCCGTGATGGAGAGCCACTTTGATTGAGTTGGTGTTTATTATCGTAGAATCCTGTGGAAATCGAAATGCCGGTCAGTATAAGGTCAGCCCTAGAAATAACAAAGAGTCCTTGTGCTTTGCCAATGGGCTTTGTGTAAAACCATCACACGCTAGCTGTATCGCTGAATAATACAGTTATACAATTGTTCCATTTAAAGTTGAGACGGAATAATAACCCACTTTACTTTTGTAATGCATTATTTCTGAATAAAACCAAATATTGCTAGCCTTTTCATCTTAACCACAACATGATCACCCTTTAAATTTGAAATCAATCGATCAATCAATCAATCAATCAATCGATCGATCGATGCAAATATGTTAGAAATGACGCATCACGATACAAATGCAAACTTGCATATTTGCATCGGTAAAAAACTATTTATTTATATATAATTACTAGTGGATGCGCTATACTTTTATAGTTTAGAAAGCAAAATTGATTTCTCCTTGTTAATCTTTCTCAAGCACGTTCTCTCATCACTGCGTGAATATGACGTATCACAACACTACGGAGACCTGGGAAAAGCAGGGATTAAAGTCCTTAATGTCGATCACAGATCAAATCGATTCTCCACGGTAAACAACAAATATATTTGTGCTGTTTACTGCATTTGAGACATTGTTTTATCCTCAATGCTTAACTGACATGTCACAGGTATATTTTTTTACTGTAAATGTTAGAAAGTCATACAAACATATCAATTTTGCGAGTGCTGCTGCGCGCATGCACACTAAACAGATGGAGCACAAAAGAATAATAGCGCAATGATTCTGACTAAAATATGAATTTTGCTAAAACATTTGGACATAAAATGTGCCTTTTGTAGAATTTTAAACATACATATAAGTGTATTTGTATGGTGGCAATAACTGTAAATGGAATGGGTCAATCAAATAAGCTAATACATTCCTAATTACTAAGCTCAAATGAGTTAATATGTGTTTCTTAGTAGTTCAAATTTAGTTTATATTTATTTTAATATTTATTTTTTATTTAATGATTTAAAATTTTAATTCAGTGATTTTAATGCTTTAAATAACTACTTCATCTGCTAACTATAAAAGGTAAAGCTGTTATAAAACCCAAGCATGGCTATAATAGTAAGTGAGAGAGTCAGTGATAATATTATTGCGTTCCTATTGTCAGTGTTAGAGGAGCTCAGCTTAGCCTGAGAGTTAGCCTGCCCTGGACCAGGTTAGTTTCCCTGCATAAGATGCCACAGTAACTGAGCCTGAGCTACATTAAATTTGCTTTATGGAACCAAATCATTTGACAATTATATTATACACAACAGGCACACACATGAAAACACAACAAAACAGCACTTTTACAATTCTTCTTAAGCAATGATCTTGCCTTCACTTCATATTGTATGTCTGCACGTGAAGTTTAAAAAATACCTCCTCCGGGGCACATGTTGCCATAGCGATGCAGAAACGCATCACCCCACCTTCCCCAAAAGCACCGGAGAGCTCAAACTAAATGTAACAAATGAAGAGAGGATCTTGGCGTAATGAGAAAGAGAGAGTGCCAGGAGAAGGAGAGAGTGTGTCTTCAGAAAAAGCTTTTACAGCGAGCTAATGCAGCCGGGCTCTTCAGCCGCAAAACACCCGCCGCAAGGATTAACGCTCTCCCGGTCACCATAGCAACTCCAGCCTGCCACAACAGCTCTCAGTACTTGTTTTTTTTTTCTTTTTAACAACAAGATTTCCTGCGGAAATGAACAGGTGAATTTGAGAGGTTCTTAGGATGCCCGGCTTTCATAATGATTGACCTTTCGATAGCAGCGATCAGACGTGATTTACTTTAATGGGAAAGAAAAGCGACAGGGAATGCTAGAGCAAAAGAGTGTGCACTAGCGTAATGGTTAAGGTATAGATGGAGATGCTGCTTTAGAAAAGGATGTTGGGTATGTTACTTGAAATACATTTTGAGAGTACATATTTAAATGAAAATAAACTTATATAAGTAGCTATCTAGAGTTTACTAGGGCAGAATGAGACCTCAGATTATGTGTTTTTTAAAGGGATAGTTCACCCTAAAATGAATATTACTCCATGATTTACTCCCTCCTCATGCCATCCCAGGTGTATATGGCTTTCTTCTTTCAGATGAATACAATCAGAGTTATATAAAAACAAATCCTGGCTCTTCCAAGCTTTATAATGGCAGTGAATGAGGGTCGAGAGTTTGAAGTCCAAAAAAAGTGCATCCATTCATCATAAAAAGTGCTTCACACCGCTCCGAGGGGTTAATAAAGGCCATCTGAAATGCATTTGTGTAAGAAAAATACTCATATTTACAACCATAATCTCTAGCTTCCGTTAACTGTTGTGCACACGTTCACTAGAGAGTGCCGTTCCAGAAGTAACTTTATATTTACTGAACTGTTGTTTAAAATCATATTTGCACTACTGCTATTAATGACAAAATCAACAATTGAGTGATATTGCTCTCGCTGCTCATATGATATCGCTTATCGTATGATACAAAATATGAGACAAAAACACATACAGGGTATTTTGTATACCCCAATATCTTGAGTTTTAAGTCATAACTGTGTTTATGGAGTTGTTGCCCTGCATTTTATTTTTGTCAACAGTCAATTGTATGAAATGTAAGATGACATGCGTTAAAATATCTGAATCACGTTATTATTAGTTTTTCATAACTAATTAAATTAGCATGTTAGAATGACAGCCCTATTACTGTGGCAACGTCTCCAAGATGCTTCAAGAAACCTACCCGCAAAGCTACCTGAAAACCTGTGCGCAAGTGCAACTAGGTTAAAAAGCTGCTTTAAACGCAACGGATGGTCATACCAAATGTTGATTTAATTTATTTAATAGAAGTTAACTGAAAAATAAAATTATTTATGACATTATTTTTTTGACAGCATCCCTATTTTACAGCATTTTACACAAATGCATAAAACTTTTAACAGTACTGTAGCGTCGCAGGTAGCTTTCTTGAAGCATCTTTGAGACGTTGCCGCAGTTCTTCTGGATTTAGTCTGTTTCAGTTTCTTCATGCCATCCCAGACAGACTCGATGATGATAAGATCAGATCTCTGTGTGGAGCACTGGCTGTTGTCTATACAAAAATCTCACTAGATTATTACGATTAATGGCAAAATTAATGTTTGGAAATGTAAACTGATATTTCCTACTGACACACTACAGCAAACTATACAAATAACTGACTTAAAATAATTGTATCATTATTTTTAGCTGCTGAAAATACTAGTGTTCTAATAATTTTGGTCACCACTATATGTACTATATGCGTGTGCATATATAAGATAAGTAAGATAAATGCATGCTTATTATATATTCCCCCCCCCCTCTCAGTCTTTCTTATGTATGGCTTATCATAAAGCAGTAGTTATCAAAACTGGATTCGGCCATAAGTCCAAGTCTAGGACTATATTTGCATGGTCTGGATCAGGAACAACAGACACGAATCCTCTTCTGGTCTCGATCTTGACTCTGACTCGAATGAGCTGGTCTTATTCACTGGACTAGGCTCATGAGAGAGTTTGCAGTTTATTGCAATAATATAGCTGTTATTGCCCATAAATAATATGAATGAACGCTTCCAAAGGAACAAAATATTACAAATGTGCACCGTTTTATAACTCAATTACTTTTTTCTAGACAGCAATAAGTTAAAATGGCGAACAACTGGAGCTTTCCGCTTAAGTCTTCTGCTTCTCAGAGACTTCAAACTGCAATATTTCATGAGATGGCTCATATCAATTGTAAAATATGGGTTTTATGTTGTCTAAAAGATGATGCATGAATGTAGCAGATTTAACATGTTGGGATTGACACACATACACACAGACAGACAAAGACACAGACACGCACACGCACACACATACACACACACACTGCGCTGACATTAACACAGCATGTTCATTAGCCCTCCCCCTTTCCAGTTACTCAAGGGACATCCTAACACATAAAAGATATGGAGGACATTTAAGAGGTTTCTCTACCACACAGCCTCCATCCAGGCACAACAGGATCGAGAGAAGGGGGAAGAATGAGGAAAATGGACAAGTGCTCTCCTGCTGGATTTGAGTAGCGCTGAGTGGCCATGTTTGCCATGTGGGCATTAAATCCTGTCAAAGTCTGAAGGCTTGACATAAAGGATAAGCACAAAGAGTGAGAGAAACTTTATTTTCATAAAGTTCCCTTTCATACATTATTACTAAGTGGATATCTTTATTGGGTCTGACTCATGAGTAAGCTTGCAGTTTTCCTTTTTATGGATTTTAGACAAAAATGATAAAAATCTTAACAAATGCCTTCAACTTTAACAGTAATAATAATAATAATAAACAAACCAGCATATATTTTAGTGAGATCAAACTTGCATATATTTTAGCATAAGAAAAAAAATCTAATTCACACTAAAACTGTTTTACAGTGCCATTTATTTAGTACAATACATTTGAATTGAATTGATAATGTTTGATATTATCATAAAAATTTTTAGAATATATATGTCAATCATTTTACATTTAATAATGATAATAATAACAATAATAAAATAAAACCTGTATATATTTTTGTGTGAGAAAAAAATAAACATCCTGATCATATTCACACTGTGTAGAGTGACATTTCTTTAGTCCTATATTAATAATTTTGAATTAAATTGAAACTTTTTAACATTACTTAAAATGTTGGTAGAGAATATTTGTGTAACATTTAATATAATAAGAATAACAACAACATTGTAATTTATGTAATTTTCCTGATGTCAAAGCTTAATTTTCAATGTTGAAAACTGCTTAATATTTTGTATAAACAGTATTTTTATTTTTTATTCATTGATGAATAGAAATTTCACAAGAACAGCATTTATTTGAAATAAAATCTTTGGTAACTACCACTTTTGATCAATTGAATGCATCCTTGCTTAATGAGACATATATAAATATATATATATATATATATATCCACAGATTAATTCCTCTTATTTTATGCACTTTTGCTCTCATTTCTTGTATTTTTAAACTCTGCAATCTGGTTCCCACATTTTCTTGTTTCCTTCACTGAACTTCAAGAGCGCGTTTGAAAACTTTGCATGCTGATATCAGACAGCAGAAGTCGAAAAGTGTAGGCAGACGTTCCAAACATCAAAGTGATTGTTTTTAGGAACTGATTTGAATATCCTAGACTGTATGTAAACTAGAGTTTGAGTTTGCAAAAACCTTTCGTAAGCACAAGAGGGAATTGGTTGCATTCTCCTGTTTTGGGGTTTTCACGCACACACAAACCGAAGTCTCGGATGCATGATCCGTTGAGTCGGTTTGTGGATGCGTATGGCTTATAGATCTAACCCCAGCCATCGCCACCTCACCACGCTTCACTGAAGCATTTATCTCCCAAACTGCACCGGCTTTCCCTGCTAAAGCACTTTCTCTCACTCTCCCCTTGGTCTTTGTGAGTGTCCCTCTGTCTATTTTCTCTCCCCTTCCTCTCTGGGAGTCTCTCTCTCTCTCTCTCTGTTATCGGCTGTTGGAGTAGCTTCACTTGGTCACAGATAGTGGAAGCTGTGGTGGGCAATCTGCCAGACAGCCGGAGCTATCAGATACGCATGGAATCCTAATACATCATGATACACGGCATGTGTGTGTGTGTGTGTGTGTGTGCGTGCACGGGAATATGCTGGGAGCAAATGACAGCTAAAATTAAACACACTGAGACCCAAAGTGTTTGTGACTGAGCTAATATTAGAGGTGGCACTAAAAGAGGAAAATCACACGCAGGATAACTTTTCTATTTCTCTCGCTATCTGTCTGCATTTGCGTGTATGTGTGTGTATACGTGCAGTCCTTTCATTTTCACACTTCAGCTTTAGTAAGAGCGATGATAAGAGGCAAAGAGTCTAAAATGATTTCGCATCTAAAATGGAAGAACCTGACAGGGAGAGGATATGTCTCTCTCTCAAAAGAGATTATGTCTTGCAAACAAATAATCATGATAAATTACAGTCCAGCCTCATTTTATGACTTAGCCACAGATTTCACCATGCAGAGATTTCACTTCACTGATATTAATTACAATAAAGGTTATTTTTTTGTAATGCTTACTCTGAGTTGGAATTCCAGTTAACGTCTCCATAACATCAAAGAGAAAGATGAAAAAAACATATTTTGCAGACAAGACACATTCTGAAAAAAACTGTATTTATGATTCATTCATTCACTCACTCACTCACTCAGCTTATATGTGGTTGATAACCAACCAACTAACGAACTAAATAAATAAATAAAAAAGGCAATAATATTCTGAAAAAAATTGCCAGTGTCTGACAGTCCCACAATGCAATGCAGTGAGCTCAGTGAAACCAATATTACAATATTTACAATATTCCATGAGACAAGAGCAACTGTTAACAGCAGATAAAGGCCTAAGGCTGTTTTTTATTTTATTTTTATTCTTGTTCTAAGAACCTAAAGTACAGACTTGCATTTTTGGATATTGATCTTAATAGGCTACTTTAAAAGCACAAACTTGGAAGGGCACATTTATGAGTATGTATGTTTATTGTTACCTAATGTTACTTTGCTTTGTCATTGCTGTTCTGATTTTTGTACATTAATACAAAAAATTACTTCTATGATCTGACACATATTTGTGAGCTTTCAGCAGGAAGTTTAAATGGATAGTTCACCAAAAAATGAAAATTCTGTCATTAATCACTCACCCTCATGTAGTCCTAAACCTGTAAGATTTTCGTTCATCTTCGGAACACAAATTAAGATATTTTTGATGAAATCTGAGAGCTTTCTGACCCTGCATAGACAGCAACACAACTACCACGTTCAAAGCCCAGAAAGGTAGTACGGACATTGTTAAAATAATTAAAGTGACATCAGTGGTTCAACCGTAATTTTATAAAGCTACGAGATTACTTTTTGTGCGCAAAGACGACAAAAATAATTGTATTAAACAATTTCTTCTCTTCCATGTCAATCTTTTAAAAAGCTTTCGTATTTCATCAATCGTATCTTATTTTGTGTTCCAAAGATAAACCCAGGTCTTGCGGGTTTGGAATGACATAAGCATGAGTAATTAATGACAGAATTAGAATTTTTGGGGGAACTATCCCTTTAAATCTAGAAGTTTAAAGCTTTCAGGCTTCTGTACGTCGCCCACCTGCAATGTTTTCTGAGATATACAATGGTTCAATTCTCTCATATCTGTATATAATGTATCCTCAATATCAAGGACAAATCTGGGCAGATTCATGCGGATTCTTGATTACTGGAATTGGACTTTGATGGTTGAAGACGACGTAGTACAAGAACAAAAAGACACAGCAGAACATAAGATCCCATCAAAACGCATATGTGAATGCTATTGTTATTAAACAGCACATAAGCATCACACATGAGCTGTATATTCCATATGCTAATGAGACAGTCTATTAGTGTAACAATCCAATATTATACCCATTACTGACATGTTAAGCATCCCTCAAGAAAACCTAATTATGGAGACAAAATCCCTACATTAATCAGTTTAGTGTATTTTATCAATCTCACGCATATTGTTATACATAGTTATGTGCATTTCAAAACAATTATGTGAACTCTATGAGCAAAGGTATAAATTATATTATTTACTTTAATATTATCTAGGCTTCTCTTGCACTAACAGCACCCGATTAAAATTGCATTTCATTTAAACAAATCAATAAAATGAATTTATGCAACTTGAGAAATGTAATGCTTTGTTGACTATTAATTACATTTGTGCATGTTCACTGTCCTCAGAAAGGTTTTAATGTCCCATACCGATGCAGATTTAAAACACATTTCCAGATAAATTGTTGGATACAAATAATTTTCAAAAGCAATGAGAACTTTAAGAAGAGGACAGATGGGGTCTGAATCTTGCTAACTATATGTCCGTTTTCAAGTGTCAAATCTCCACATACTGGTCAATGGACTGTAAATTGCTTTTGCAAACCAATTGCACGCTCTCTCCTGATTTTCATCCCAGTAAATACAATTTCATTTGTGATGTTAATAATCATGATGTTTGGTGGACCGAATGCACTTCAACTTTCATTTCACTTATTCAATTACCACCATCGCAGGAGGAACGTGGTGTTTGTGGCGTGTGCGTGAGTGAATTCAATCACGACGCATTTGATGGAGTTTAATGGTTCCAGCTAGGTTTGTGCCAGCATTGCTGATTATTGAAAACGTATGTTTTTGTTTTGTTGTTGTTGGCTAATGGTGGTGATTATACTGTATGTGTAAAGACACATATGTTAGAATGACAATATTCCCCCAGATAATGTCTCAACTCACCCAATAGACTTGTCTGAACAAACTATATTTCATATTCAACAATGCTATTGATTTCTTAAGAGCTTGCAGGCTCCTACTGCACATGCTGTGCATATTCTTGTACTGTTTGGTGACTTTATTTATGTTGTTTTTGTTATTAGTGATGCTAAGATTTCATATTTTTGTGGTTTATTATGGAGTTCTGCATTTATATAAAACTAGTGGGCTAATAATTTTCTTCAAAAGACAAAATGTCAGAGTTTGCATCATGTAAAATCATATTAAACCTGTATATCATGCAGAATGTCAATAAATAGTCACTAATAACTAGTCGATATGTTAATATAAGGCATGCTAATAAGCAACAAGTTAACATTGATAACTGATCCCTACGGAAAAGTGTTAGCAGAAAACTGTATTTGCTTTGAGAAAAATAGACTAGCTGAATTATATGTTTTACATTAACAAGTAAGTTATCGCAAACTATGTAGTTGTATTGAGGATTTTATCTTTGAAACACAGATGTGTTTATCTTTGAAACACATGAAGATGCATTTAATGTTCTCTCACTTTTTTGTCGATCCATGGGTTTCTTTCATGCTGCTTTTTTGCACTTGTATTTACTGCATACAAGTTTTGGTTGTATGGAATTTGCTAATACTTTATTCTGATATTCCACTTGAGAGCTTCTACTTAACATGTCAACTAGCCGTCATTAGAGTATTAATAGACTGTCTGTTTAATATCTTTACAGTATTAATTTATTTTGATGATCACCAACATATATTATACTGGAAATAAGTAACTTTCAAGTACATCAACTTTTTTCTGCTAACCCTACTGCTAATAGTCTAATCAGAGTTAGTTGACGTGTAGTTGCATAGCTACTTATAGTAGAATGCTTCAAATGTTAACTATTGAAAGAAAGGGTGACCTGGAATTTCAATGGACAGACAAAAATGAAGAGAGAATATAAAAAAAATATATTTGTTTTTGAAAGTGTACTGAATCTTTATGTCCCAAAGATGAATGAAAGTCTTGTGGGTATGGAATGACGTAAACGATGACAGAATATATAACTTTAGGGAGAACTAAGTCTTTAGGGCGGTTATTAAGAGGACTTAAAATCTAAATGCATAATTTATTTATGTTTAAAAATTCTTTGATTTTTAAACTTTTAGTGAGTAGTAGTGTAAGAGAAAATGCAAGCACCCTCATTAGCAAACATGCAAACAAACACTGTTGGAACTAGCTGAGAATAAGATGAGGGGGGTGTGCTTGTGTGCTGCGATGTAGTTTGGGTCCCGATACGTCAGTGTGTGTGTGTGTGTGTGTGTGTGTGCAGTCGCAATGATTAGTGAAGTGCTGATTAACTGATAAGATTCGTTTGTGTGTGTGTGTGTGTGTGTGTGAGTGTGTGTGTGTGTGTGTGTGTGTGTGTGTGTGTGTGTGAGAGAGAGAGAGAGAGGGTTGATTTAATATGCTCAAGTTACCTAATTACAGGTAAATCTAAAACAATTAGAATATCATGAAAAAGGTCAATATTTTTTATCACTTATTTCAGAAAGTGAAACCCATATATTATATAGATTAATTACACCGAGTTAAATATTTCAAGCCTTTATTTCTTGAAATTGTGATGATTATGGCTTACAGATAATGAAAACCCAAAATTCAGTGTCTCAGAAAATTTGAATATTGCATACAATCAATAAAAAATGATATTTTAAACAGAAATGTCAGGCTTCTGAAATGTATGTTCATTTCTATGCACTCAATACTTGGTTGGGCCTCTTTTTGCATGAATTACTGCATCAATGTGGCATGGCATGGAGGCAATCAGCCTGTGGCACTGCTCAGGTGTAATGAAGCCCAGGTTGCTTTGATAGCGGCCTTCAGGTCATCTGCATTGTTGGGCCTAGTGTTTCTCATCTTCCTCTTGACAATACCCCAGAGATTCTCTATGGGGTTCAGGTCAGGCGAGTTTGCTGGCCAGTCAAGCACAGTAACACCATGGTCACTGAACCAGCTTTTCGTACCTTTGGCAGTGTGGGCAGGTGCCAAGTCCTGCTGGAAAATGAAATCAGGATCTTCATAAAGCTTGTCAACTAATGGAAGCATGAAGTGCTCTAAACTTTCCTGGTAGATGGCTGCGTTGACTGTGGACTTCAGAAAACTCAGTGGACCAACACCAGCATATGACATGGCAGCCCAAATCATCACTGACAGTGGAAACTTCACACTGGACTTCAAGCAACATGGATTCTGTGCCTCTCCACTCTTCCTCCAGACTCTGGGACCTTGATTTCCAAATTAAATACTAAATTTACTTCCATCTTAAAAGAGGACTTTGGACCACTGAGCAACAGTCCAGTTCTTTTACTCCTTAGCCCAGGTAAGATGCTTCTGACGATGTTTCTGTTTCAGAAGTGGCTTGGTAGCTCTTTTGCTGAAGATGTCTGAGCGTGGTGACTCTTGATGCACTGATTACAGCTTCAGTTTACTCCTTTTGAAGCTCTCCCAAGTGTTTGAATCGGCTTTGCTTGACAGCATTCTCAAGCTTGCAGTCATCCCTGTTGCTTGTGCACATTTTCCTACCCAATTTCATCCTTCCAGTCAACTTTGCATTTAATATGCTTTGATACAGCACTCCTTGAACAGCCACCCCTGTTAGTAATGACCATCTGTGACTTACCCTCTTTGTGGAGGGTGTCAATGATCGTCTTCTGGATAATTTCCAAGTCAGCAGTGTTCCCCATTATTGTGGTTTCAAAGAACAACAGATACCCAAAATGTATACTGTATAGATGGTTATAAATAGTATATTAGACCAATATTAGAATGTAAATATTCTAATATTTTGAGATACTGATTTTTGACTTTCCTTAGCTGTAAACTCTAATCATCAAAATTAAAAACAAAAAAAAACTTGTGAAGTGTTTTTCTTTACATGTAATGAATCTAAAATATATGAACGTTTCACTTTTTGAAATAATTTACAAGAAAAAATTATCTTTTTCACCATATTCAATTTTTTTAGATGTACCTGTATGTTGTAGCCCACCAAAGGTATAGCAGTGCCAGGAAGAACAAATAAAGTTTTTGAGAGTTTTTGAACTGCAAAATATTGGCAAACCAACATAATTATATCCTGTCATAGCTTTCCCAAACCAGCCTCTTGTCAAGGCTTCTTAAATGTTTAAAGTTTTTAAAGTGCTGTCTCCTGCCACCTTGCCTGAGGTGGATGAAATCCCAATGAGCTGGTTATGTTCAAACAATCTTGCCAGACCCCCTGAAGGAAAGTCTCAATTTTTGTTTTATTCATTGTCACACATTTGCAATTTTTTTTTTTTTGGGAGGGGGGGGGGGGGGGGGGGGGGTCTTTTAATTTGGTTTTAAATTGTTTAATCAAGAAGTCGTGGCAACATGCATGTTTTTCCATTACTTTAACTCATCAAAAAGTTAACCAATTTCCACTAAATTGGTACATATTTTTTAATATATAAAGTTCTGGCATGAAACTCTAGATGGTGCAGTCCGATAGGTCTAAATCAATTTGACATTATGACATAATTATCACATGCCACTGATGATTGGTTCGCTCTTGTATCGGTAGCTAATGAGCTCACTAGGGCTGTGACGGTGGCAGATTTTTAATGGACCAAATACTGCCGGTGTTGATATACACTATATTGCCAAAAGTATTGGGTCACCCCATTCTAATGAAAGGTTTGACTACTTTAGAAGGGGGTGACCCAGTCCTTTTGGAAATATAGTGTATATTGCCAAAAGTATTGGGTCACCCCCTTCTAATGAAAGGATTGACTACTTTAGTCATTTCCATGAGTACAAATCTTAATGTTTAAGCATATAATGATATTCAAGGGAATTGTGTGCTTCGAATTGTATAGCAACAGTTTGGACAGGGCCCTTTTCTATTCTAACATGACAGTGTCTCTGTGTGTAAGACAAGGATCAGAGAGAAATTATGATTCAGTCAGTGTGGAAGAACTTGACATGGTCTGCAGAAAGCCAAGTCCTAATCCCAGCTGAACACCTCTGGTGTGACTTTAAATGCAGACCTTGAGCCAAAAAATCATTCCCAAACACCAATGACATATGGGTACATATGGATGCAGTCATTTCATGCACCTCAAAACTGTTGCAACAGAGGTGTAAATACAATTTTTAAGTACATTAATTATGTTTCCATCTTTGTTGCCACAGTTTGGAAGTGCCTTTTTCTCTTCTAAAGAAGGGGGTGTCCCAGTATTTTTGTCCATATAATGAATTTACAAGTTATTGGTGTTTGGTGATGAGTTTTTGGCTCAAGGTCTGCATTTAAAGTCACACCAGAACTATTCAGCTGGGATTAGGACTTGGCTTTCTGCAGACCTTGGCTTTCTGGATGCACCGCGATACGACACGACAAGTTCCTCATAGACAACTGCCTCGTCCTATTTATGAAGTACTGACACACAGTTCAAATGTCCTGCAGACAGACTCGATATGTTGTGTTGCGATGCGGCATACGGTGTAGACACCTTTCACTGTCTGTTCCGCCACCAATAAAGCGGGCATGTTCTTCTGCACATGCTCTCTGTGGAATAGGAATCGTGGCGTATGTTGCAACATTTCTTGTTAGCATCTTCCATTTACCACTGTCTTGTTTGTATTTGGCCAGTTTGGAGAAAACCTCACCGATACAAACCTGACCAGCTGGGTGATTGGGTGATTTTGCGTGATTTTGTACTCAAACCTGCCAATCTAAAGGAAACACTGTGTATGGCATTGGAGGTAATTTGTGAATTAGCCTAGCATAGATTTATAGACTAAATAAAACAATTTGCAACTGTTACTATTAATACACTTGTATACAAAACTTTGTAATATCTTTGTTATAGATAGGGTGACCATTTTTATGGGACATATCATTGCCAGGATTTCTATATTGCATCAAATATCCAGGTTTTGACTGTTTGCACTGTGCAGGTAGATCATTGTGTGACATTCATGAGAGCTATAGAGAGCAGAGCAGACGGCTCATTATGTTTTCAAATCGCTCTCGCGTCTACTTTGGTGTCTTTTTTTTATATATAAGCGCGCAGCAAAATTTTAAGTCAAAGTAACGAACAAACATGTGCGCATATTTGCATCGCTTTGATCGTTCTCTGTAGATCTCACCTTCTCACGCGCAGTGCCATGATTGGTTGATTATGTACAATACATGCATGTTATTGGTCAAACTACTTTGGATGTTTTAGGCAATATTAAAATCCTGGCCAGGACGTGTCCCGTATAAACGGCACATATGGCCTCACCCTAGTTATAGAGTGTGTGACGTCACGTGCACTACCGTTGGTGGCAATAGACAATGACAGTGGCAAACAACCACAGCGGTGATGCGGTTGTCACGGCGACCGTCACAGCTCTAGAGTTCGCAGCTCAATATTCAAATATGACTAGTGCTATCTATAGCAGTTGCATTGTGCTTCAGAAACCATCCACCTTCCACAGCTCCACCTGTACAGCTCTGCTACAAAGTGATTAGTGTATGCTATATGGAGATTATTCCATTACATTTACATTTACATTACATTATGCTTTCAACCAAAGCGACTTACACATGAGGACAATGGAATTAATGAAAATCAACAAAAGAGCAATGATATGCAAGTGCAATAACAAGTCTCAGTTAGCGTAACGCAGTACACGTAGTAAGTTTTTTATTATTATTATTATATCAAATAAAACAGATAGAATAGAAAAAGAATATGAGCAAGCTAGTGTTAGAGGCCTTTTTTTGCTTTTGTTAATTGTATAATAAATAAAAAGAAAACAAATTGATCGGATTGACGGGGACAATATACTGTCAACAAGCACTGTCTTTCGGATGAGATGTTGAACCGAGGTCCTGACTCTCTGTGGTCATTAAAAATCCCATGGCACTTCTCGTAAAGAGTAGGGGTTTAACCCTGGTGTCCTGGCCAAATTCCCTCCACTGGCCGTTGTCAATCATGGCCTCCTAATAATCCCCATCCACTTGATTGGCTCTATGACTCTCTCTCCTCTCCACCTGTAGCTGGTGTGTGTGAGCGCATACACTTGATTGGCTCTATGACTCTCTCTCTCTCCACCTGTAGCTGGTGTGTGGTGAGTGCATACACTTGATTGGCTCTATGACTCTCTCTCTCTCCACCTGTAGCTGGTGTGTGGTGAGTGCATACACTTGATTGGCTCTATGACTCTCTCTCCTCTCCACCTGTAGCTGGTGTGTGGTGAGCGCATACACTTGATTGGCTCTATGACTCTCTCTCCTCTCCACTTGTAGCTGGTGTGTGGTGAGTGCATTCACTTGATTGGCTCTATGACTCTCTCTCCTCTCCACCTGTAGCTGGTGTGTGTGAGCGCATACACTTGATTGGCTCTATGACTCTCTCTCCTCTCCACCTGTAGCTGGTGTGCGGTGAGCGCACTGGTGCCGTTGTCATGTGGCAGCCGTCGCATCATCCAAGTGGATGCTGCACACTGCTAGTGGTTAAGGAGACCCCCCACACATGATGGTAAAGCGCATTGTATATACAACAATACACAATAAAGCGCTATATAAATACAGCATTCATTCATTCAAACAGATAGAAAACAAAACTATTAAAAAAGCTAGTGTTTTTTAAGAATAAAATTAGAATAGAGAGAGCTAGAGTTTGAGAGTCAAATAAAGATGGAAGAGATGTGTTTTTTTTCCTTGAAAATGGCTAAGGACTCAGCTGCTCGGATTGAGTTTATTGTGCATTCCAAGTAATATCAATCAAACTGCATTTGGGTCGCTTTGATTAATTAATAATAACTAAACAAATACAGGAAATTTACAAACTTAAAGTTAATTGAAAGTATGTTTTTTTTACATATTAAAAGTTTTTTTTTTACAGCAAAAGCAGATAAATCCACATTTCATGTTTTAGAGTAAAAAAAACTAACAAAAAAACGCTTGATTAATCTTTGTAATCTCCTCAGATGACAATGTAGATGCCTGACAAATGTTGTTGTTGTTGTGATCATAAACTGTATAGATGTGATTAAAGTTTTAAAGTGGACAACACAGGCTTGTGTTTACAAAATGTGTTTAGGGTTCAAATCGCGCTATATGTGGAGAATAATGCACAGCAATTATATTTTTTTAAGTGGCGTTTATTGTTTTTTGTAAATTAACTTCATATATACAGGTATATATATATATATATATATATATATATATATACACTCACTGGCAACTTTATTAGGTACACATTGCTAGTACTGGGTTGGACCCTCAAACCCAGCTGGTTTGTGTTGGATTAATCAGAGATTTTGGTCTATATTGACATGATAGCATCACACAGTTGCTGCAGATTTGTCGGCTGCACATCCATGATGTGAATCTCCCGTTCCACCACATCCCAAAGGTACTCTATTGGATTGAGATCTGGTGACTGTGGAGGCCATTTGAGTAAAGTGAACTCATTGTCATGTTCAGGAAACCAGTCTGAGATGATTTGAGCTTTGTGACATGGTTCATTATCCTGCTGGAAGTAGTCATCAGAAGATGGGTACACTATAGTCATAAAGGGATTGACATGGTCAGCAACAATACTCAGTTAGGCTGTGGCGCTTAAACAATTCTCGATTGGTACTGAGGGGCCCAAAGTGTGCCAAGAAAATTTCGCCCACACCATTACACCACCACCAGCCTGAACCGTTGAAACAAGGCAGGATGGATCCATGCTTTCATGTTTCTTACGCCAAATTCTAACCCTACCATCTGAATGTCGAAGCAGAAATCAAGACTCATCAGACCAGGCAACGTTTTTCCAATCTTCTATTGTCCAATTTTGGTGAGCCTGTGTGAATTGTAGTCTCTGTTTCCTGTTCTTAGCTGACAGGAGCGGCACCCGGTGTGGTCTTCTGCTGCTGTAGTTCATCTGCTTCAGGGTTTGACGTGTTGTGTGTTCAGAAATGGTATTCTGCATACCTTGGTTGTAACGAGTGGTTATTTGAGTTACTGTTGCCTTTCTATCATCTCTAACCAGTCTGCCCATTCTCCTCTGACCTCTGACATCAACAAGACATTTTCATCCACACAACTGCCGCTCACTGGATATTTTCTCTTTATCGGACCATTCTCTGTAAACCCTAGACATGGTTGTGTGAGAAAATCCCAGTAGATCAGCAGTTTTTGAAATACTCAGAGCAGCCCGTCTGGCACCAACAACCATTCCACGCTCAAAGTCACTTAAATTCCCTTTCTTCCCCATTCTGATGCTCGGTTTGAACTTCAGCAAGTCGTCTTAACCACATCTAGATGCCGAAATGCATTTAGTTGCTGCTATGTGATTGGCTGATTAGCAATTTGTGTTACAAAGCAATTTAACATGTGCACCTAATAAAGTGGCCGGTGAGTGTATATATATATATATATATATATATATATATATACAGTCAAAGTCAAAAGTTTACATACACCTTGCAGAATCTTCAAAATGTTGATTATTTTACCAAGTAAGAGGGATCATACAAAATGCATGCTATTGTTTATTTAGTACTGACCTGAATAAGATATTTCACATAAAAGATGTTTCGATGTAGTCCACAAGAGAAAATAATAGTTGAATTTATAAAAATAACCCTGTTCAAAAGTTTGCATACGCTTAATTCTTAATACTGTGTTGTTACCTGAATGTTCCACAGCTGTGTTTTTTTTTTGTTTAATGATAGCTGTTCACAAGGCCCTTGTTTGTCCTGAACAGTTAAACTGTCTGCTGTTCTTCAGAAAACTCCTTCAGGTCTCACAAATTATTTGGTTTTCCAGCATTGTTGTGTATTTGAACCCTTTTCAACAATGACTGTATGATTTTTAGATCCATCTTTTCACACAGAAGACAACTTAGGGACTCATATTCAACTATATTAGAAGATTTAAACGCTCACTGATGCTCCAGAAGGAAAATCCATGCATTAAGAGCCAGGGCGTGAAACCTTTTGAACAGAATGAAGATGTGTATATTTTTCTTATTTTGCCTAAATATCATATTATTTTTTAAATGTAGTACTGCCCTTCAGAAGCTATAGAATATAGTTAAATGTTTTCCAGAAGACAAATTAAGTTAAATATACCCTGATCTTCAAATTCAAAAAGTTTTCATGCCCAGACTGTTAATGCATGTTTTTTTCTGTCTGGAGCATCAGTAAGCATAATAAATGCAATAAATAATAAATACTAACATAATTCTTGTCTATAATATTTGCTACTGCCGAACAAACAAATGTAATGGTATTTTTATTTAAGGTATAATTAAACAAGTTTATTCAATAATTCCTATGAAATATTAAAATAAATGTATCAAATTAAAACAACAAATTAATAATTGTGATTTTTTTTTGAGCAAATTAATCATGATTATCAGTTTAACCATTATCATGCAGCCCTACTGTTTATACACCACATATAGATATCCACCCAAAATCAAATCTCCAGTGATCTACTGTCTTCCATTGACAGTAATCCACTTGAATCCTGACGCTGGCTTCAAAAACTCCTCAAATCCACTCTACTTCTATCAGAGTTCAGGTGCCCTTTTAGCTTGTGGCTTATTCTGGCTCAAGCCTGACTGTAGACTTCAAGCTGTGCTTGTCTACACTTTCGATATCCCTTGACATGGAGCAACCGCCTCCAATCATGTCAACTCTGCCTGGTTCCTTCAGAATGGGTGGCCAGAGAAGACGTGCTACCAGTGAAGGTACATTAATGATAATAAAAAATATTGTTTTTGTAATTCATTTCCTTTACTATTCTACTATTCCCTTAAAGTTGCCATTAATATTTCATATTTGAACACTGACTCAACCAACATCACCCACACACTCAGATTTAATGGATTTCTTAAGAAACCAGGCACAACACCTGATTTCTCACCATCCCACATAACAAGCATCTGGCTATCAATATCATTCAAATCAAATCAAATATCTTTATTGTCACACATCATGTGCACGAGTGTACGGATGGTGCAATTCTTAGATACAAGACTCTGGATGTGAGAACCGATTTCCAGAAGTGTTTTTCTGTTGTAAACAATTAGGCAGACAAGATCCAGAACAAGAAACATCCAAATTACACACAAAACAACCCGAAAGCTGCCAGTTTGGCTCGTATCTCGCAACACAGCGACCATCGGCACCATCTTGTCTCATCATAATCACACAAAAGTCACTATTATCACATAAAAGTCTGAATCCGTGTCATTACATTGATCAGTCATACAGAAATCATGTGTATGCTCTGAGCAAGTCATTTGATGCTTTACATCTGATCTGTGTGAAGCTAGAATGAATCTGTTCATCTTTTGTAAGTTGTGTGCCTTCTTTTTCTCAGCTTTTCTGTTCCCTCTCAATTGTTTCCCTCAGGCCACCTCTGTTCAAATGACACGGAGTGATACAAGGGTTCCACTTCTAGCATATATGGTCAAGGTCCCTTAGAAATCTTCACAATTTCTTTGAATGACTTGTTTTCAGACTGTCAAACCTACACACCTTTTGGATGGAGCCACTAATGATGAAAAACATGCCATATTAGTGAAAGTGACGTGACATATGGCCAAGTATGGTGACCCATACTTGGAATTTGTGCTCTGCATTTAACCCATCCAAAGTGCATACACACAGAAGTGAACACACCCGGAGCAGTGGGCAGCCATTTATGCTGCTGTGCCCAGGGAGCATTTGACGTTTCGGTGCCTTGCTTAAGGGCACCTCAGTCGTGGTATTTAGGGCGCTGTACATTCAATTCCTGCCAGCCTGAGATTTGAACTCGCAACCTTTGGATTACGAGTCCAACTCTCTAACCATTAGGCCACACTTTCCCCTACTATGAGTTACATGTTGTGCCGAATTTTGGTGACAAAATTTCTCTAAAGTACCCATGTGACAAAATCTCCTTCTTTTGAAAAGAAGTAAATAAGTGAGGATAACATTTTTAAAGTAACCACCAACAACACCATAGCCTGTTTATATCATTTAAAGTAATTATGTTAATATGTAATAATAATAATGCCTGCCAATTCAAATTAAGAACAGTTAGTAATGACTGTCATTAACAACAACAACAATAATATAGTAATAATACAATTGTTATTATTATTATGTTAATTTAGAGAGATTCATTATAATTACAAATAATAACAGTTATTATTATTATTATTATTATTATTATAACTACTTTTTGTTGTGTCAAACAACAGAATTATCACAGAGTAATGCAATACATCCTGTGCGAATGACATGCAATATCTACATTAGACTGTAGAGTCTAAAGTAGATTCTACACGATTAAGTGATTATCATAATCTAATACCATAGTAATGCAATATTGTCAGTACAATGCAATTAATATCTACTATGCAACAACTGAAAGTTATCCAACATAATTTATCATTTATAATTTACTCTGTAACAAATCTGTGAAATAAAAACTATACTGCACGAACAGCTCAAAAAATGTTGAATAAGCCGCACAGAAACTTCTAGAGAAGAACTCCATTGTTAATTTCTCAAATTCAAGCAATGCATCTCTTTCGATGAAGACACATTGAGACAGAAGGAAAAAAATATCAGCTCTATGTGTGCGGGTGTGATATTTATAACTTTATATTCTCCTGTGTGGAGAGACAGTGACGAATCACCACCCTCTATTCAATACAGTTCTATACGTCCTCATTCAATAAACGCCATCAGCCAATCAACTGCTTCCTCAGTGGTCACATGACCTACACTGTTAAGGCCTCCGAGCTACTATGAGACAAATTATATCCCATTTATGAAAAAGTAATGATTCCTGCTGCAAGTGATGCACTTTATGAGCTCGGCAGTGAAAAACGTACACATCTCTATTTTTTTTTCCTCCCAGCAGCAATCTCGACAATATCTAATGCTCGGAAAAAGTCAATCCAATCCCACCCAAAGACAGGTCTTGTCAGGAGAGAAGAGATAAATAAAAATATCAGTTTGATGAATAGTGTAGCTTTTTGAAAGTGGAGCACTCACTCAGCTATCCAGCTGTGATTGATGTGGGATATTCCTACTTGTTATATTTGATTTCTGAACATAAAAACAATCTGTTTTCCAATGAAGATACTATATATAAAAAAAATGCATTTGTATTCACACATGTATGTATGACATGTATGCACATGCATGCAAATACTTGGATGTGGATATCCACACAGTTTGGAAATCTTTTTTCCTGCACGTATCTAATTAGGAAGTTTGGAAATTCTGACATTACTAGGTGAACGGACTTCATGGAGTGATTGGAACACAAGAGTTGGACTCCGGAAGTCAAATATTTGTAGGGGATATGATTTTCAAAGAAAAAAAAATGACTACTTTCAAGGTTGTTTTTCAATAATATACACTTTTGTTGAAGCCAACAGTTTTAATTATCTAAACTTAAACAAATACAAATTGTAATATTTATGTTTAACAGCAGAATTTCTTGTGAAACCCACATTACATATGATTCTGCAGCAAAATTGTTTTCAAACAAAGAATAATGACATGCTAATTGCGCCAAAAACTCTTTGCGCATCCACTCCCTTGAAGCACAGTGAATGGTGTAAAGTCAGTTTACCTATGCTTTCAAAGTACGTGAAATATGTTGTTTATATAGTTTTAAATAAATAGTTTTACGTGTCTCCATAATTTTTAATTACAGACATTCACAATACTTTATTTGATTGTATGTCTTTCTTCATTGAAGTCGTTTAGCACACAGTCTTACAATTACACTACCTTAGATTTGTAATGTTGTGATAGCCTCATACCCAGCTGGTTTGGTTTAGAGCTTTTGACTCTAAATGAAGACTTTTTTTAAATCCCTATGGGGAAAATGAATAAGAAAAATACTACTGGAACCAAGCCCACAGAAAAAGTGGATGGGTGCTGTTGAATGGTTCCACGGTTATTAGTATCGTAAGTCTAGCAAAAATAATTATATTTTTTATTTAAAAAGTAAAAAAAATAAATATAATAATGTATATTTATAAAAAAATGTTTTGCTACCATGGCATTATATTAGCCTACAGAAAATAGATAACGCTGCTGATGTGAGTGTAAACGCTGAATGAGTGAGGGCAAATATTATTTATTTCTCTATTCTGGCCAGCGTTATCAGTCCCTCAATATTTTTCCCTTTTGTTAAGCTATAAAGATATATATATATATATATATATATATACTGTGGATTTTTATTTTGCTACTGGAGCAAATGGACATTCAAAACAAAATAATTTATTTAGATTACTTAATTTTACTTATTTATTTTATTGATTTTTTATTGTAGTTCCCGTTCACCATCATGGAAGTTTATGAGAACCTCATAAATGTTGAAAAAAGGTCTATTTGAGTTGAATACCAGGTGGATTTGTGAGAAATCAGGTTCTCTGTGCGCATCCCATGCCAACAAATGCATTCAAGCAACATTCACAAACACTTAGGAATGATCAGGATCATCTGAGAAGCTCTAACATGAGGTAAAAACCACCCCCCATCCTTGGAGCCAGACTCCGACGCTCACAGGACCCCTGTATCCTCTAATAACAATGTCTGAATCCATAAAACTTATGCTGAGGGACACAATAAACTCTCTCATCAATAATGTATGACTCTCTTTCTCCACACATATCAATCATTATCCAGTCGAGTTCACCTCACTCTTACAAACACTGGGCTGCACACACTCAACAAATATGCATTGCTGCAGAACAAGGAGAAATGAAATGTGAGAGCGCATTTGTGTTTCAATAAGGTGAGGCTCTATCCCGCTGGGCCCGCAGCTCAATGCAGACAGACTTAAAGGGAGCCACCGACCTCATACAAACACACACACACACACAATACTTTTCCTACGGGTGTTATGTGGCAGGGGTCAGGAGAACATGACATCATCAGCATGCAACATATTCATGAGGATGTACAGACATTTACTCAGGGATTATGAGTTCAAAACCATTTCATGTGTGCTGTTGTGACAGCTTCTGTGCTATAAGCACACTCTTTGGCAAATATATTATAGGGATGATTTTGGTAAGATGGGCTCCTTAAGAACATGCATTTAATGATGCACTTTACTCATTTATACTACGAATTTAGCATATACTGGATGATGATGATGCACTGTCCAATATATTATTAAATAAATGGGGGGATAAAGTCCCCTAAAGGGGCCATCTTGCCCCACTATCTGGGGCATTCATATAAACATTCTAGGTGATCTATTTGTAAACTTATTTATATATTTACGTAATATATAAAGTAATCATCATCAAAAAAGGGTTACGTTTACAATAGTAAATTGGGGAAATGCACACACACACACACACACACACACACACACACACACACACACACACACACACACACACACACACACACACACACACACACACACACACACACACACACACATACACACACACACACACCAGAAGATTATTCGTGTATATGTAAGGTATTAAAATTGCAGTCACTCTTGCTGCTAAATTAATATATAAAGTATTTTTATACATTCACAAATGTAGTACTTATTTTTAAATTAATTATATTACATTTCTGAATTGTTTACATAATAATTATATAAATGATTAATTAAATATAATTTATAAATTCAAATATTTACTTTTCAGCAATAGAAGCATTTATTCTGTTACAGTATGTAACTTGCAATATTTATATTGTTAAAAATCTATCTATCTATCTATCCATCCATCCATCCATCCATCCATCCATCCATCCATCCATCCATCCATCCATCCATCCATCCATCCATCTTCAACACTACTACTAATAATAATAACAATAATTAATATTAATATTTGTGTACCAAATCAACATATTAGAAGGCATTTCAGAAGGATCATGTGACACAGAATGTATTTATTTACAAATAATAAATAAAGTTTGCAAAATAGTACTTTCCAATTAATCTCCAACTAATCTCGGAAACAAATGCATTTTCTTTGTTTAATGCATTTCGCCCCCTTGTATTTGTGTTTTAGTTTCTTTATCTTTAATCTTGTTTCATATGTTCTCATCCCTAATAAAAGTTGGATTAGTATACAGTATATCCAGTGGACTGGATCCCAGCTGCTTTTCCCCCCCAACTGCACAGCCAGATACAATCTCTGCTTATTACACATGCCTTGCTTTCTCCCTCTTGCTTTCTAGGTCCCTTTTGCACACATTAATATTTAATTACACTCACAAAATTACACACCTCCAAATGAAAGTGAAAAGAGGCAGTGAGAGGGGTGAGCAAGAGCTGTGGGTCGAGGAGAGGGACACTAATATCTCTGGGTAAATAGTCATTAGCTGAACCAATCGTCTTTGAATCAATATTGAGCAAGGCGCTTGGGACCCGTGAGCATGCATTCACACACAACTACACACACACACACACACACACACACACACACACACACACACACGAGCGCAAATTCAAAGGTCAGAGGTCGCAGGCTGCACACTGGTTTGCAGTCAGAAACTAAAGTTATCTGCAGAGACCAGTTCAGATATTAATATACTGTACTGCCTGCATGCGGTTGACATACAGCATGCTCCAAGTTTTGAGATCACTACTACTACTACTATTTTATGCTAACTGATCTCATGACGAAAACATCTATCTATCTATCTATCTATCTATATCTATCTATCTATCTAAAATAGTAATAGTAACATAATAATGTGAAATTACATAATTGCAACTTAAAATAAAAATTTACTTTTTTACTATACATTAAAATAACGTATTTCTGCAAAGCTAAATTTCTCCAGTCTTCAATGTCCCATGATCATTCAGATATCATTCTAATAGGTTGATGTATTACCCATGTTGGAAACGGTTGTGCTACTTGTGCTACTAGTATCTATATTTCAAGTATAAATACCTGATTCTTATGTAAAATATTTAACAAAATGTACAAAATAATTTTGTGTTAAATTAGAAAATGCACTGTATGTAGATTTGACCTTAAAACACAGCTCTCACAGGAAGTAATTCACTTAAACGTACCAGTCAAACAATCACAGAAGAAATCTACTTTAACAAACAGAGCCTGCTTCCCTTCTAACAAGGAGTTTAACTAACCTAATAAATATTTAAATGCATAAAAAGAGTATTACAGCATTTACAATGGAAATATTCGCCAATTAGAGCAGTGCTGGGAAGATTTGAGTTAAAATTTGTGGCAGGCGACGATGTCTAAAGAGGGTCTGCGGCATGCGCGACGGAATTGAGCAAACTAAATTAGCATGTATAATTACCCTAAATCCTTGACAGTTTAATGTTTGATATTAAAGCAAAATATAAAATGGAAAACAGCTCATTTGGAGCCTGGTTGGAGAAGTATGTGTGGGAATGTTTCATGGAAAAGATGTTGGATTTTAATTAGGTTTATTATGGCAGTTTATGCGAGTAAGAAATTCCATTGATTGGTAAGGACAGGCCTATCTAAACACAAACACACACACTTGTGTAGCTGTGTGTTTGGCCTATCAGAGTGTTGTTTGTTCAGATGACTGCAATCACCAACAGAGCACAGTGGTACTTTAATCTCATAGAGTTTGTCAATAAAAGCTTAATTACAGTTTAATGAGGGGTCTAAACACGGGTCAATGACAAGTCAATACCATGCACAATATAAATTGACTTCCTACACTTCGGAACGCAGTGGTTTATGGCAGAAAATAGGCCTAAATCAGGAAATGTATCAAACCATAGCTGGAGATTTTAAAGATTACAATTGTGAGGTTTTAAGTCGGAATGTCAAGTAGTGGCAGTTAATTGGCTAATATTTGAGATGATTTGCTAATAACTGAAAGGTGAAACAAACAATACATAATGACTTTAAAATATAAATCATAAAAATAAAAAGCGGTGATATATAATGTATATTAAAGGTCGGTGAAACTATTGAGCTATGCCAAGCAAAAGCACCCCAAAATGCAATTAGAACAATATATATATACTTCAATATATTTATATATTATATTACACTTTATTTTAAGTTGTCCTTGTTACAGTGTACAGTAATTTTACATTAAGTACTGAGTAATATTAATTAACGACATGTACTTTATATATGGTTAGGGTTACTTGCATGTAATTATGCATACAAGTAACATGCAGTAAGGACACCTTGAAATAAAGTGTTTCCAAAAAAAATATATAAGAATAAGTTGAAGAACACATTCAAAAGATTAAAAGTGAGAGTAAAGTAATAATTTACAAAATAATGTTACAAACGATTTACATTTCAAATTAATACTATCTGCTTAATGCATAAATGTAAATGTAAATGTACTGTTCTTTTAAACGTTCTAAATTCTTCAGTAAGTATCATGATTTCCTCTACTGGCAGAACTGGTTTTCAACATTGCTAATAATAAGGAATGTTTTTGAATATGAAATGTTTCTGAAGTATCATGGGACTCATTTATGAATATTTGTATATCAAATTATTCTAATTTGTAGAAGTATTTCAGAATATTAACATCTCGCTGTATTTTTGATCAGATAAATACAGAATTAGTGAGAGGGGCTGACTATTTTTTTCTAGGCTTGATTATGTTTATGGAGTGGAGTCTTACAGGTGTTAATGCTTCGTTTTTTTTAAAACGCATTTTTTTCACATAATTTACTTTTATTCCACACCACTCTATCCTTTCTCTGACAAACGTGCTAATCATTTCCTGCTTTTATGAAGCCCATATTTTCTCTGAAATACGCTATTGGTTAGGTGCCCCAGTGTGTTGTGATTGGCTAAACCGCCTCTAGTGCAGGTCAAAATGTCCCGCCTCTCATCTCAGTGGCATGTGCTCCGCTTGTATTGCAAATAACGTCGTTGTCTATATTTCTCATCAATTTAAGCCCGATTAAGACCCAGAGCATATTAGTGAAGAGGATCGCACAGAACCTGTACCAGCATATTGAATGTGAAATTTCGCATTTGCTCGGAATACACTGTCCATTCAGGAATGATACTACAAAAAAGTGAAATACAGATTCAATAAGAGAGAAGTCACAGGACAGACAGTTCTTTCCATTAATGGCTTTTTATGCATGCTTGTGTGGTGTCGGCTTTGAATAATAGAAAAAAAGGCAATTGAAAACAGGAAATGACAATTACATGTCTGTGGTCAGTCCGCGCTTTCTCTCTTATTCAAACACACACACACGCACGCACACACACACACACACACACACACACACACACACACACACACACACACACACACACACACACACACACACAGCAACATGTCCTCCCCACGCAGGTGTAATTACATGCCGTTTTTAAATAAATTAAAGCTGCTTCTCAACTGGATGAAAATAGAAAATCAATTTTTCAATCAATTCAGCCTACAGTTCGTTACCCAGCCCACCCCTGCTTCAGAGCGCTTGCTGCGAGACAAAAAGAGAGAAAAAAAAACACATGTAGAGATAGAGAGCCGACTAAAGGTTTACACCATCAGGATAATAGATGTTAATCACATGAAAATCAGTCATAGGTGGGTTAAATGTAGTGAAATTCAATAGTATGAAAGGTGATGCTCTTGCATTACATGTGAGACACACACACACACACACACACACAGACACACACACAATGGCTCCTTCAGTCTAGTTAACTCCGGTCCACTGGCCTACTGTTACCGTAACAACCGCTGACAGCTGTACAGAGGTGAGACTTCAGTGTCTGAACCTTTCCAGGAATTCCTTCTTGCTCATCTTGCTAATTATTTCTCTGATCTCTCATTAAATCATTCAGAAAACAGTAGAGTTATGTGTGCATAACTAAACAAATATAATATTCTTAAAACTTTTATACAAGTCTCACATATTTGTATTATTATTTTTTTAATTTTAAAAAGAGCCCGCTCCTCGACAGCGCCCTCCAGAGCCCGCTCCTTGACAGCGCCCTCCAGTGTCCGCTCCTCGACAGCACCCTCCAGTGTCCGCTCCTCCAGAGCCCGCTCCTCGACAGTGCCAGGGTGTCCACTCCTCAACAGCGCCCTCCAGAGCCCGGTCCTCTACAGCGCCTTCCAAAATTCAAGAGGAAGAATACCCCCTGAGTATGTGAGAGTGGGGGCGCAAGTGGTAGACCACACGGTAATAGACCTTGGAACGGAAACGACGACGACACAGATGATCAGCAAGTCAGTCGACGGACTAACTGTACTGGCAGGACACAAATTACAAAGCTGTGTCTGTGGCTGGAATAAGATTACATCAGAGAAGGGTCTCAAGATCCACCAGGGCAGAAAAAGTGCCTAAAAGAATTTACCAAGGGACCCCGCATTGACCACTACTTCCTCAGAGGTAGGGCAAATCAGTCGGAGGAAGCCTAGTGGCAGGATACTCACCACAGCCCACAGGGTATCAGCACCCCAGGCGAAGCTCTGACAAGCACAGCTCCACCAACGGACATGAGCCCAGACCCTATCCAGACACAGACAGCAGTAGAGAGGAAAATGGATGGACGAAAGCCTCAAATTCTGTGGCCCAAATCCTGCCAGAAAAGGGAGTGGGGAACCATCGACACAGACCTCGTCCATCTCCTGGAGGTCTGAGAGGAGGTGTCGAAAGAAAATTGGAGAAGATAGGAGAGATCATCTACAGCTACGGCACAGAGAGGTTTGGAGTGAAACGCAAGGACCACAGAACTCAGAAGGAACTTTCAGCCCATCTTAAGTCCAGGAGGCAGCAAGAGATTAATCGACTTGTGAAAGACAGAAGACACTTGAGAAGACAGTGGAAGAAGGCCACAGAAGTGGAAAGGGAAGGAATTGAGGTGGTACAGGGTCACAGCAAGCAGCGCCTTGCAATGCTACGAAGAACAGAATGTTTGAGAAAGCAACGCAAGAAGAAACAGCGAACAAGGACAGCCTTCTATAGAGATCCCTACAAGTTTGTCAAAGACCTCTTTGTCAAGGAGAAAACCGGGACTCTCAAAGTATCTGTGAGGGAACTGGAGGAGCATCTGAGAAAGACCTACTCCGACAATCAGAGGCATGTGTCAGCCACCATCCCAGATGACATGCCACCAATCCAACCACCTGAGCACAAGCTGGACACAAGACCCCCAACATGGAGCGAAGTTGAGAACACAGTAAAGCGGGCAAGAACAGCATCAGCCCCTGTGCCCAACGGTGTTCCATATAGGCTCTATAAGAACACACCGGGCGTCTTAAAGGTTCTCTGGAAGCTAATGAAGGTGACATGGGAAAAAAGCATCATACCTAAGGCATGGAAAAGGGCAGGAGGGATCATGATTTCCAAAGAGAAGAACTCATCAACCATCCACCAATTCCGCCAGATCAGCTTACTGAATGTGGAAGGAAAGATTTTCTTCAGTGTTGTGGCCCAAAGTCTCTCAGCATTTCTGAAAAAGAACAATTATGTTGACACCTCAGTGCAGAAGGCAGGAATAAGTGGTTTCTCAGGATGCTTGGAACACGCAAATGTCATCTGGCACCAGATACAAATGACCAAGGAAAAGAAAGACTTGCATGTGGTTTTCTTAGACCTTGCCAATGCATTCGGTTCAGTGCCTCATGAGGTGCTGTGGGCAGCCTTCAACTTCTTCCAAGTCCCAGAGGGAATCACAAGGCTGGTCAAAGCCTATTTCCAGGACCTCCAGTTCTGCGTTACAACTCAGGATAGTTCAACCGCCTGGCAGCACTTGGAGATAGGCATAATGGCAGGCTGTACCATCTCCCCACTGGCCTTCACCATGGCAATGGAGTTAATAATTCGGGCATCTCGATGGGTGGTTGGAGGTGAACGTCTGAAGAGTGGGCTGCGATCAATCAGGGCGTATATGGATGACATGACGACCATAACAACGACTAACGCATGCACCAAATGCCTGCTGTACAAACTCCAGGGAAACATCAGATGGGCACGAATGGAGATTAAACCTAGCAAATGCCGCAGTATCTCCATTATCAAGGGCCAGATCGTAAATGAGAGGTTCTGCATCAATGAGGAGCCAATACCAACTATCCTGGAGAAGCCCATCAAAAGCCTTGGTCAATGGTATAACAAAGATCTCAAAGATGCTGAACAGGTGGAACAATTTAAGCATGATACCATCAGTGGCCTGAAGCAGATCAACAGCACTGCTCTCCCAGGAAAGCTGAAGCTCTGGTGACTTCAGTTCGGACTGCTGCCCTGCCTCATGTGGCCAATTTCCATGTATGAGGTCACCCTATCCCACGCCAATCGACTGGAGCGGTTGGTGAATGTGCAGGTGAGAAAGTGGCTTGGACTACCCAGATGCCTCAGCAGTATAGGACTGTATGGCAATGGAGCCCTCTCTCTACCAATCTCAAGCCTGGTGGAGGAGTACAAGTGCTCGAAAGCAAGGCTCGAAATGACCCTCACAGAATCCCGGGATCCCTTTGTCAGAGGGGATGCTCCCGCCTTAGCTACAGGGAGGAGGTGGAGGCCAGGTGTAGCGGTGGCACAGGCAAAGTCCGCTCTGAGAATAGTGGGCCAAGTCCAACAAGGCAGAGGGGGCCTAGGGCTGGGAGCAACAACACCCACATGGCAGAAGGCTACTCCAGCTGAACGCCGGCGCCTGGTGGTTGAGGAGGTGCGCCACCAGGAGGAAGCGGACAGATGTGCCAGAGCGGTGTCCCAAACCAAGCAAGGCCACTGTATGAGGTAGGAAGGTGTGGAGAGGAGGAAGATCACTTGGAGCGAGCTGTGGAACATGGAGTCCAATATGTTGAGCTTTACCATCAGAGCCACATATGATGTCCTACCCTCTCCAACCAACCTACATCTCTGGTTTGGAGAGAATCCAGCCTGTCTCCAGTGTCTTGCCCCAGGAACCCTGAAACACATCCTGGCAGGCTGCAAGACCAGCCTTACGCAAGGCAGATACACCTGGTGCCACAACCAAGTGCTGAAGTGCCTGGCTGTTACACTGAAGAGTAAGAGGGTAACCATCAATGCCATGCCCCAGGAAGCCCAGACTACCTTCCACCAACTAACATCCTTCGTCCGGGAAGGGGATAAACATTCGACCAATCGATCATCTCCTGACTTGTGCCCACTGAACCCAGCCCAGGACTGGGAAATGCGGGTAGACTTAAGTCAGAGGCTCACCTTCCGACCCGAAATTCCAGCGACCAACCTGCGCCCAGACCTGGTCCTTTGGTTCAAATCCTGTCGTCATGTCTTTATAGTGGAACTGACAGTCCCGTGGGAGGAAGCCACCGATGAGGCGTTCGAAAGGAAATGGTTGCGATATGCAGATTTGGCTGCCGAAGCAGAGGACCGGGGATGGAAGGTAAATGTGCATCCAGTGGAGGTGGGCTGCAGTGGCTTTGTAGCTAGTTCCACCACAAGGCTATTAAAGGAGGTTGGAATCAGAGGACAGGCCCAGCAGAAGGCCACCAAAGACCTTGCAACTGCTGCCGAAAGAAGCAGACACTGGCTGTGGCTGAAGCGGAAGGAGACTGTATGGGCTCCCAAGTGACCTCATGGAGCCTTCGGTGCGACACACACCCAGGTCTGATCAGCCTGTGATGGGCCAGCCTCGGGTGAGGGTGTATTGTGATAAAAGGCCGAAACACCTAATGAGGCCGGGGTGCACAACTGATGATGTGTCGTATTGGAGGCACCAGGCGGTCATCGCCCAATCCAACCCCACCCAAGAGGACATCTCCAACAACAGCGCTTGCTGATTATCAAGGGATTCTAACATCTAAAAATATATATATATATATATATATATATATAGCATGAACCATTTTTATTGTTTGATTGTCTGAATTGAATATTTCTCTAGTACTCAAATTTAAATACTTAAAAAAATGCAATTGAATGTGTGTGTGTTTTTATTGTTATCAATACAAACATTATTATGGATATAGTCATGGTTTGAATTTACCTTTTTCACTCACCAGCCAATTTGGCTACTAAATTTGCAATTGTTGCAAATCACTTGAACTTTGTGTGAGTATGTCATAAATAGAACGAGGCATCACTGATCATAATGGATTCTACTCAAAACTCATCTGTTTAGCTGTGCATTTGTTGAATGAGCACTGTACTATGTCAGAACTGATTGCACTATGTATAATCATTTTCTATTCTTATCTGTTAATTTTCATTTGAAATAACATTTTATATAGTTTATTTTTTATTGTTGTGATTATATATATATGTTTTTTATGACTTGTTTTTATTATTATTATTAATGTATATTTCACTTACTATAATGTAAAGCACTTTGAATTACCACTATGTATGAAATGTGCTATATAAATAAACTTGCCTTGCCTATTGTATTTTGTGGCACCGCTTGCGTGGTGTAGACACGGTTTGAGCTTTCAGTCATTTATCGACTAATCATAATTGCTTCAATGCAAAGGAAATCAGCGCACCCGTGGTGCCGTTATTTGTCAGGTATGTTTAAGACATACTGACTCACAAGATCAGTATTTGTGCTAAATCTGTGCAGAAGCTTGCCGCCTCACCAAGAAGCTACACTGAATTTCACATGGGAAATATTATCGTTTTTTATAAATAGTGTTAATTAGTTTATATTTTTCGTTTTCATTTTAAATTTGAGCTATTTTGTAGTTTTTCATTTTTTATATCTGTTTTAAATTTTATTCAATTTATTTTAGTACATTAAATTTAACCTAAATGAAAATTAGTAATTAAAGTATTTATTTTTAGTTTGTTGGTAGTGTTTGTTATTGTAATTATTATTCTTTACATTTTTTATGTTTATTTAAAAGTAACAACTATTATTTATTTATTTTACAAAAAGCTGAATGAATTATTGAACGACTCACTCATGCACTTTAGGTAACTTAAATTTTTGAACAAATTTGTTGAACGCATAATTCAATGATTCACTCCTCTTGGTTCTTTCCTGAATGAATCATCATTTTTGAGTGAATCAATTGAATGAATGGATCAATGACAGTCACTTGTCACCACCTACTGGCATATCAATGTGACATGCAAAAAGACTCACTGACAAATCTACACCACCAGTCTGTCAGGAACACACAAACAGAGAAAAATGTGATACAATGCTGCTCGACTAATCAGATTGGAGCACCACTGCAACTACAATAACCGTCTTCAACTACAATTTAAAAATTCCTGTGAACACTAACGAAACATTGCAGGCGACACTGTAAACTGTACATTGTACTTTACAATGCAAAAATAAAACCAGAAAGCTAATCACACAAAGAGGTCCTGCAACTAGATTTCAACTGCTATTATATTTTCATACCTTCATACGAGTGTGTGAAAGAAAAATCCGCTCCATATCTATTTTGTGTATCTAATAAACATCTCAGGATTTAATCTAGTGTTAATATAGAGCTAATATATTACCAAATGTCTTCATTCAAAATGAGATATCAGCTTTTAAACAAGCCACAATCCTTATCTGTACAAACTCTGCCATAACCTACCCCTCACAATGTGGAGGAAGATGCTAGACATTAATCAAATGCCTCTGACACACCTCCCCATTAATCATTCTGTGTGATGTGGGACAAGAGACAAAAAGAGAGAAAGAGAGAGATAGAATGAGAACCGAATTTCATTCATGCAATAGTGGCAAATATCAGAAATTCAAAAAACAGCACAATAGCTCTTAATAGTGAGCTATTGTCTACAAAGGCTAAAAAAAAGTTATTTGCTAATAGGTGTCCTTGTATTCAAGTATGTCATGTGACTAAAGCTGGTAGTTGAACTGGCCTCAATTTTATGGCATGGCAGACAGTCTCTGTCTCTCACATTGCATCAAATCACCAGCTTTCATTGAAAATGAATGAATCTGTTTTCCTTGTCACTGCAAATCACTGTCAGCCCAAACATCCCTCAAGGTGGCATATTTACCAAAAAGAAACCTTTTCATAAGGAGACTCAATTATTTTAATGGAGTTTGACGTCAGCATGCTGGTAAGCTAACACGGTTCCTAAGCCTTTAAAATTTAAATCCATTAAAACACACAAATATTGGATGAACTAGTCAATTTTTTATATTGACTAAAATGGTAAGCTGTTGCAGTGCATTATGGGATTGCAACTGGCTAGAAACGTTTATAAGGAGTGCAGATGCCCTGCATGCAAACAGTCAAGTAACAAACCGGAAGAGGGTATAATAAAAATTGTGGATTTGTTATTTTTCAGGTAGCTAGTTATTTAAAAAAAACTAGCTGTACACTAGACATTTTAGGTCATTAAAGGTCATCTTGCTCTAGTCTTTGCTTTGCTTGAGGTTCATGACAGGGAAATTGCTGACCAGTGAAAATGTGAGAACAGCTCTTACCCTGCCTTAAGGCAAACTACATTTGATCCGGCTTTTGAGAATAAACCCAACACTCAGCCCCAGGGTAACAGCAATCTTATGTAAGCTTATACATGTGTATGTGTCTAAATGTTTTGTATTAAACACTAAATCAGCAGTTTTGTAATCATTTTCAGGTCAAGTTTTAATTTAAAAATAAAAAAGTGAGGTTGGTTGGGGGGGGGGGGGAATGAATGGGGGGAAGTCACGTGAGAGGAAGCAATGCCTCCATCCCGTTATGATTGGATATGACTGGTTATGTTCGGCTATGGTTGGTTCAGGCAACAAATCCCAACTTTTGAGCACATTCTGCATTCCGAATCAGTCTGAATGAATAGGCTATAATGGCGTCAATGGGAAGACTAATTAAAGAAGTAAACAAACAACTCACACTTAACTATAACCACTTTGTTAAGTCAAAATAAGACTTGAAATGGCCTGCAAACATGATATGTAGGATTTTTTTGTGAGTTATCAGTTTGGTGAAATTTAAAGTAAATCTCCACGTTTGTAACCAATATTAACTGAACTTTAATGACTGATGACTCCAAAAAAAAAAACATTGTTCAAAGGTAACTATTAAAACGAATAGCTTGATGTAAGTTTACTAATTAATTACTAAATATATTGTTTAAATTGTTACTGCTTTGAGATATTATTTTGGAATAAATGTAAAATGTTTAAAAACACTAACTTCATGAGATTCATAATTGTCTTATTTATCATTATAGATTAATACAATTAATGTATGTTAACCAATAAAATGTGATTGGGACAAGAATTTACATTGGATAAAAAAATTTTTGAGTTAGATTTAAGCATTAACAACAACCAAAAAAATTGACAAAGAGGTTAGAAAAAAATGTAATAATGTAATTAATAATATATTATCTGAAATAAAATATAATTTTCTCATAAATTTGCTTCTCAAATGGAAAAGGCAAAAAATAACTATATATAGGTTCTCACTCTACCTTCGTCATACAAGTCATCAGACTCTGTAAAACCTTTCTCCTTCCAATTAAGGCAGGAAATGTGAGACAGGGCTGAGAAACAGAGAGATAGACAAGAATGAGATGGAAAGATGGAGAAAAAAGAGGGATAAAGAATAAAAGCAGAGTCAGGTATAGGGAAACTGAACGTGTCACATCCCAGAGAGAGAGGAAGAGAGAAAGAGTGGTATATGAAACTGCCACCTGATTCTTCTCAGCTGAAATGTTAAAGCTGTGCTTGTCACTGAGCAACAATCAGTCCTGCCACAGCGGCAAAGATATATGATGGATAGATAGAGATAGAGGGAGAGAGGGGGCGAACGGAAGGAGAGATGTGTAACAGACTTCGGAACGGAAGACAGCATGTGACAAGATTTCAGCAGGCCTGGGGCATGCACACACTGGCAGAACATACACTCACAGACTGATAATACCACCGCTCTCGCCTGGAACTATAATGAAAACCAAAGTATAAATAACTTCACCACAGTTAAGCTTACTTCAACTCTTTCAGCCGGAAGAGTTTACATGTTCGGCGTAATTACATTAATGTCCCAGCAACATTTGAAGTTTGTCATCCGTTAAAAGCTGCGGTCACACTGGACTTTGAGCATGTGAAATTCCCATGGATACTGTAACGGTCATGATATGACATCATGCTCTGCAGCGTCAACACATAGCAAATATTAATACATCTAAAATGTAAAAACATACAATCTACTACACTTTCCAGCAGCGCTGCAGTTTTATGATCTCTTAATTGAGCTAAGAGGTCATGCTGTGACGTATCGATCTGTTGTTTGTCACACGGTATCACGTGATGCGAATTTGCAGGTCAGAGTTCACCAAGCTTAAACTTTGGAATGCAGCGAAATGCTAAACTTTTTGCACGAGCGAAAATTTTTGCATTTCCGGTCTGATACATTTGCGTATGAATGGAAAATATTGGAACGCAAAGCGCACTATGACCGCCTCATAAATAATAATTAGAGTTTGTTGGTGGGGCTATATTTGTGTCTGATTAATGGCTTGATGGAGGGGGGGGCGGTAGAAGGGGAGGTTAGAGTGTTTTGGAAACCTTTTCCAGAAACACTGGAATCCTTATTTTTTATTTGGTGTCACAATTTTTTTTTTTATATTACCCACATAACATTCAAGGTGTGATTAAACAACACTGAAATTACTGTTAGCTCAACATATTAAGCCAAAAGTATTCTTTTTTTTTCCTGTGACATACTTTGTTGATTATTACACTGACTGACCATCAAGTCAGATTGCTTCACTTCATAAGACCTGAATATATAATCAGAAGCCAGGGGTATTCATTTTGCATTGCCTGATATGCTTCTCTATTTTTACTCCCATTGGTGCTAGTTGTTGACTTGCATTTTATGAATTCCCAAGGATTCAGCTAAAAATAAATATTTACTGTTCTACTGAAGAAAAAAGTTACCTATATCTTAGATGGCCTGATGATGAGTAAATTAATAGCACATTTTAATTTTGGGGTGAACTATCACTTTAAGCTATAGGTGTGAACAATCTAAGTTTCATTTCAAAACTAAATATGAATTTGTTTCCCAGTGGATTCTCAATAAACTGTGGTACTAAAAAATGCATAAAGACAGCAAATTAAATTGTAATCATCGTGTGTATGGTCACCTTGTCAGCTATCTGTTTGGTATAGATAAAAACAACAACAACTTGGGCAAACAAAATATAAACATACATGTTTACCTTACACACACTTAAGCATCTTTTTTATTCGATAAAAGATGCAGTGATACAACAAAAAACAAAGAAAATTAATTGAGAAAAAAACTAAATGTTCACTTAAAAAACACATTTTACAAGTCAAAGGAGGACTTGTTTGAAATAGCCTGCTCTATAATGATAATTTAAAGAGGAAATAAATAAAAAGTGCAAACTTATAAAAGGGGAATCCAGACAAGTCAGATGTTTCAATATCTGTCTCTCTCGTTTTGGAAGTTCTTCCTCCTGTGTTTTGCAGCTGACACAGGCAGCTCGGCTCTGTTCTGAGAACTCGTAGGAAGAATGAACGCTTTGTGCCTCTTCAAAAGAGAATCGTGTTATTAGCACTGGAACACACGTACACGCACACAAATACACACGGCGCAAGATCTATCAGACTTTAACCTTTCATCATTCCCGCTCTAAACAAAGTTGCCGACTCCCACTCCGTGTTCAATCCTCGCCGTTTCCACCCGCACCACCTCCTCCCCTTGTTCTATCTCTTTCCCTACCTCATGTTCTGTAGAAAAACAGGATTAATGAGGCAAAAGTCTGGTCTACATCACAACTTATGTATGCCAGGAACACCATGAGACTGTCTGATTGGCAAGTAAGGTGACCAATCACAGTTCATTCTGATTTATTTGACATTTAGGTGTGGGATTGGATCTTGGCAAATATACGGACTAATTCATCCTTAAGAAGCATTCAGAGTATTAATTTGGCACCTTGTAAATGTGTTTCTTTAACTTTAGGAACTCTTGTGTCGATTTTTGGCGATTTTTAAGTCAAACACAAGAGTTTTGCGAGAGAACAATTTTAACTTAATATATTATATACATTAGAGGTAACCCTGAATATTCAAGGATTCGATGCTTCGATAGAAGGAGCCTGATTCGACTACCAATCTCACAGTTGAAAATTCACAGAGGTGTTATGATCATGCCATTTTGGCTATATGGGGGTGCTCAATGTCTGATTTCACATATATACAGCTTGTAACACTCCAAAGACCAAGGGAAATCGAACCATATGACCCCTTTAAGCCATTTCTAAGGCTTTGGGACTCCAGCGAACCACGGTCAGAGCCATCATCCACAAATGGAGAAAACTTGGAATAGTAGTGAATCTTCCCAGGAGTGGCTGGCCTATCAAAATTACTCCAAGAGTGCAATGACGACTCATCCAGGAGATCATAAAATAACCCAGAACTACATCTAAAGAACGGCAGGCCTCACTTACCACAATTAAGGCCAGTCTTCACGATTCAATAATAAGAAAGAGACTGGGCAAAAACGGCATCCATGGGAGAGTTCCAAGGCAAAAGCCACTGCTGACCAAAAAGAACACAAAGGCTCATCTCTTTTGGGCAAATAATCTGTGGACTGATGAGACAAAAGTTTAACTTTTTGGAAGGTGTATGTCCCGTTACATCTGGTGTGAAACAAACACAGCATTTCATAAAAAGAACATCATACCAACAGTCAAACATGTTGGTGGTAGTGTGGAGATCTGAGGCTGCTTTAAAGCTTCAGGACCTGCATGACTTGCCATAATTGATGGAACCATGAATTCTGCACTCTGTCAGAAAGGAGAATGTTCGGCCATCAGTTTGTGACCTCAAGCTCAAGTGTACTTGCGTTATGCAGCAGGACAATGATCCCAACCACAACAGCACCTCTGTCCACCTCTGAATGGCTCAAGTAAAACTAAATTAAGGTACGGAGTGGCCAAATCAAAATCCGATTGAGATGTTGTGGCATGACCTTAAACGGTCCATTCATGCTCGAAAAGCCTCCAATGTGGCTGAATTAAAACAATTCTGAAAAGAGTAGACCAAAATTTCTCCACAGCGATGTGAAAGACTCATTGCTAGTTATCGCAAAAGCTTGATTGCAGTTGTTGCTGCAAAGGGTGACACAATCAGTTATTAAATTTAGGGGGCAATTACTTTTACATGTAGGGCCAGGCATGTTTGAACAGCTTTTTCCCCTTAATAAATGAATCATTCAAGCGTGACAAATAAAAAAATAAAAAAATAAAAACCCACAGGAGGGTTTATCATACCACTCTATCTGTTTGTTTTTTAAGTGTTCAGATTTATTTTGTGTTTATTTAGGCAGCAAAAAGACCAGGAAACCAGGAAAGATCTTTAAGAGTTATCTTTTTTATTCAGGTTTATTTTTTCTTTAGTGCTTAACTTTCAGAGGTTCTTTTTCATTGCTCAGCATAATTAATGGAGGCCTTAGTTAGGGTGTATTCACGCCAATAAAGTCCACTAGTTCACCTTCTTTGGTCTGGACCCAATACAATGTTGATTTGTTTTATTTTGGTGCAGTTGGCTTTCTCATTGCTCTTTTTGCAAGTGAACCATAAACTGTAAACAAAACCAGATGTGTGCTTAATGTCATTCATTCATTGGTTCATCCATTCAACCATACCAGAGTTCGTTTGGAAGCAGACAGAGACTACCTTTTCAGCTGGGTCTCGGTATGGTTGTTTACTCAAAAAATATTTAATGGGCTAATGGACTAATAATAATAATAATTATAATAATAATAATAAACACACATACATACATACATACACATATATATGAGTAGATACCAATAGGGTGTACTCAGCGGCAAAACCATCAAGGCCCTCTAGTTCCTTAATATTGTAAAAACAATATTTAAATTTTTAAATGAATTCTTTAAAATGATAAACTTATAAATATTCTTCTAATAAAATTCATAATTTCTAATTGTATTTAATCAATTCATAATGTAAAAATAATTATGAATTAACGTCTTAATCTGATCTGCCTATTCAGTGAATGTGTTAAATGAATGGCACCTATTTTCTCCATATGTGACCATGGACCACAAAACCAGTCATAAGGGTCAATTTTTTGAAACTGAGATTTATATATCAGCTGAAAGCTGAACAAATAAGCTTCCCATTGAGGCAAGGTTTGTTAGGATATGACAATATTTTGCCACAATATAACTATTTGAAAATCTGGAATCTGAGGGTGCAGAAAATCAGAAAATCACCTTTAAAGTTGTCCAAATAAAGTTCTTAGCAATGCATATTACTAATCATATATTACGTTTTGATATATTTACGGTAGGATATTTACAAAATATATTCATGGAACATGATCTTTACTTATCCTAATGAATTTTGGCATAAAATAAAAATGGATCATTTTGACCCATTCAATGTATTTTTGACTATTGCTACAAATATACCCCAGCGACTTCAGACTGGTTTTGTGGTCCAGGGTCACATATTTGAATGTTGCCGCCTAGCATTTGCGGCTCTGTGATTGGTGGTCAAGCTATGAAATTACAGAGGGCCAAGCAATAGTAAATCAATGGGAGCGTAATTCCAAATGACAGAAAAACTGACCAATTATCTCGTTTCTCTAAATAAGCGGGATTTGTTATCACTAAATTTATGACAAGTTCCACCTGCTGTGGAATCTCTATCGAAAATAATAAGATAAAATACTCTGATAAACTAACTAACTATTGTTCACATCACGATGGAAGCCACTCATAACGCAAGTGAGGACATTTACTAGGCCACTGTGTCAATAATATTATTATTTATTATAAACATTTATTATAAAAGATTGTTTGACATGAAGTGTCATTCATTATTTTGTTTATTCCCCCAACGAGGATAGGGGAGAGGGTCAAGGTTCAAGAGTCACGGTTCACTATTGGTTGATCTACAATATTCCTTTCAAGCAAATGAGTCTGTGACTAACCAAATATACAGTAGACCAATGAATGGGTCATTTCTGCTCACAGCATTTTAGACACTCACTTTTTTCCCTCACAGTGCCTAATTAACAAGCAGAAAATTCTGAGAAAAAGGACACTTCGACAGAAGTTAAAGTAAATGATCTTATTGCTGTCTACCTCAATTTGGTTCTTTCTTTCCAATAGGTTTGCAATTTTTGACCCATCTGACAGTGGTTTATTGAACTGATTAGGCCAGCAGGTTATATTTAATACATTGTGTCCTGTTAAAGAAGAGTAAATGTCACGGGGTAGAGATATTTTACCCATGAAACGACCTGTTAAATTAGTCAGTCACCTTTATAAATGTATGTACATGCACGTACAGATCATCACACCTTTGGAACTGATACAGCTGCTACACTTGATGACAAAGCTAATCAGATTTATCAGCCAGAAACACAAATCTACTCCCTTAAACAGCTATTTATCTGGGTTCACAAGGGCATTTTCCCAACATAAGCGTTCTTTGGAGAAACGTTCAGATCTGGGTTGATTTTTTCCAGCGTCAGGTACACCGCTCTCGCCCAGCAAATTAATTTAATGACCTTTATCATCTTCACATCGAACTCTCACCTTGTCGACGCCCCGGTCACACCAACACATAATTCTTGTGCTAAAAAATACAGTATGTGTGAGCACGAACAAGCATCTGTGTCTTTTTGTGCATCCCATCAATACAATGTGACAATATGACATGTTCTGCTCCGTGTTCCGTGCTGAAAAGGTAACTCACCGTGAGTGTGATCATCTCAGCTATTCAGTATCCCTTTGAAAAAAAATCCCCCACCGTTGAGCCGTTAACCCCCCAACAACTCCACTTATATGTACCGATTTCATCTATAAAAGCAGAAAAGCGAATGTAATGCAATCAATTCAAAGTTTCTAAGTGATTACATTGCAGCCCCTTTAGATTCACTTATGCGAGTCAATCTAACCCACTTTGCCCTGCACTTGCACGTCGTGAAATTTGACACTTGTAATGCAGAAAAGGGCTTTATCCTGTTTTTACACTCATAAAAATGCCATGAAGTATTAGCGTCAACTATAGCACAGGGTTTCGCACAACTGTAGCTCTGTTGAGTGTTGACTCGACGGGGGGAGGCATGTCGCTGGCACACACTAGGTGGGCCAAGATTTGTGCGTGGGGCTTTGGAACGACTAATTAGTATGTACTGGGCAGGGGGCGAGGAGCCACAGGTGCTGGGAGAGTTGGGGACACTTCCTGCCAACCTCTGCAACACTTTAATTAACACGCACACACTTACACAGACAAACAACCTGCACCATGCTATCTACATGTCATGAGAATTAGTTTTCAGTCTACATGGTTTTGTCACAATATGACGCGTATGTAAACGTGTGATGTAAAAGAGTTACACAGGGTTTTGTGTGCGTTATTTATTGTAAAAAATAAACTGTATATTCGGAAAGCTCTGGTGTACAGCATATTTAAAATTGACACCCAACTTTATCCTCAAATATTCCGTATACTCATGTAAAGTTATACATACTATATATAGCAAATATGAACTGCTTGACTGTTTATATTGTTGCAAAATGTAAACTATACATACGCACAGATGTATTAAGTTGGATGTATACTATAGTCATAAATTTTTATCTGTATACTTACATACAGCAATATATAGGCCTACAACAATTTATTTATATTTGATTTTTTAAATTGTTTCAAAATGTAGGTTATATTATAGCACAGTTTTATATATGAAGTTAAGTATATGAGCAGTGCTAAATGGCTGTATATCAGCATGTCTGTGTTTCGGCCATAGGCACAAGGCCGCATCTGTTACTAATTCAAAAATGTCACTTCAGAACTAGTATTAAAGGAAAATTGAGTTGTTTTATTCATAGCTTGATGTTTTACTGTATTAAAATTTCACTGTATTTTGTCGAGGAGTGTATTTTGAGAGAGATTGACTGAGCGAGTGTGATTACCTGCAATTGATACAGCATCCATTCTTCATCTCAATCTCATATTCACAATAAAACATTAGTTTGAATGTCTGCTGAGGAAAGCGATATCTTTGTCGTACTATCTTTTCATCATGTGATTCCTGATGACAGTGCTACTTAGTGCATTTGTTGGCTGCATCTTGCAAGGTGTTTTGTTAAAATAACTTCCTTGTTTACAGCCCTGTTTCAAACCAGAAATTACTGTTGTTTATCCAGAATGCAAATTTACCCATGAACATACAGCATACTTACTTTACATCAAGCATTGTATTATATAGTACATATCGACTGTTTGAATGCTTATCTTGTCATAAAATGTAATCTATATCATTGCCTTATATTTAAAGCTGGAGATGCAGTACAATACATCAAGCTTTACATGCATACATACGGTATACTATATATTATAAACTGTATGTATATATATATATATATATATATATATATAAATGTGTATATATATATAATCTAATCTGCTAAATATGTGAGTAAGGCAAGATGATACGAAATTATTAACAATAACATCACAATTCTCTGTAAAGCTACTTTGAAACCATGTGTAGTGGGAAAAGTGCAATATAAATAAACTTGAAATTGACTTTATCAATAGCCTAGCATGTAGACCATACTTATGTGTCTGTATGGTCGCAGCTGCAGAAGGGTAAAGGTGCATTGTTTTCGGCCTCCCCAGCTAATTTGATCTCAGGTCTAGTGAGAGGCAGAACTAATGGCGTGAACCGTCAAACAAAGCCATATCAAATCATTTTTGTCTCTTCATACACTCACACAAACAGTCATAAGCCATGAGATTCTAGTAAAAAATGTTTGGCGTGCATAACAGAATGACAAATATTCAGGTTTCAGTTTTATCATTTGATTTTGAGCAAGTAACCAGTACAACAGCGTAACATTAAAACCTGTTCATATTAACATAACACTTGTGTTTAAACCAGTTGTATAACTTTTTCAGTACCAGACTTTTTTTGTGAATTAATCAGTGTTTGGTTTCTCCTGTCTTCAAAATTTGACTATAGTATGAGCAAATAGTATAAAAAAAAAAAAAAAAAATACTCAGCTTTCGAGCAATCATTTCTGCGATTGGACCTACTGAAGGAATACAGTGTCTGAACAGGTTTGTAATGAGCGAAATAAGTCAAGTCAATGGTTTCATCTGCTATCTTGATTTATTTAGCCCTTTATGTATTATCTCTTATTGCAGCACATTGTGGGATTGCCTCAGAATCTGACAAAAAGGGGGCATCTTAGGACAGGAATTTTGATTTATGATTATTTTTTGACCCTCAGAATTCAGTGGTTTCTATCATTATTATCTTTCTGAGAGGTGAGAGTGTGTCAGCTGTGAAGATTCTGATCACATTACTGCTACACAATAAAACTGGCTCTTCCCCTGGAGTATCTCTCTGTCCCCCCTCACTCTTTCACACTCCGTTCACTTTCTATCTTTCATTCTGGGCTCGTCCTGTTCATCTTCCTCATCCTTCATCATCATCTTCCTTTCTTCTCTGTCTTAAACAATCCAATCCATTAAAATATCATGAATAATCATTCATTCATTCATTCAAAATACCTTTCCTTTTGGAATGAGAATCATAAAACATGCTGCAATTTGTTTTCATAATCAGCATATTTTGACTAGTTTTCTGAGAAATTGACTTGATAAGCAAAACTGTGATGAAACCTGTGTTTATATAATATATTCTAAAAGTAATTTTTTTCCTTGTTTTAAGCAAAAAAACAAAAATTAAAATAAAAAGAAGTGAGATCTATGATAAGGTAACAAACCAGCCCGAGTGAATTAGAAAATGCTACTATTTTACAAAGTTCCTATGTTTTGATTAGAGCAAAAACAAATACATAAATAAATTGCATATAATTAAATAAATAAATAAATAGTTAGAAGCAATTATTCTAAAAATACCTAAAAAAATCATCAATGGAATCATTATACAACCAAAATTATGAAGTGAAATCTTAATCTACACCAAAAGTATTCACATCCTTATGATTTCCACCCCACGTACTCTTCTCTTTCCTTCTCTCTGTCAGGTGTTTGCAGTATAATCAGGATTTAATTATCTCTGTCTGTCTAGATCATTGGAGGTGATTCTCTGTAATGATCATATGTTAAAGATCTGTTCTATGAGGTCCTGCGCGTGACACTTAACTGTGGATTTGAACCAATGATGAATCCAACAATCAGAGTACGTTACACTTGAACATTAATGAAGGTGCATACATTGGCTATGTTCACGAAATTCTAGCATACTACTTACTGAAAACTGATCGGTATACATCGTTTTTGTTAATAAGTGAAATAATAAGCAGTATGCAGCAGTGTGCTACATTGTCACGTCACATGACCTCAATACATTGCATGCGTAATTAGGAGCTGCTTCAAAAGGTCATCTTGGAGATCAATATGCTAATTTTGCATTTTAAATGCAAATCTGCGTCATTTCTATTTTTATTATTTAATCAATTCAAATAACTACTTAAGTGTTATAATTTAGTTCTAGTTTTATACTACATATTTGACAAATATAATACTGTAGATCACTGGGTTATTAAATGCATATATAAACATTATGTATCATATCTGTAAATCCATATCAGTAGTTTTTCAACAAAAAAAGGCAAGTGTGGCAGGGTCACCTCAGAAATTGAATGAGATAATAATCCATATCACCAAAATTAAACAACACAGATACCTATCAATCCATCTATTCATCCATCTATCGGTCTATCTGTTTAATTTTTGTAATTTTTTAAGTGTTCACATTTGTGTGTTTAAGTAGTAAAATTACCAGAAAACGTCTAGGTTACGTACGTAACCCCCGTTCCCTGATGGAGGGAACGGAGACGTTATGTCATGACGACATAGGGGTCCTATGGAAAGCGCCACAAGCTGAACCCCGTCACAACCTAGTGGCATGCAGATGTTGACAAGCGAGTGCGTGACAGACAAATGCCATGCAAGAGGTTGCAACCTTCCTACCGCTCCAGTGCAAATTCGCTAACCTTGGTGCCCACCGGGACCACTGAGTACATCGCTGCTGGAGACGGCCAAGCCGCTGTTCCTTTCCCCACGGAATCAGAAGGGATTTCGACCTTCAGTGAAAGACAGCTTCAGGTCTTTCCTATTTGTTGTTACAGCTTGTCGTAACGGCAGGGAAGCGAGCCTTCCAGAGAAGGGCGCTACGGAGGCCACATCCTGCCCGAAGGGAGGTAACATGTGGAGACACTGATATGGACTGGCCCAGGCTTGGGGCAGTACTACATACGACTGGACTCTGGGGCAGATCCTACCTAGGAGTAGGGAGGAGGGCTGCCAGCAGAACCTGACAGAAGCTCTGTCACAGGGAAGACATGGGTTTACCGTGAGGGAAACCTTACCATGGAAGAATACACATATGGGATTACCCGAAGGGGAATCAGGCCATACGGACACCTAGCCCAGTACAGGGGCTGACCGGAGACTCGGGCGAGCTAACACCAGTACTGGGCCTGGCGTCAGACTGCTCCGCCCAGTCTGACTGCCGGGGGTGCTTAGAGGATTCCACTAGGGTTCACCGTCCGGGGAACTGAACTGGGGGAGAAAAAGGCGCTCGTATCCCCGGGTGAGGGGGAATGGCGCAGCAAGCGTGACACCGGCCAGTTCTTCCCGCCCATTACTTACCCAACACACGGGAAGAAACTGGCTCAACGTGGAGAATGTAGAATCTTGCGAAGGTGTTCGGTGTCGCCCAGCCTGCAGCTCTGCAGATGTCTGCCAAAGAGGCGCCGTGCGCCAACACATGGGAGGCGGCAACACTCCTGGTGGAGTGAGCCCTCACCCCCAGGGGGCACGGCTCGCCTTGCGACTGGTACGTCAAGGCGACGGCCTCCACTATCCAGTGGGCCAACCTCTGTTTGGAGACAGCCTTCCCTTTCTGCTGCCCTCTGTGGCAGACAAAGAGCTGCTCGGAGCTTCTGACGCTCCGGGTGCGGTCCACGTATATGCGCAATGCTCTTACGGGACACAGCAACGCTAAGGCTGGATCTGCCTCCTCCGAGGGCAGTGCTTGCAGGTTCACCACCTGATCGCGGAAGGGCGTGGTGGGAACCTTGGGCACGTATCCAGGCCGGGGTCTCAAGACAACGTGAGAGTAGACCGGCCCGAACACAAGGCACTTGCTTTGTGCCTTACCGCTTACCGAAAAGGCATCCTCACCGAACTCCCTGGGTCCCGAACGGGACTGGCCAGAGGTGCGTGGGGAGGAATGTCGTCCCCGAACCGTACTCTCTTGGCTACTGGCAAAATGGGTCGTGGGCGAGAGTGAGGAGGCAGGGCGTCGCACACTGTCATCCCATGGACCTGAGAACCCGGAGGAAAAGGAAATTGCTCTTTCTTGGACCAGTGGCGGAACAGAAACAAAACGAAACAGAAGATTCTCCTCCCGGCCTTCCACCGGGGGAAGGAGCGGCGCTGTTCTCGCCGTCTCCTGAGAAAGAGCAAACTCCAACATGTCCGGGTTGCCCGCGTCAGGGCCGCTTCGTCGACTTCCTGGATGACTTGGGGCCTGGCTGGGACGCGGGGGGCGCCGCTCTCCTGCGAGAGGCTCGACGCACCGGCCTATGTGTCGATTCGGCCTGGGGCGGAGCAGCTCTGGAGGACGCAGGAGGGCGCCCACGGCGACGGGCAGACTGAGGCCTGGCCCCGGGGGCAGCGGTGGATGGTGCATCACGCCGGGGCAGGATGTGCTGGATCGCCTCGATCTGCTGCTGTATTGCCGAGAACTGCTGGGCGAAGCCCTCGACGGTGTCGCCGAACAGCCCTCCCTGGGAGATGGGGGCGTCGAGAAAGCTTGCCTTGTCGACGTCCTTCATCTCTGCCAGGTTGAGCCAGAGAAGGCGCTCCTGGATCACCATGGTGGACATCGCCTTCCCGAGGGACCGTGCCTGTGACTTTCGTCACTCGTAGAGCGAAGTCAGTCGCAGTGTGCAGCTCCTGCATCAACCCCGGGTCGGTACTACCCTCGTGCACCTGTTTGAGCGCCTTGGCTTGGTGAACCTGCAGGATAGTCATGGCGTGCAGGACGGAGGCTGTCTGGCCCGCAGCACTGTAAGCTTTGGCCGCGAGAGCAGCTGTCAGCTTACAGGCCTTGGACGGGAGACGCGGACGGTTCCTCCAAGTGGCGGCATTTCGTAGGCACAAGTGCACCGCGACCGCTCTCTCCACCTGGGGAATGCCCGCGTACCCCCTGGCCACTCCGCCGTCGAGGGTAGTGAGGACGGAGGAGGCGGACGAGCGGCTTCTGGCCGTGAAAGGGGCCATCCACGACTTCGTCAGCTCCTCATGCACCTCCGGGAAGAAAGACACAGGAGTAGAGCGCGGTTGTGAGCCGCGCCCCGCTCCGAGAATCCAATCGTCCAGCCGCGAGGGCTCGGGACTGGGCGGTCTGTTGACCTCCAGCCCGATACTCACGGCTGCCCGGGCAAGCATGGCCGTCAGCTCCGGGTCCGGTGCGGCGGTGGCGACAACACCCGAGGGGGGCAGCCCCACCGCACCTTCATCCTCGGAGGACGTGAACCCATCCCCCGATGCTGCAATCGACATCCTGTCCACAGATGCGCACCGAATGAAATGCTGGGCGCCCCGTGGGACGGACCAGCGAAATCACCCGGGAACCGGACGGGTGTTTTGCTGATGTCAATGTTGTGGATCAAGTGGCCCATGTTGGCGGTGGGGTTATGGTATGGGCAGGTGCATGTTATGGACAATGAACACAGGTGCATTTTATTGATGGCATTTTGAATGCACAGAGATCCTGAGGCCCATTGTTGTGCCATTCATCCACGACCATCACCTCATGTTGCAGCATGATAATGCGCAGCCCCATATTGCAAGGATATGTACACAATTCCTGGAAGCTGAAAACATCCCAGTTCTTGCATGGCCAGCATACTCACCAGACATGTCACCCATTGAGCATGTTTGGGATGCTCTGGATCAACGTATACGACAGTGTGTTCCAGTTCCTGCCAATATCCAGCAACTTCGCACAGCCATTGAAGAGGAGTGGACCAACATTCCACAGGCCATAATCAACAACCTGATCAACTCTATACGAAGGAGATGTGTTGCACTGTGTGAGGCAAATGGTGGTCACACCAGATACTGACTAGTTTTTGGACCCCCCCAACCAATACAGTAAAATTGCACATTTTAGAGTGGCCTTTTATGTGGCCAGCCTCAGGCACACCTGTGCAATAATCATGTTGTCTAATCAGCATCTTGATATGCCACACCTGTGAGGTGGATGGATTATCTCGGCAAAGGAGAAGCGCTCACTGACACAGATTTAGACAGATTTGTGAACAATAGGCCTTTTGTGTACATAAACAAAGTCTTAGATCTTTGAGTTCAGCTCATGAAAAATGGGGGCAAAAACAAAAGTGTTGCGTTGATAATTTTGTTCAGTATATACCGTATAACTGTTTTATACAATTTTAAAATTGTACAGCATACCTGCTGCTGCCATAAAAAAGACCCATTTAGAATGCTTTTCTTCTCTTTCTGCTCCCACTAGCTGTGGTGGAGCAGTTATTAAATATTGTTCTTGTAAATACTTTCCATAATTTCTTAAATAAATACGCATGCAAATTACAGCGAAGTACAACAGTTACCGTACGGTGTTCGAGGGTGCTCAAAAAGAGATTAAACTATGCCTTTTGAATCAATTTCTTCTTGTAAACTCAGAGATGTGTATTCTGATGGCAATTAAATTACCACACAACTTCCGTGTTTGTCAAAAAACAGGAGGTAATTCGGCCGGAGATTTTTTACGTGGGTGGCGAGAGATAAACACCGACATCCTGGATTCGGACGCCATTAAAATCACCAACTACCCCTATAAATGATGACAATCCCTTACATCCCCCCTGAGAAACAATTGCCATCCAAATGGGACTGATGGTAACATGCTATACTGTAAAATGACAGAACAAAAATAAAACAACTAAATAGTTAAAATAAATGTTTTGACAAAACATTCTATCAATGTGTGTTTTACAACACACTATCAAATAAAAAAATTGATTTTTACAACACACATTTCAGACTAATTTATGATTATTTATGTCATATATAATTGTTCTGAATAAAAACGGCAGCCGGGTTGAATGACAATGCAAAATTACTTTCTGACAGTAGAAAAGGAAAAATACATTGGTGAAACCGGTTAACCAATAAAATACTCAAGAAAAACTATGTTCAAACCAAGCATTTGCAATAAAGCTATAATCACTAATCCAGCGTTTCCCAATCCCAGTTCTCGCTGTTCTACTCAACTGTAAGTGTACTAGAAAGTGGACATCACAGGATATTCCGACATGATTCCAGTTTGAAACGAGTGTATATGCTCCATTCGAGGTGCATTAAAGTGTGCGAGGCGTGAATTTAAATTGTATTTATTTACAGAGGTATATGACGTCGCACTCGTCTGTGTGTGAAAATGCTGCAGGCAGCTACGCAGCGCAAATCCATGAATTAATGTTCTGAAGTTAAGTAAACTTCAACGGATTTGCCCTGCTCAGGGAGTAGGGAGCGATGAACACGGTTTAGGGATCATACCGCATGCCGTCTAATTCTAATGTTATCATCATTAATGTATCTTAGACTATACTACATAAATAGTATACAATCAAACCATTGTGTTTCTTAGTAAACTTATATTTAGAACTTCGCTGCTAGCTTTTCCTATACACTACGCAAATGTCCAATTAACATTTTAACACAGAGGTAGCCCCACCCACTGTGAAATACCATTGGTTCAATCTCTCTCCACATAGCTGTATATTAAACCAAGTATTTCCTGATTGCTTGCGATCATGTCATATTGTGCTGTAGTTTTGCTTTCATTGTGGACAGACAAATTGCTTGTCACATCAGGCCTAGTTAGAATATGTTGCAAGAAGTGTATGTTAGGATGCCACTGCGAACTGCAGCCACTTTGTTCATATTCAGAGAAATGCGCTTTCTCAAACACGCACAGACAAGTCCTAGAGCGAATGAAGACCGATCAGCTTTGCGCTGATATGATCATATTTTCTAATTGTGAATAAATGCTTATATAAATCACCAGACTCAGTGCTCTACTTCAGCGTGTAAAAGGCTGGCATAGGAACAGATTGTGACTTTATGCACATCTGATAGGCTGTCATAATTCATCCACCAGCATCTAACACCTCCATTACTCGAACAGCATCAGACGAGGGTGTCTAGCAGACAAAGCTATTGTCTTAAGAGCTCACATCACTCACTTTAACAACCGGCTGATGCTTTGCGCTCCCTGTGGTTATGATATGGTCGCTGGGAGGGGGTGAGGAATTCTTCTCTTATAAACACTGTGACGGCGCAGCGCTTTGGGAACGACCTGGCGTTGCAGAGGAATTAACCGCCTGTGTGTCAGTTTGTCATCTCCCAAATGCCATCACACTTAAGAGCACAGAGGGGGGTTGGGGGCCTGCCTGATATCTAGGAAAAAGGAGCCAGATAATCCTAATGAAAGAGAGATAGAGGACAGTACATTTGTCTCTAGATTTGGCAGATGATGAGTGTGATTTTAATGGCACAGGGAATTAGACACGTTACAACTGATAAAGCCATAAGAGCCTCTTAATATAGTATATCTGTTTTGTGTCCGTATCTTCCCGCTGGACAACTACAATGTCCGTGTAATGTAATCACCAGACAATGGTTGCTAAATTACTCTATATGCTTTAAACATTAATCAGTGAAAGCCTTTGAGACACTCATATTGGGCCTAATTTATGAAACAAAAGCGGAATGAATTTCAGTGTAATCATTCATAAAGGCATTCTTGGGTAAACTGTCACTTTTAATTCAATACTAATGGTATGTGGTGCCCTTCAGTGTTACACTCTTTATTAAATGATGCACTAATTTGATAATTATAAAAATGAAATTCTTGTTTAAGATTTAAAATGGTATAAAATATATGAGTTTTATCCTTTTAAATACATTTTATTTGTACATTTTAACCTGTAACTGTTCAATACGTGTCAATACTGTACCTATATGCATACCTGTACTTCATTTATCATTTCTGTATGTAATTTATGGCATTTGGGTTACGCAGCTCAACTGTTTATTAGGATTATATTTATGGCTTATTCTTCATTAAATCATTAATCAATGTCTAATCTCCTTGTTTTTTTTTATTATTTTTAATGAATGTAATAAAAATGCAAATTAATTCAAATTACTCCATAATGCCAAATAATGGGAAATAATCAGTACAGTTAACTTCTGAGATTAATTAGTTTCGTGAAGTATTCAGATTCCATTCAATGTTTCTGAAAGATAAACGGCAATTAACCACAAGGAGCTGAGCCTTCTGCATCAGGTGGAGTCAAACCTTCCTCAAGTCCACGTAAACGATGAATATATTCTTGTGATTTTTAGAACCAATACGTTTTCAAAGAACATCTACAATAAAAGAATAATGGAGGAGACAAAGTTGACTATCACCATGAAGTCTTGTCCACATTAGAGCTTAGAACTGCCCACTTAGACAGGAAGTGGTTGGTGAACTGACACAAGAAAACTCCAGAGCTTGCTATTTTTCATGTGACCTTGTGGACCTTATAAAGACCTTGTAATTTCCTCAGTTCAAACTCAGAAAAATTGCCAACAAAAACCATGAAACCTGTTTAAATGAATTCTGTTTTGGATCCTCGAATAAGGCCACATCATTAAGGAAGATTGTTGGAACTGGTCCAGAGATAGAGAACATCTATGCTGTGAAATCAATGAACATAAACAGTCAACAAGACACACTGTACATTTAAGGTTTCTATATACTTCAAGTGAAATTGAAGAACAAACAGCTGGTGTCATTTTGAAAAAATACTTTGTTGTGTGCAGCACATATTTACATACTCATCTGTAGAAGCGTGGGTGACTTTAAATTGTTCACAAACATTATACTGTTGCTTAGATTTTTCGAGTTTACCCCTGAGCGTAGAACTTCTATGGAGCCCTTTAAAACAATTCTTTAGATTTCATCAAAATCCAACTCCATTTAAGAAGCATGTTAAAAGAGACATTTCCTATTTTCCTGTGGTTGTTTTATCAATCAAAAACCAAGTAAAAGTTTAAAACATGCACAATATTTTAACAAGAACCAGAGGATTTTCATAGGCCCGTAGGATATAAGCACTACAGGAGGGCCCGAGCAGCTGGGGGGATGCACACTGTAAAAAAATATATACAAATAAAAAAATGGAAGAATGCTTTGTGTAGGTAAAAGTGGAATAAAGACCATTTCATACAGTCTACTCCATTATAGGGGAAAAATATATCATAGAGGACACGTTACAAGCATCTGCCAAAGTGTTCACCAATATGACTTACCTAAAGTCTTGACTGAATTTGTGCTACTGCTATTTTGGCAAGCATTACGAATAGTATTACTGCCTTAAAATAGTTTGCCATACCTTTTTACAATGCCAAGACGTCTCCTAGATCCTATGTTAAACTCTCTAAACTTGCTATTTAGAGTCAGTATGGTAGATTTTACAAACAGCAGAAGGTATAGGAAGACAATTGGTGACTAATGCTAAAAAACACTTTTGATACGATGCAATTCCAAATTCCTCCCACAGCAATTACTCATACATTACTTATACAACATACAACTCATCAAGCTACTTCATTTGGGTCTTTTTATATGCTTAAAGCCAATACATTGATGCATTTGTTAGGATTTTTGTAAACTCAAAAATAGTTGCCTCAATCCTCCTCCATACCCATTATTTGGTGACGCTTTGTGTTACACCACTGACAGGAAGTAACAAACAATTAAGCACTCTTGAGTGAGATTTACACATTAAGGTTCTATAGAACTTAAAGGAAACAATGTTGCATTGCTTTTTGACATGCACTTACTAAATTGGTTTAAGTAAGTGTCTTGACTGAGCTAGAAATGTTAGCTTGCCATGACTTTAAATTTACCCCATTTAGCAATTTAGACTGAGTAACTCTAAGAAGATTCCAGCAAAAGAACACTTATTTTACAAATAAAAATACCTCGCTCAGAAATTACCTTAAAATGCCACATACAGACATCAAGACTTGAGATAAAAAAAACAACAACAACTCAAGAGTCAATAACTGGTGTGATTATAACCTCACAATACAGAAACTTAATGTGACAATAAAATCAACATGTTAATTAAACTACTGTAAAAATAGTTCATTTACTTGATATAAGAAACATTTTTTATGGTGTGTTCAAGTGAAGGCTGATTCAAAGTTACATGAAAAGCAGTTTAACATAACAGATTGTACTAGCTGTTTTTGTGAGAAATCTCCCAGCTTTGCAGTGTAAATCTAATTTCCTCTCCATCTGTAACACACGGCCTAATTACGTCAGTACGAGTTAAACAGACCTATCAAAATTACAGAATACTAAATTGGGATAATCCCTCCCAAACATGCTCTACATCCATTTTGTTTTTCAAAAGCAGTAGAGAGAGAGAGAGAGAGAGAGCGACTTCAAATTAAATAGCCAGTTGGATCAGCCTAGATCCAATTTAGGCCTGACAATAATGGTCTGGCTTGCTTAACTAGAAATCAAACATCATTGGCAAGTTCATCAGGACCGTTATTGACTGAAAAGACGTCATCGAAGGAAAAGAAGGAAGCATAACAGGATTAACGACTGAACATTGGAACCCAGAGCAACTGCCTACTAAACACGCTCCTTAATCCTGGCAGCCATACTTTCCCCGTAACTCATTCGTGAATCTATCTGTCTCTTTCTCTGCCTCTCATTCAGCGGCTCTCTCCGATAGACTTCCCACAACAACGCCGTCTTTCTCTCTTTCTGTTTCCGCCGGTTTCCATGCATCCCTAAGCCTCTGCAGATGTTGCTTGCTCCGTGAATAGACCTTTTGCTCATGGCTGAGTTGGAATATGGCAGGGTTTGCTTAATCTACTTTGCCTTAATCCCTGTGGCCCGGACCCGTTTCGCCCAGTGTCTCACCGCTTCCTCCGAAATTAGATGCACACACATTTTTGACATCAATAATAATAAATGACTTTCCTTCCCAGGCAGCGTTTGGGGACACTGCAGCCGGTGAGTGGTGCATTGGCATGTGTGGACCGGTTTTAGTATGGTAAATAGGTGGTGAATGCAGCACAAGCATGAGAAGAGAGTCTGTTTCCGCCTCGGGGGCTTTGAGATATGATGCGATTCGTTTCTGCGGTCCTTCCGTGCGAATGGTAGGTAAGCCGACTGGATCTGGAGAGAAAATGCCAGTACCACCCGCACAGGGATTTGGGTGCCAACAAAGGATGCTGGGAGAAAGAGACAGGAACTATGAAGGGTAGAAAAATTATATTTATAATTCTAAATAATTCCTTTAAATTTTCAGTAGCCATTTTTTTATCAATGTCAATGATTAGTTAAAATTCATGATACTTTTTTTTATCCATAATTTTTTTTTTTTTTTTTACAAATAAACCTGTTTTTAGCATTTCAGTTTATTTTCAGCTGTTGAAATGCAATCAGCAGTGAAAGAGAACTAATTTAGCTATATGCACGCACAGTCTGAAGACAGCGCTCATAGAGCATTGGAGTATTGAACGGCGTATAGAGCATATGAGGTATTTTTGCAGCTTTATAGGCCTTGAACGGTTAAATACACACACTTGTGTTTCAAAATTGTATGTCTTTGCAAGTATCCTTTTAAATAAAGTAATTCAGGTCTTGAGTGAAAGTAAAAAGCTGAGAATGAAAACAAATGTGTAAAAGTATATTGGATCTGGGCAGCTCTTAAAGTGACAGCAGCCTAATATCCCTGCTGTTTGTCTTTCATGTTAATTTATTAACGTGTAATTTGTTTAGCAATTCTTTGTTGGATAGTATTAGTTTTTGTTATATTGACACTGGTGACAACATTTGACATGACAAAATACCTAATTTAAAGTAAAAATAACAGTAAAAATGCGTAGGTCGTTTGATGGCGAACATAATCCAAAGGATGAGGCAAGCTAATAATCCACAGACAGACAGTAATGCAGGCAATGTACAAACAGAGTCGAAACAACAAGACGAGAGAGAAATCCAAGACAGGCAGACGATCAGAAAACAGACAATCAGGCAAAATGTCACATGACTAAACTAGAGCAAGGAACTAGACAAAACTCAGACAGAAAACTGGCTCCGTAAAGTGCTACCACTAGGACAACAATAAACACAAACAATACTCGGCCCTGAATAGTGGTTAGGGCCTAGCATTTATAGTGTGTATGATTGCCTGCAGGTGACACTGCAATCAGTGCAATGGAGCATGGGAAATGTAGTCCAGGGTGACGTGTAACAGGTTGTATAGTATGAGAGTCGTTGTATAGTAAGGTGACCTCTGGTGGCGAGCAGAAGGAAAACCATGGACAGGATTCATGACAATTGTAATATATATCGTTAATGTGACGTAAAATTACTCATATCATGATTAAATATTTTGGTCATATCGCCCACCCCTATTGATAATGCCCACAAACTGTTCAATCATAACATAATTTTGTTTTCAATCAATTCACAGAAATGTATTGTTTTTACCAAAAACAATATGTACCGCTAAATTTAAAAACAGAGAAATATTTAAACACACAAAATAATGCAAAACAAGGCGGGGTTGTGGAAACCTGATGATGTTGCTTAATGTCGTATTGTTAAAATATAAAAAAATGCCCATAACTAATAACCCATATACCTGTAGCATATAAATCATCTGCAGATATGACACAATATAATATAAAAATACTAATTATATTACTATCATATACTATCGTTATATAATAATTACACTATTATATATTGTGCAACAGGATGAAATTGTAAAAATCAGTCAGTAGAGTATCAACGCAACTACTTATTATTATTATGTGCTTAAGATAATTGCCCATGTTACTCATTGCTTCGTTATGTTTAATTTAAATGAAAATGACACCATCTGTTGCCAGTGTGCCCCCAACTGGGTCAGCCAACAATATCACTTATTGATCATTTCATAATCGTCACAATCATCACAGAGCAAAAAAAACAACAACATCAGGAAGGTATTTTTGGGCTTCAATGACACATTTTCTATTTTAATGCAGGTTGTTGCTAGCTCTCCAGTTAACATAGTTAGGAAATGATTTGAACAGCAAGGGAAACAATGGAGAAGTCTTCTGCTGACCTTGTTACTCTCAGAATGCGCAGCCGCCCACTCAGAGCCACCGAATAAACATGTTATTCATACACGGTCTAAACATACGCAAACATGTTATTTGAAAAGGGGCAACAATGAGCTCTCCCGAAAGCCATGCCTGTTGAATTGTCATATATATTTATAACTGTAATGAGGAGAATCACCCCTCTCTGATAACTTTCAATAAACACAGAAGGACAATGAAAAAATCAGTAAATTATGTTGAAACGACATAAGGAATATGCTAAATAAACAAACACACTCATATAGGATATTCATCCACATTTTTTTTTACAAATACATAAAAACATACTATGTTCTGTGTTTGATCACACTTTATTTTAAAGTCAAAATTCTCGTTATTAACAAACCATTGACTAGGATTTCTGCCTCTAACTCAATAAACCATTTTGCCGCTTATTAATAGTTAGTAAGGTAGTTGTTAAGTTCAGGTATTAGGAATGTAGAGTGTGTTCAAGCAGAATGTGCTTTATAAGTACTAATAAATATCCAATATGTTAATAATGTACATGCCAATAAACAATCAGTTAAAAGTGAGACCTAGTCCCTATACTAAAGTGTTACCCTGTCTTTTTGTAGCATAAGCGATGCAAGTAGTGTGTTTACACTCAAGAATGCAGCAATGTGTTGTGCACCATGAGCACTGGGATGATGCACCCTACATACTGGAAGGAAAGATGGTAAACATGATTACTCGATTGAGAAAAAATGTCAGCATCCACTTCCTTTTTATGAAAAACAGAAGAACATACATTTTCTTTTGGTGTTTTATGGAATAAAATAGCAGAGATCTGGAATGACAAAGTGTTTTGGCTATTTAATCAAGTGTACTTGGAATAGCCAAAAGAAGAGAAAAAAAGATGATGTTGTTCAATTATTAAAACAATTATGTTGGTTTTTTTTGTATTATGAGGTAAATAACCTAAAATGTGCCTCACAGAATTGATTTGATCTAAGTCAATATATATTTTTTAAACGACTGAATCAATCTTAATACTTTTAGTAACAGTATATATACATTTAAAATGTTAATATATACACAGTATATATTAAACTGAAACAGATACACAGCATATGAATCAAAAGTTGTGTACAACTTCCATACTTTCCATAAAAAAGTACCAAAACTGTAACTATAATTGTATACCTTCTCAAAAGGTATACATTTGTACCATAAACATCAATAGAGGAAACATATTTTGACCTTAAATGTACATTTTAGTACCAAAATTTAGTGTATTTTGGGTGCAAGTGTAAAAAAATAAATAATAATAAATCAGACTTTGACTGAAGATTATGAAGACAAATGTTTTGTTTTTCTTCTGTGGATTCAGTTGCATGGATTTATTGCTTACTGCAAGACTATTTGTCATTCAACACAGATTTTAAAATAACAATTGCAGGTTGCCAGTCATTACTTATTCCTTTATTTAGTAGCCTTTTAACATCTGTGCTGTTATATTTTGCAGGTCTCTCATGAATAACTGAAGTGTGTTGATTGTTGTGCATGTTGCCACATCTAACTCCCTTTGGACGACTTAAAACTGAACTCTCAGCGTCTGCTCTTGAATATTTCAGTGTTATTATATAGTGACAATCAAAATGCAAATCTAAACGCAGCAACCTGGGGTCACGGTAATAATATACCTAACAAGATGACCTGAAAATGTCATATTCATCACCTGCCCACACACATTCTCTCTCTCTCTCTCTCTCTCTCTCTCTCTCTCTCTCTCTCTCTCACACTCCCATAGAATTATCAAAAGTAATTAATCTGCGGTAATTGATCTTCAACCTAATTACAGTCTGACAGCACATAATAATCTAAGGTGAGTGTAGAGAGAGGCTGAACACTTACCAAAGTTAACTTTTGTACAGTGCCTTAAAATAGTATATAACATATACTTCATGTGCTCTGAGGTCGCTAGGCAACCATACCGCAACGGGGGCGGCATCATGCTGTCCGTACAAATGTGATGGAGGAAACCAGGAATGTGTATTATAAGTTTAAAACTATTTCATTCACAGATTACTTATAACCGTTTGCCAAAACATGTTGTCCTTTATACAATAAAGCTATTTTGGTAGCACTTTATTTTACAGTCATGTTACTCAAGTAAATTAAATGCACTTATTATAATAATTACAGTAACTAACTAGGTACTAACTCTGATCCTAGCCCTAAACCTAGGCCTATCCCATGTAGTTACCTTTATTAGGTAGGTACACTGTAAGTTCACTGTAATACAAGTAAGTGCATGTACCGTAAAATAAAGTGCAACCGCTACTTTTTACTTATATAATAATAATAATAAGAAGAAGAATCAGAAGCTGAAAATTGTTTATGGCCCTACCAGATAAATCAGAGAAAGTACTAAAATTATAAGGAAATTAAAGGAAAACTATAAAAGCAAGTCACCTAATGTCAAGATGACCCACGGTGCATCACGACTGCCTGAGTGTCACAGCATGAAGATATGAAGATATGACATGCTGTATTATATATATAGATCAAATCCAACATTTATATATGTTTTAGACAGGAACTGATTTCTTCACCAGTTTAACAACATAATTAACTTTGCTGGTTATTAGAGTTTTCATTGTTAGGTTATATAAAGTGCTTCAAACGTTTTAATTATCATTCCAACTTGACTGTTAAGAATAGTATTATTATAATCAAGTTATCAATTTATTCCCAGTATTTTAATTGTAACAAATGTATCCATTACACTTACATCTTAAAAAATTATTTAAGTATCGGTTGAAGTTAAATAAAACATCATTGAATAAAAAAACATGTATTCAAATAGTTTGTGTAATTAATTACTGACCCTAGAAAATCGCATACTGTATAATATGGCTATAGATACATTAAATGTACAATATCATTGTCACATATGAGAACATGAAACAGATTGACAACCCAATTTAAAACGGTGAAACTGTAGCCATATATTAAACAAGAAATATAAAGGTTATAAAGTGACTTGATTTATACATTGCATTAATTAAAAGTCAGTAATACAAAATGTATTACATACACTTGAGTTGCTATTACATATTTTAAAAGTACTAATATTTACTATTTAGAGGTAAACATGTATTGCTTTTTAGCATTTGTACCCTTTTTTAGGACTGCCTCAGTGACAGCTTTGTGACTTTTTTATGAGTGTAGGAATATATTATATTTATAAAAAGGGATGTGTATTTACACGGCAGGAGGGGATCGGTTGAAATAGATGAAGTCTTGGTGACTTCAGGTACAAAACGTGCTACAAGTTGTCACATTTAAAAAAAAAAAAAAATACATTGCCACTTTTCTTTGTAATAATTAGCACTGAAACATAAAATGTACATAAACATAAAATAAAAAATACATTGCCACTTTTCTTTGTAATAATTAGAACTGAAACATAAAGTGCACATAAAATCTGAAAAAATGCATTAAGGCTGTAAATGTTGACTTTACAAAACAGGAGTCAACTGTGAAGCAGCACAAAACACGCATTTTGTGCCTCCAAGGAGTGCGTCCAACACACGGACAGTTCCAACAAAAGAGAGCAGAAAGGTGGACATTTACTGACAAAGCGGAATTACATTGTCAAGAGGGAAACGCCAGAGAGGGAGACAGTGTGCGCAAGTGAGTGTGTGAGAGAGAGAGAAAGGGCATGAGACAGACAGAGAGAAAGACTGCAAGGGACTCTGGATCTGACAGGTGGTGACGGACGACCCTTCTGGGGGTGTTGTGTGTGTCTGTGGCAGATGGAATGAAGGGACAGGATGTGTCTTCAGAGCAGAGCTGCCAGCACCACAGGGAGCAGGACTCAAGACATGTACATGTGGTCATGTGAGAAAGAGAAAGATTGGAAGTGAGAGAGATTAACGTTCATTAAAACAAAACATGTATGGAAAATGACATTTTAATTCAGAAGAAACTATGCCTTTAAAAAAAGGCTATACAGACTATATAGAAAAATAAAGTTTTATAGCTAAAAACTAAGAAAAACTCTTAAGGGCAGACTCTTATAATTAAAGGTTGCAACTGACCCTTCGCAAAAGACATGGCCCTCTCACACCACACATGTTCTAACGCACAGTGAGTGTATTTTCACCCTGCAAAGATATATACAATTTTGTAAGTATAAGTCCACCGAAGTTAGTTTACTCTTCTGTCTGATTTTTTTGTTTGTTGGACAAAATGGCAGATTTGCCATTATAATTGTCAAGTTATGTCAAGTTACTTTTATTTATATAATACTTTTAACAATACTGATTGTGTCCAAGCCGCTTTGCAGTATTACATAGAAAAACAGTATGTAACTAAAAATGCAAAAGGACAGCAGCAAACTGTCAGGGTTGGGGTGAAGGGATGAGGCAAGGACACAATGGTGCAGGAGATGGGCTTTTATTTAAAATAAAATAAACAAAAACAACAACAAAAACTACCCCGTAGGGGAAAAAACAGGAGAGCTGGCAAGGCTTGGCAGGGCAGGTCAATACAACGCAAGGCAAGGAACAGGAAACATTCGATGACGAACTGGCACAGTACTTCAAACACAAGGAGATTATAAAGGGAGCAAATGAGGAGGGTAACGAGGGAAGACAGGTGGGGCAAATTAACCAATAATCAGGAAACAAGATGGGTAAGGGTCAAGACAAATATACATGAGAGCACTTGGCACACAGAAAAACTAAGACAAAAGCCATGTGCTCATACAAAACAAAAACACAAGCACATGGCTGGCAAAACAAATCACCAGCCATGTGCAAAACAAGACATGAACACGCAGCTAATGAGAAAACTCATAAGCCACGTGTTCACACAAGACATGACAACATGAAACCACACAGCCAATGAAATACACAAGCTGCATGCAACACCACAAAACACACGTGGACAGAAGAGCGTGCGGCCGAGCAATCTCGAGACCACACACTCACACAACGAGACAGAACATGGAGCATGAGTGTCCGAACCCCGACACAAAACCGAAACTCAAGACATGAGTGCCGGGATCCGAACACCACACTCCAACATGAAACAAGGCACGCAGACGAGAGAGCACGCTCGAAGCCACACGCTCACATGATAACAGGACATGAAGTGTCAGGGCTCTGTCACAAAACTCATGAATGACACTAGACCGAAGTGACAGAACCCTGAAACAAACACTCAATTTTCAGTCATTCAATTTGGTCCAATCGCATGTTAATCAAGCTCTCTCTGAAGGGATGCCTTGTAAGTTTGTTTTATGTACTTGCCCAAGCCAAATTTCACATGCATTTGACATATGGGAAGGGTTCATTTTGGACTAATTTTGAACTAAACATCATGTTACATGTTCCAACTATAATATCAATTTTAAAGCTTTCTATTATCTTTAAACATCCACAATTGACTCGTTTCTGTCCATGGCAGGTAATTTTAGGACATAAGAGACATAAAAAAAGTCTACTAATCTATGAAAAAGTAACCTATGAACCATCCAATTTTCCACTGGGAAGACACTTCTTGAAATATACTGTACAAAGATCAAAATGTCATTAACTTACAAAACGGTTAATGTGCGTGTGGCATGCTCTCTGTATATTCACATTAAATATAGATCAGTGGAGCATGACTTCAGAACAATAACACTAATAAAAGACAGTTATTACAGCCATTCATTTGAGCACTCTGAAACACTGAATCTGCAGCTCAGTCTGTCCTAATACACACTACAGTACTCTCTTTTTTAATGTTTTTCTTTTCCTTTCAAAATGAACAAAACAGCGGGGAATTATTAGAAAATGGAGGAAGTATAAAGAAGGGTTAATACATGAAGTTAATAGCAAAAAAGAAACAAATGAACAGAGATAAAGAGACGAAACAAGAGACACTAACTTCAACCAAGAGCAATCATGAAATCCACCTGACAGTTGCCATGGCAACATAGGTGAAGATGGGCCAGACGCCAGGCCCGTGGAGCGTCTCTTAATTGGAAGGCTTTTAGCCTTGGCTCTCTAACACACAAACACACACATCGTCTGTATCCTGCAAATTCTCCCATATCCTCACACACATTCAGTACATATGCTGCTTTAAAATATATATGAGCACTAATATCAAAATGAGGTTAAATTAACTGGACAGAGAGAATGCAGGCATTGGACATTCTAAATGTGCTTCAAGTTTTGTGCTTGATTTGAAGAGACAAAAAACCCCACTAATTGCTGTTAAATTAACAGTTCACAGAACAGTGAAAATCTGGTCATCATTTACTCACCTCACTTTTTCAAAATAATTTTCACCCCATATTTGTTTTGTACACACATAAAGTAGCTCTAGAATGAATGAATGATGCTTTTATATAGCACTTTTTGTGTATTGTTGTACACCCAAAGCGCTTTACAATCATGTGGGGGGGGGTCTCTCCTCAACCACCACCAGTGTGCAGCATCCACTTGGATGATGCGACGGCTGCCACAGGACAACGGCGCCAGTGCGCTCACCACACACCAGCTACAGGTGGAGAGGAGAGAGAGTCATAGAGCCAATCAAGTGTATTCACTCACCACACACCAGCTACAGGTGGAGAGGAGAGAGAGTCATAGAGCCAATCAAGTGTATGCACTCACCACACACCAGCTACAGGTGGAGAGGAGAGAGAGTCATAGAGCCAATCAAGTGTATGCACTCACCACACACCAGCTACAGGTGGAGAGGAGAGAGAGTCATAGAGACAATCAAGTGTATGGGGATAATTAGGAGGCCATGATTGATAAGGGACAGTTAAGGGAATTTGGCCAGGACACCGGGGTTACACCCCTACTCTTTATGAGAAGTGCCATGGGATTTTTAATGACCACAGAGAGCTCAGGACCTTCGGTTTAACGTCTCATCCGAAAGACAGTAGAAGATTAAATCCCCTTCATCAGTTATTAAAGATTCAGGATTTCATATGTGCATGTTTATGAAAATTTTTATTATATTATAAAAGTTTATTATAAAAAAAGCACTATACTGCGCACACCACACACACAAAAATCATGATTGCATAGCCAACTGAAAACAAGACACAATGATTGCCATAATGTCAAAGAATCAAACATAGATGGATTTGATTCATACCAGTGTCTCAAATCTTCTGAATCAATTCACCAATAACATTAATTCACTAATTCAATGTAAGTTACATTATTACACCAGTAGGTTATGGTCTTTTCATCAGCAATATTACTATCATTTAATAAACTTTGCATGTTTACAATACCTGGAGAAAGTTAGCATGCATTTTAATCATAAGTTGCTTTCACACCATATGAACTAATTCATAGTTCCTAGAACTATTTGTGGAAGTTCCCGGGTTTTTGGCGTGTTTGCATCACAGGAACTAGAAACATATTTGGTTCTAGGAACTCAACTTGGAGGAACTAAATTAGCTCCTACTTCAGAGAAGGAAAGTTTTATAGGAACTATCAGTGACGTAAGTGTACGCTGGTTGGCCAAACGCATATGAAAAGCAGGCAATCCGGCATTTTTAAAAAGCCATTTTAATCCACGAACTCAGAAAACAGCGATAACGGCATTTAGCTACCTGTTGTCTGCAGCATTGGGTTCTTTACAGCCTCGATGGTATGTAACACTGCAAGTTGTTACAGGTGGCTAGTTCCTACTACACGGTGCAACATCCCCTATAGCTACTCTCTGGAAGTATGTGATTTTAAATCCACCATATATTTTCTTAGGTAATCAGATCTGGACACAATTGTTTTTAAGCCAATCACCCAAGCTGTAAATTAGCCGGAAAATATCTCATATTCAAAGCGAAACAGCACTGATTGGCTAACATTTTTTGTTTGTTCAAAAGATTTGTTCAAAAACTGAGCCGTTCACAACAGAAACGCCACAAATGCACTCAAATGCTTTAACCCAGCAGTGCGTCTGCGCATCTCTGTGGGCACAAAAGGTAAACCGTAGACTTCTGAAACAGGCTCAGCAAAGAGAAACAGCACCATGGGAGGTGCTGATGGTAACGTTGTGTGAACGTTATCCGCTCTGTGCGAGTCTATTACAGATATATTGATAGAACGTTGCCATCCCAGCGGGGAATTTATAGGACAATGTTGGAAAAATGTTGTCTGTGAAGTAAAGAGTTTAGCATGGCATTGAGGCAGAAACACAGAAGTATCAAAATACTCACACTGGAAAACCAGAGAATGAGGAAAGGATGGCAGAAAGTGGAAACTGTTATTGGAGGAAGCCAGATAAGAACTGGGTAAGTGAATACACACTCCAATGACCTTGGACTTACTATTTTACTAGTGGACTATTGAGATTATGAGGGCAATGTGAGACTGGCAAGATCAAGTGAGACAAGTCCTAGAACCTTTATCCAGAATAAAATGATAGAAATGTATATACATTCTTAGAGACCTCCTTCTTTATAACATACTATGTGCTTAGCATTTACATACACCTTAAAGAAAAGACACATAAAAAAACAAAATCGCTGTTAATATTAAGGATCCTGTCAAATTTAATATGGTCATATTCTTAAGATCAATCAAAAAATTGGTTCACTGACATGCACTTAAAAAGTAAATTTTTGTTAAACTAAAACAATAATTTGCCTTTTAAAAAATTCAAAATGTAAAATAAGTTCTTTAGTTTGACTAAAGCAATGGCAATTTTTGAGTCAGACTAATGGATGTAGATGAATGCATTTTGGATTTTTCCGGCACATTTCAACTCATTACTCACCCTCATGTCGTTCCAAACCTGTATGAGTTTCTTTCTTATGTTGAACATAAAAACATATTTAAATGATCCTAGTAATCAGACAGTTGATGGTCCCCATTTACTTCCATAGTATTTGTTTCCCTACTATGGAAGTCAGTGGGGATCAATAACTTTTTGGTTCTTTTGGATTCAACATAAGAAAGAGACATATTCATGTTTGGAACAACATTAAGGTAAGTAAACGATGACAACATTTTCATTTTTGGGTGAGCTACCACAAAGCCAAAATGCAGCCGTGTACATCCAACATGAAGATGGAAATTCGAATCTCACTGTTGTTTTTCAAAACAAAGTTAATAATATAGAGATCAATGTATCAGTGTTGCTTGCTGGGGGAGATATCAACCGTTTTTGGAAGTCTGGTCTCTACCTAAATTAGACTTTGTACATCTTTAGTATATATATATATAAACATGTATATATATATATATATATATATATTGTGAAGCTATCTGGCCAAATAGTTATTCCATGTAATGAATCATAGAACCACATATATGGTAAGATGGTAGAATTAATGCAAACCTATGCTGACAATTTGGTTTGCAGAGTTCTAGTTAAAGAGTCTTGGAAGTTTCCACCTCACCAATCACAGAAAAGATCTCAACTTTCCTCTCTGACATGTTGCTCGCTTGACACGTCTACTCATTCACTAAATTTGAAACTTTCACCAAGGTAAGACCCCCCACTCAATTGCCATCTATTTTGGTGGACGGCTATGGAATCATCTAGATGATCTGCTTGAGAACAGTATACGACACATAATTTTATATTCATTGAGTATATATTCACTGACAGTGACAACCTCTCATGGGCACTGAACTTCTCCTTATTAACTTCTTCCTAAGGTGAGAGCTGGTCTCCAAGCCCCAATCCTCTCCAACTTCTACAGGTGTGTCACAGAGCTTGCCGAATTGGTCCATTACTATCTGTACAGAAACAGCGTTACCCTCGGATAGAAAGGGCCTGGAGCGGTTCATCAATGGTGACTGTCTTCCAAATGTCATGGGTGTCTGCTCTGAGAAAAAGGCCTGGGTGTATTAAGGAACAACTTGGTGCCATTGTGTAGCTTGGGAATACAATTTCTGAATTAGCAAAGGATAATATAAATGCAATGGGCACAACCCATGAAAGAGAGTATTAGTCAACAGATTATGTATATGGCTTCATTTTGCTTAGTCCGTCAAAAATGTAACAACAACATTTTATACATACATATTCATATACGTATTTTTACATGTGGCTTCTTGGGTCACGACCCACTGCTTGGCATAAACCAGTAATTAGGTATTAGATATTAGGTATTGAGAGGAACCAGGGTTTTAATTCTTTAGAGTAAGAGGAAGCAGCACAGTCTGTGGAATAAATTGACACAAAAAAAAGAGAGGTGAGGTCAGTTTGTACTAAAAATAAAATATAAGGGAGCAAAAGAGGTTGATGCAGAAGGGCAGAAATTTACTGTGATTTCTCGTGGGAGATAACATTTTGTAGAAAACTAGAACGCAGCGGTGAGATGGCATTTGAGCAGAGCTCTGAGAATTATGGTCAGGTGGTCAGAGAGTAAATGGATGGACAGAGATGTTTCATGGCGAGATGTCAAACCAAAGGATTTTAAAGAGAGAATGTTTTTTTGTGCCTCTAACAACTGAAAGTCAGATTGATTGAGAAAATATATTTGCAAAGGCCAAGCGATTAAGAATTCTGGTTTTAGTGAGATAATCATTGAAAGTGTGTTTAGCAAGCCAGTACCAATACGAAGAGATTAATCATGGCATGGCAAACAGTATAACAGAACATAATATAGGAGAACATAATAATGAGTGAGACACTGGGGAGAGAGTTGAGTAAAATATATCTGAAGTGTATCCAAAATCATGCACTGTCTGAGTGGGTACCACATTTAATAAGCAACAAACTTAACAGCCGTTCAAAACATATGTTCTATAGAGTATGAATATGTGTAGTGTGAATTCAATCTTGCTGTACTGCACCCTCCACATTGCCACTGTCATGTGACTTACAGCAACATTTGCGTTACTTCATTGTGATTGACAACTCCACTCCCGTCGCCTCATGTGTCCATCAGATGCACAAGTTGGAATCTCTGCTGACATTGTAGGTCATCCAGGTAAGTATTACCTGCTGCTTTTTTAGATGGGAATTCTGAATTCGGACATTCTACTCAATTAATATACTGTTTTTCAGGTACTATATAATAGAGAAGTAGGAGGGGGAATTAATGAGAGGATGGAGCACAGCACTGAGTGGGAGGAGCAATGATGAAAGGGTGAAATACTGGCGAGATAGAGGAGCACAAGGTCAGTGCATGGGTGAGAACACTGATAAAAATGTGGAGCAAAGCATAAGTGAATGCGTGGAAGAGTTGGCGGTGAATAGGCGGAGTAGTTAAAGTGGGTGGTGCATAAAAAATGCTGCCTTCACGTGCTATTGGAAGAATGCCCCTCAAGTCGTATTTACTACTGGGGAACTCGGAAATCATTTTAATACCAGAGTTGGGCGGGTCATAAACTTTAAATATGGTGGAGGGGACAACAATGCTATTTTCACAACAACTACATCACTTTGTCTTGTCGCTAAAGTAGTGTACGTATAGGCTATATATGAGCAATCAATTGAAGCATACTGAATGTTTATAAACAGTGAAATAAGCATGTATTTGACAGACATTACAGAATTGTCAGCAAACTGATTATCTTACACGGTGAATCTTTATGTGATTGTCAACCAATGGGATGCAAAATTGTATTCTTTCCAACAAAAAAAGCACTTAAATGCGACAAGCTCGTAATCACGACTTCATAGGTGGAAAATTGGAAATTTTCGAAAGCAAGTAAAAGGCTGTTTTAATCAGTCATTTTAATAATTACGTAAATTCAGTGTTAACTTTTTTTAATCAACTGATTAATGTTAATGTAGTTTAATATTTATAGGTTTGAAGTCCATAATTGTAATCACGCAAACTTAGATACGAGCCAATACCGTCTGGATGAACATTCATGGAGAGGAAGACGCAAGAGCAGTGTATTCAAGACTTTTTGGAACAGACAGGCATATCGAACAATGTGAGAGATGTCGAATAGAATCTGTCAAAAACAAGCAGACACAAGCCAAGTTTTCTAAGACAAGAGTCACATGGAGGCACTGGCAGGAACAGAAGAGATTAAAAGCAAACTCACAAACTTCATTTGAAATTTTCAGCAAGACACAAAGCAATATTTCCCTGAAACATAAAGCGATACATAACCATTAAAATACAGTATATGAGCCTTGAGCTGACACTGACCCACACACAGATATACAGGAAAATCTATCACGCTATCAGTAGCCCTGATGGAGTTCTTTTTGTTTGTGTGTGTGCTGGCAAGTTTGTGTGTGTAATCTGACTGATTTGATAAGAGTCAGACAGGCCTACCTGAGACCTCAGCCGCCAGGTCAATGTTATCAGGCATCTCAGCGGACAGCCAGCAGAAAATAAGGCCTATCTGAGACACACACACACGCGAGCGCTCACACACACATACACGTAGGATCGATTCTTATCGACAAACCCAGTAATTACATTTCATTAGCTTTAGCTACTAATCCAAGAGTTCCTGAGAGGACCTGAATGAAACAAGGAGAAAGAATGATAGTCAGAAAAAGTGGCACGAAACTAAAGAAAACAGAAAAAGGACTGAGAAAAGATAGTACAACAGGAAACAATTATACAAAAAGATTAAATAAGTACAATGTACTGATACTCACACTATGGATTAAGTGAAGTGGATTTTTCAAGGTAAACTGGGAAAAATAAAATTATGCCATTATTATTCACCCCTCATAACATTCCAAATTCATTTTACAGTATTCTCTGAAGCTAAATTAAAAACTGAGCCTCCGAGTCTGAATATTCCTACTTCTATACTATATAGCAGGCGAAAAACAGCATGTGAGCTGAGCAGTATGTCCGAATTCATGGTATTCATAAAACGGTAAAGAACCTTTCTCCCAAGGTATTTTATCCATTCTGTCACCGATGGAGTTTTGGTTCCTTGCCGCTGTCGCCTCTGGCTTGCTTAGCTGGGGAATCTTCATTTCCAGCTAAATCATCGACTTGATTGCACAGATATTATTTAAACTGAACTGAGCTGGACAATGCCATTACTAAATTCAATAATGAAATGCATTCAGCTGAAAATTGAGTGTTAAATCCTGTCATTTTACATTATTGACACAATTTTCCTATTTTGATACTGTGCAGTGCTTTGTTACAATTTGTATTGTTAAAAGCGCTATATAAATAAAGGTGACTTGACTTGACTATACACTTCCAGTGTAATTCTAAAGTGCGCAACCAGTGGACACTTTGAGGGCATGGAAGGAATAGAATTTGTGACTGGTGGAGAAGCAATCCAGCTGATGCAGTACTGTATGTCACATGGCAGTGACAACATGATGGATGTGGTATGGACTTCTTTCATACTTCCCACATTCATTCCATATACTTTTTTAATGGTCACAAAGCAAGTTCCAAATCAAAAGTAGTACCTACTATACAGTATTTAATTTCGATGCAGCTTGGGCCTCATTCATAAATTTGTCCTTGAAATCTGTGTATAATGTATTTATGTATGGAACATGATTTATCAAACTCTCGTACAAAACGATATTGTAAATTTACCAAATAAATTGAGGAAAAACTGAAGCCATTTGCTGTTGCGAGATTCTTCTGCATAAAAACGCAGATGTGCGTATCAAGAGATGGCTAGTGATGCTAATGACTTTCTATTGCTCAAGTATCTTGCACTCTCAGAAATAAAGGTACAAAAGCTGTCACTGGGGTGGTACCTTTTCAAAAGGTACATGTTTGTACCTAAAGGGTCCATTTTGGTACCTTAAAAGGTACATATTAGTACTTAAAGTGTACATATTTGAACCTAATAGGTACAAAAGTGTTCCTTTTGAAAAGGTACCACCACAGTGACAGCTTTTGTACCTTTATTTCTGAGAGTGTGCTGCAATTGCTTCTCAAGCAAGATTGTGTCTACAGAACGTCATATTGTTTGCTGAGAGTGATGAAAGGTTGTAAAAACAGGATGTATAGAAAGCCCTTATATGGAGAAGGTTGGGAATGTTATGCAAATTACTAAGCTTGGGCACACTGTCGCTCATTTAGAAAACTCCAAATTAATTGGCATGATAATGAGGTTAAGAACAAATTAATGTGTGTATGCAGGTGTTTGTGAATTAGACAGTATTTTTGTGAGTTTTCCTGTGCGCATATATCCAAAATATCAATGCCATTATTAGTGAATGAGACCCACTCTATGATAAAATATAAATACAATGCAATTAACAAACTATTACATAATTACCCCATCAATTTAACTTTAAATTATCTCCATCGTGGCCATTTCATTAAGTCATTAACTGATTATTCTGATCCCTTTCTTTTTAACTTAAATCAAAATTGCATGTCACTAAACTGTTGTCATACCGCTGTTAAAATAACAAATAACTTTTTGAGAATAAAAGCAGTTTTGTTAATGCTAAAAATGTTGTTGTGTAGCTGAATGCATCTGCATCACATTTAATGGTTGCTCGTCTCTAACGCCAACTCTTGTGGAAAATGAATAGCTTCGGACACTTTGGCATCTCACAGACAGCAACTTGCAGTGACTATTAAAATTTCGCAGCATGATACAATACATTGCCAGTTGCTTTCAGTGTAGACGATCGGCATGAGTGTGTGGATTCACACACAACACAAAGGCCTATCAGCTGTTGACAGCAAACTACACTCACCTTTGTCTGTAAGATCCCAGTCTATTTCACACCACAACATCCATCCTTCACACACATCCTGAGATTTCAAATGCAATTGCACAGATCTCTCTCTCTCACACACACTTTGAAGGCATTTAGACTCACATTTGGTCCAACAAATATACTCCGCTGTCTGTTTAACTTTCGTCCTTGCTTTATTTCCCTGCTCTTCCGTTTCGTCTCTGCACATTTGTCCCCTGGAGGAGGGCGTCAGAATGTTAATGAATTTTAAATGACTAATAGAGCAGACAGAGAATCCTTTATTCTTTAAAGGCACACCAAGCACTCAATGACTCTTTTTTAAAGCTAGTGTCACCATTTATGTCTGCACGCTGACTCAGTTTCCTTTTAAATTTTCCTCATAATCTTTCTAAATATATTTTAACTAAAGGCAGACAAATATTTTTAATGATCGTTTAATGTGTTTTAAAACTCAATATCTCTATGTTTGTGTGTCAGGCTAGAAACATATTACATGCTATTAAGCTAGTCCTGTTGTACATTAGATATTTTGGTAACACTTTATTTTAAGGTGTCCTTTTACATGTTACATGTACTTACTATTATAATAACAATAAATTATGCATAATTACATGCAGGTAACCCTAAGCCAAACTGTAATCTAACCCTAACCATATAGTAAGCACATGTAGTTAATTAATATTACTAAGTACTTAAATGTAAAATTGCCCTTAACAAGGACACCTTAAATAAAGTATAACCGTGGTTTCATATGGCACTAACAAACCCCAGTATTTAAGGAAGCAATAAAGGCATCTTCAATCTATATTAAATCAGATGTTTTATTATTCAGGTCGCTACCAATAAATATGCTAACATTTTAACTTATGCTGTGTACACACTAAAATATTTTTTAAATCTTATACGAACTTCAAAATGTGAGAGACCATAAACATGAGGACAACAAAATCCTAGATTTAACCATTTTGCTCCTATAGTGTGTGGTGTGCTGCGATGTGACAAAGACAGCACGTCACACACCAACATATTTTCAACCAGAGTACCGACAGTGAACACGAGAAAACTCGCAAAATCTCTCGAGACTTGAGAATAAACTTTTTATTTCATATAAATACCTTTATTTGAATGAACACACATATCTTCAGGTCATTGTGCATAGTATTACTGTTCTTGCGTATTGTATACAGTTTTATGCATGCTTATGATAGATCACTAGTCAATATCACCTCGCTTATACCATGTTTAGTCTCTATCAATTCGTCTTCAGATGATCTAATTGAGAGTGTATATTATATGTTGATACCTATGCAACATATTAGTGTTCTAAGAATCTTTACTAGTTTGGGTGTCAACTTCTGATCCAGTTACATATACAAAGTACCATGCTTGGAGACAAAGAGTCGTAAACTTTCCCTCCAAAAGTTCAAGACACCATTGGCTCTTTAAAACCCGAAAGTAGTGACCTCTATATCAGATAAAGCTCTCATATCAGTGACCCACCTGCCAGTTTGCGGTTCTTTCATATACTGAGAAAATGAGGATGTGAGCTAGAAATCTTCTGTACCTTAAGTTTGAGCCCTTGACTTTCCATTCATCAAAGATCCTAGGATGTCAGCTGATGTTTCTCTTAGCTCTTTTTCACCTTCATCTGGGAGAAAACTCTCCCAATCACCACAGAGCCAAAATAACATCTTTTGGAGTTCATCACCCTTCAAACCCGGAAGAACTCGAAGAACTGCCACACCACCAAACCTTCAAACCATCAAGACTTTCATCCGAGACTGCATCCGCACACTCGTTCAACGATCAAGGCAATGCAAGTATCGTACATTTAACTGAACGAAACAGAGGGTTAGTATAACCTATAGACCCTGTTATAAACAGCGCTGGCGGTTTTACTCAAGTGGTTAACTGACTATTTTCCATAACTTAATTATCTGGTTTCTCTAATGACTTAATTCATCCACTTCAGCTCCCCTTTGCATGTACGTGTGAGGGTATGTTTATTCGTTTGTTTGTTAGACTAGTTTGTGTTAGTGTTTAGTTAATACAACTATTTTGCATAAATTCCATGAGTTTCTTATTCTGCCTTGCCAATTAGTGTTCCTTTAATATTTCGATCCTTACTACATACTCTAATGCATTAATGCTTAGTAAATAATATTCTTTGGCCACGAAAATATCCTTTCTTAGAGTTGATATGAAATTACAATGAACGTTCGCTGGATGAACAGATTAATTGATGGCAATGTAATTCTGCTACAGTTACTACTGTTAATTGATATAAATAATTGTAATTAATCATAATAAATTGTCATTATTTATATACATTTCCCACTTGAGCTAATTTGCTAAAATGGTTCTACTTGCGTTTGACCTATACAAAGTCAATATGAAGTCATAATTCAAACAACTTACATGTATAATGCTTGTTTTGGTCTTTTTGTGAATATACTTCCACAGAGCTTGTAATTCCCAACCTTTCTAATACGAAAATGCTTTACGTTTTAGAAGTAAATAGCTTGAAAATTGCATTTCTCGTTGACTTTAACTACCATACTGTTTTCTTGAGTTTGTTCTGACAAAACATATCTGTTTTGCGTCCCTCAATGTCAAAACACATCAGAGAGAGAAAGAAAAGAGACAAGGCGAGACTACAAAAGAGGAGGAGGGAAGGGGGGCGATGGCTGTCTCTTATTTGTTGTCCTTACCGAGTAACAAATAGAACAAGGAAAAGTGACAGAAGGAGAGAAATGGTAAAAAACACAAAAGAAAAAGACATATAAAGTGAGAGAGGCCTTGACAGGTGTCTTGAGCGTTTCTCACTCTGGGCATGAATGTGTGTGTGTGACTGTAATTAGTTATATCTCAGGTGAGAGGTAGCTGACAAGGCATGGAGGACAAGTAACCACGGTGACAGCCGAGTGCACTTGTGGGCGGCGGCTCTTGCACCATTTTAGGAAAATGGCCAATCACGGCTGAGCAGAGAGTGCGTGGGCAATTAATTACAACCTCCTGTCAACTGAATCAGACATCAAACCGCACGCCAAGAGACAGAGCACCTGTGTGTCTATCACATGAGTTACCAGTCATGACTGCATGTGTGCGTTTGTGTGTCCAGTCTTGGCCAAGCTGTCTGCGGTATTTAAAAAAGCTAAGCCTTGTTAGTGAACACATATATAAACACAAATTTTTTTTTTGAAAATAAAGTCTGTTAGCGCCCACATGGCAGTGTGTGGGTGTGCTTGTGGGCTGGAGGTGCTGTTGGGAGATAAGTATGTATTTGTGTTGTTTATTGATTTCTTCCGTTCTCTCTTCCTTTAAGGCCGTCTCAGATAACACCCACCAATACTCGACTCCCCCGGTGGCATATACGCATGTGAGTAGGTGTGTGTGATCTTTAAAGGAACTAGATCACTGTAGGGGGGAGGGGGGAAATGCATTGTATTGATTCCCATGTCATTAGAGTAAACGTATGTAGGCATCTCACTTTCCAAATTTGTAACTATCTATTAAAGCTGTATTTCTCTATTGGTCTTCTCACCTCTCTGACTGTGCATAAAACTATCTATCCAACTGTATAACTTTTTTTCTAATTAAATGATAATCTGTCTCTCTCTCTGCCATAAGATCTACCTGTGCCTCAGTGGGAGAGCATTACATTAGCAGCGCAAAACGTTGTGGGTTCAATTCCCAGAGAACACGTACTGATATATATTTTAAAAAAGTATAACCTGAATGCACTGTAAGTCACTTTGGATAAAAGTGTCTGCTAAATGCATAAATGTAAATGTAACCCAAACACTCTTCCAATCAGTACCATAGCAATTGCATGGCAACAACTTACCCAGTGCAAAGATGGACTTGCAATCATGACAATAGCTTCCATAAACTTTTCAGCTCAGGTTTTCAAAGTAAATCAGGCCTAGACGGACAGACGGATAGATAGATAGATATATAGATATAAATATTTAATAAGACAGACAATTAATAAGACATGAAAACGGACGGATGGACGGACGGGCAGAGAGACAGACATATAGACATAAATAAGACAGACAATTAATAAAACAGACAATTAATAAGACATGAAAACGGACGGGCGGACAGACAGACGGACAAATAGAGACAGACAGACAGACAGACGGACGGATGCACGGACGGATGGATAGATAGATATTTAATAAGACAGACAATTAAGGAGACATGGAAATGGACAGATGGACAGACGGACGGACGGACGGATGGATTGATGAACAGACAGACAGACAGACAGACAGACTGACATATGGATATTCAATAAGATAGACAATTAACAAGACATGTAGATGGACGGACGGACAGACAGACAAATATTTAATAACACAGACAATTAACAAAACATGGAGATGGACGGACAGACATACAGACAGATATTTAATAAGACAGACAATTAACAAAACATGGAGACGGACGAGCAGATAGATAGATAGATAGATAGATAGATAGATAGATAGATAGATAGATAGATATTTAATCAGACAGACAATTAACAAGACATTGGAGATGGACGGACGGACGGACAGACAGACAGACAAATATTTAATAACAGACAATTAACAAAACATGGAGACGGACAGACAGACATACAGACAGATATTTAATAAGACAGACAATTAACAAAATATGGAGACGGACGAGCAGATAGATAGATAGATAGATAGATAGATAGATATTTAATCAGACAGACAATTAACAAGACATGGAAAAAGAGAGATGGACAGAAAGACAGACAGACAGACAGACATACATACATAGATATTTAACAAGACAGACAGTTAACAAAGACATGCAGAAAGAGAGAACACAGACAGATATATGATAGAATGGTAATATTTGGTTGATTGCTACTGTAGATAGATTTCCTGATTCTTTCTCAGCTCCTCTGTCTCCACTGAGGGGGTGCTGCTGTAATTGCTTCTCTCTGTGTGTTGCTCATGAGACAAATGAAAGCGGGCAAGGTTTTCTAAATGACAAATCAATAAAGTGCTTTGCTTACAACTGTCTAAAAACGCCTAAAGAAACAGCGGCCTGTGGGAGGGAGATGCTGAAGGCTTTTGTGTAGTCATAAAGAACAGTGCTGTGTTTTAGCTGTAATGCTAGCACTGCACTGCAACAACAGCATTACAAAGCAATGTGTACTAGGCCATGATCGCTTCAAAGAAAACGATTTTCACACAAAAGGGCTAATAAGCTAATAGCCGCTCGTTCAGACCTTCTGCTCTCGTCAGTGCTTCTGATAACGCTAATGTGTTTTGTTTTCATATGCCGTGTGTAAGAGAATAAACTCAATTACCTCAATTTGGGACAGCTTTGAAAGTGGCAATCTTTGCAAAATTATTATAACAAGTTGTTTTGCAAAGGTTTTTCAAAACCCTTAACCTTCTCTATTTAACTTCTGCGTTTAATGCATCCAGCTTCGTCTGTGCTACAGACGTGAATGAAACCTCAAAAGTGGTTTACTGAAGAGAGCGTGCTATTGCTGTTCTAAGTGATAAGACTGAGGATTTTCTTCTGGTGGACAATGAACTGGATGGAACTATCCCGTAGACTTACACTGAAGGAGGAGACCCCCTAATATCCACAACAATATTCAACAACAGCCTCAAGACTTTTCCAGTCATTCATTATTTACTGGAAAAGGATAAGGATTAATAAAAAGAATAATAATTTTACTGCTACTACTAATAGAAATGTTTTTCTCTATGTGTGCATTACAATATTTTAGCACTTGGCAAAACTAGAAAATAAATACAAAATGTTACAAATGTAAATGTAGTTATAATATTTTATTCATTTACATGATTTTCCATGAGTTTATATCTCACAATCTTTTTTAGCAATTGTAAGTTTATATCCTGCAATTATGACATTGTATCTCGCAATAGGGAATAATACTTATTATTATTATTATTATAAAATTTGTCTCTGCAAAACACACCAATTGCTGCTTGACTTTAAAGGCTGCATGTATTTATTATACTATTAGTCTAGCATGTTTAGTCATAGACAAGATATTGCACTTTACGTGAATACAAATTAGGCTGTAAGTGATAGAAGAATGATTTGTTGAATTACCTCAAGATCTCAGAGCACATATTTATGTATTTATTTAATCTATGTATGTATTTATTTATTAAAAGTGTTCTATCTGAATGTTCAAAAGCCAACCCGAACTGACAGTACATCCATCCTTTAGACCTCATTTTCATTTAAGTCAAGTTAAATTGAGATTAAACAGTCTAGGTTAAGGATTTATTATAGATTAATAAGAGAACAATGTCTATTCAGCAGACATGCATTACTGGTAAAATAATTTATCACATTTGGCAGTACATTTGGCATATGTTTGCGAGTGTATATATATAGAAACTGTACAATTTTAAGTGAAGTCCAAACTTTATCCTTTGCTCTGTTCTTCTATCAAACAGCATCTTCTCATCAACCTCCTCAATTTGGTGTGTGTGTGTGTGTGTATCTACCAAGCACCGAAATGGATATGTGAGAAGCGATCAGGCGAAAAATAGCCGCCACACACCAGGAAGGACTGGATCTGATGAGCTGATGGCACACACACACACACACACGCACACGCACACGCACACACTAATCCCACACTCAGTATATTTAAGAGACAGGATCATATTTGACACAGAGTGCCAGCCTATCAATTAATTTGTGTTTGTGTGATGGATGTGTTTAGCATGAAAAACAGGTCAGTGGTGTGTGTGTGTGTGTCCTGAATTCTGGTCATTTCTCAGTTGAACATGTAAATTTTTATTTTTTTGTCTGCCTGTTTCTGAATGTGCTTGCACTTATTGAACAGTGCTCTGTCATCTCTCTGTCTGTGTTCGATACAAGATTCCTATAGCTGGCAGGCGGCTTAGCAGTGCTTAGATGTCCCACTGAAATGCCTGTTTTACTTCAAACTAAACAATACAGATCTGTATCCGCCGACCAAACCGGAGAGAAAGTGACTGAAATAGAAAGCAATACAAAGGCCTACGGTATATGCTGGAGGCACATGAGTACCTGAGTTCTTTGCGATGATTTATCTTCAACAGCATCTGTGTTACTTGACCTTTTATGAAATTCTAACATTTGAAATCAAATCATTTTACAGAAATTTAAATCCAGTAATAACTATATGGATATGTGCCAAAAAGGCAGATGCACCTATAGCTGTGTGGTGGGTCATGTGGGCTATAAAGAGGAACTTCATTCATAATTGTTTGAATTATGCAGTGTCAACACGGTACTCTATTACTTCAAAGATTATAATTATTTTTTTTTGTATATAAAAGGAATTTCTATTTTTGTTTATGTCTTTTGATGAAACTTTAGGTAGTATATTCAGTATTCAGATTATATATGCACACGCTTATGAAAATGTCAAATCAAACTTTAAACATAAAATGTAAGAACCAAATTAAAGATTTATCAACATAAAATATGAAAACTGCCCTAAGCTCCTTTTAACCATACATTGTTACATACTTCCGAGATGAATTTCCCATGCATGATAGACTATGTAGGGTATTGTATTATATATAAAGGCATTTTCACTACGAGTTACACATTCTGACTGACAAGTGACTTTTTTTTCTCTGTGAATTCACCACAAAAAGTTAAAGTGTACTACTATTAGTATACATGTCCATATTAGGGCTGTCAATTGCTAAAATATAAATCATAATTATTCAAAACAACAGTGACAACAACAATAACGAATCACATATGTCTGTAATTAATTGAAACCTTATACTTAAAATCTGAAATCATACAAAAATATTTTTACACAATCTCCAGTTTTTTTATTTGTACATTTTAAATCTTTGTTTATTTGAAAACTTTGAATATTTGTTTAAAAATTTGGAATTGTACATTAGTATACTTTACACCAATATTACACTGAACTTAACTGTATGGATTTTTGTTACAACATGTTAAATAACACTTTTTGTGTGTCATCATTTACTCATTCTTGTATTTTTTCAAACCTATTTTTCAAACGTCCAGACGGTGAAAGTAAGTCATGACATACAGACAGACAGACAGACAGACAGACAGACAGACAGACAGACAGATAGATACAAATCACAAATAGAACCACCCAACCTACTCGAGTACAAAAATTGGCCAAAAATTCCACCCTTACACCAAAATGGCCACTCCATGTGTCATATTTTTTCTAAATGACAGCATACATGGCAACGTAACCCTGGAGTATTGATGACACAGAGTGATAGCTAAGCAGATTGTAAATGCAAGCACAGGCAGCATCAGACTGCAGAGCTGGTTAGAACATATCCCACAGAACTGCCAGTGACACACAGGCGAATGATGCAACACTTTCATGCCACAAGGAAACTATTGCACTTGCACACACATACACAAGAGAAACGACAGCCCAAGAACCCCAAATCCCCTTGACTAATCCCACACCATCACAGAAAGAGAGAGAGAAATAGAATAAAAAGAATGGAAGCATGATTAAATTAAAGCAATGTGGAAGAAAGCTCAACGTGCACGATAACTGCTGTACTGATGAAATTTTCGGCATAACCTGTTCAAAAATATCCATGTCTGATGCACAAATACAAGAAAGACCAATCACAATTCAGCACGCAAATGACCAATCTCATTTCAGTTTCAAAACATTTAAATATTGTTAATGTAAGATTAGGGAGATTTTCAAACTTCACTCTTAAAGGGGAAGTGTGATTGATTGACTGATTGATTATTGATTGATTTTAATGCTAAAATAGTTTATTGTATCTTAATATGCATATATTTAGCAACTATTTGATAGCCATTTATTGGCTGATTTCCCAGAAAAGTGGAATATAAAAAAAGTGTTTGTTTGAGCAATCCAACCAGTTTAACACATCAACATTCACTCAACCAATGGTGTTATTTTGAGGCGGGGCAATCAGTTTGCCCAACCAATGGCAGATGCGGAAGTGTTTATAGAACAATTTGAAAACAGATGCTATTACAATTCCATTTGTGTCAGATGTTTTACTTTTAAAGAAAAACAACAATATCAAAAACAAATTATTTGACACGCGACAAACAGTAAGTAATTTTTTATGGTTTTACTTGTTATTGCATCAATGTGTTGAAAAGTGAAAATGTGTTTCCTTTCAGTAGCTGCGCTGTCAATCTTTGTATGCTATCAATCAATCAATCATTCAATCAATTAAGTAAATAAATCAATCAAAATAGCATTCGATTAATGAGATATTTATTAAAAAAAAAAAAGTTTTACATTATTTATTGTGTCCGAATTATTGTATATTTGTATCTACTTTATTTATTTAATTATTTTATTCAACTATTTATTTTTGTGCTTATCATTATTCTTAGACCAGCTGTTAAGAAGCAAACTAATAGGCCTAATGTATAGTAAGACCAGGAGTACTGATTTAAGTAGATACAATTTTTTATAATTAGCCTTAATATATGCTATTTAATTCATTAATTTAGATTGTAATACACATTTCCTTATTAAGCATCTTAAACCATCTACAGAGCACATACTAATTACCAGCCTCAGCGTGTGCTAATAATGACATTTTTTTCAATCAAGAAAACATATACAATTAAATGTATCAAAAAAAATTAGTTTAAATGTCTAATGAGCTGCTTGTTATTTTGTGTAAATCCATTACAGAACAGAGAAGCAATTCTTAATAATGATGTATTAATAAAAATGCATTTTTCAACGTCCATAGAATTGTAGTTGTCTTCATTGAAAAACCTGATCCATAAAATTAAACAGGCTATTTCGCTACTGCACCTTTAAGACCTCTTAATGCAAATGACCCCTGTTATGATTAGCTGAACTCTGTACAATGACATACATACAGTTCACAATGTTGTTCCTCAGAGTGGGTGAAGTTGTTTAATACAGAATGGGTGTGGACATGGAAAAGTGGGTGGTCTTATGTTAATGAGTGTACACTTGTGACACAATCATCTGAATTAACTGTTTATGAATAGCAGCATTTAATAACATTTTAAAATTGTATGTAAATTTATGGAAATACATATTTAATTATGGGTAGTATTAGGATCTACTGTCAGATCATATTCATTCGTTCAATCAATCATTCATGAACAAACAAACAAACAATGAAAACAGAAAGAATGAAAACCAAAGAAAACCTTGTTTTTTTAGGAGATGTCCTTTCATTTTTGATAGGTCAAGTTGCAACAAAAATACTATTTGCTTCATAATAAGGGGTGTCTATCCAAGATCAGATAACAAGTGTCAAAATATGTTTGTGATTTTGCTTACCAATATTTTGCTATATCAAGGCAACCTGTCATTTTAAACCTGAATATTTGAACTTTGCCATGTCCTGTGGTGTGTCCACCATTGCCAAAGTGTTGCAGACACAGTCAGATGCCACCAACCCATGTGTGAGTGACAGGAAAAATGGAAGAACTGAGAGAGGAGGAGTGATAGAGAAATGGGCAATAAAGTGGCAGGACGTGGCGGGTGATGCGGAGAATGAAGGGAACTTGAATCAGAGGAGAGAATTGAAATGAATTCGAGGAGAGATTTTCAGGGAGGAGCACGGTGTGAAAGAAAACGTGAACCTGGATGAGGAGGAGTGGAGAAAAATGTGTAAAAAAAATGGAAGTAAATGTGAACAAAACGATTATTATTATTATTACTAAGATGTTCAACATGGTATTTCTTATTTTTTGTTGGTGTTTATTGATTGATTGATTGATTTATTGAGCTTTTTATGTGACCATTAGCATTCTCACAGATTGTAAATATAAACATGAATTGTGAATATGGCAGTGTTAAAAGGCCAATAGAGTTCATAAGCTTGCATGAATCAGTCCATATCAACAAATCTTTTAAATTAGCTTGAATCACTCTGGCTGCGTTTATACTTGGCATTAACATGCAGTCACTGCGATCCGATCAAGCAGATCGCATCATCAGATAATATCAACTGACTTCGCTGCCCGGATAACTGAACGGATCTCTCTTTGACATGCAATATTTAAATAAGTCAGAGAATGGCCTGGAGCAAAGTCGACCTGAAGTGATGTTTTTTTTTTTTTACTATTTTCAGTCATGGGGCATTTTACAAATCAAAGTAAGTGAACGAGTCTCATTAGCGCTCTTAAGCCTGTTGTTCTCTGTCTTTCTTCTGACAGTTTGGGAGAGAGGGGAGTGGGGGTTTTGCGTGATGTCGACCTGCGAATGCAGACACAATGGCTGGATTGTGTTTACATTACACTGAGAACCGATCACAATGCATCCTCGACTATCTCTGGAGCAGGACTCGCTGAGCAGATAACATTCCAATCAGAAGCGCATTTACACTTGTCTTTTCAATGTGTATGTGGACAATTTCCAGATACAGGTCTCATGTTAATGCCAAGTGTAAACGCAGCCTCTGAAAGGTTCATAAAAGTCACAAAACAAAGTAAAGCAAAGCAAAGCAGAGCAGAGCAGATCAGATCAGAGCAGAGCAGAGCAGAGCAGAGCAAAACAAAACAAAACAAAAGCATTAAGCATAAAACAATAAAAAAGACATGTTTTTGTACCATTCTTGATTTGTTTGTTTTCAACATGCATTTTGCATATTGTTTAAACATTTTAACCTATTTTGCAACAATCTCTGTTTGGTCAATACATCACTCATTTGAAGTAAACATGAAACGAAAGGGGAAAAATAAATAAACATATAAAGTTATGTGTATATATATACACATACATACGTATACATATACACATACTCACAAACATGTCAAAGGCTAGACCATAAAGAAATACAACAGTACAGGAATGGAAGTGCATTGAGCAGTCAATTAAGAAAAACAAATTATAGTAGAAAAAAAGAACAACGTTTTGGAATGAAGAAAAGAGGATATATTAAGACAAATGGACAGATATATGGAGATGCTCAGAGAAGGGCTGAAGTCGCTGCAGCGCTGATCTGGGCAGTATAATAAGTGGGCTTATGGATCAGTGCTCAGCCAATTCCACAACCCCTATCAAACTGACAGCGTGCTGCACATACGTTACACACCACTGCCTCACACACACACACACACACACACGGAGATGGAGAGCAGAGTTAGTAGGTGAATTTCTTTAATGGGTAACATGGATTTATTTTCAAACATTCACTCATACACACAGTGGACTGAGAATATGTGACCTCTGTGATGTGTCTGGAGATCAGATATGAAAATACACTGTTTATAGAATTAATAATTTTTCTTCATAATTAAACAAGTGATGCTTTTGAAGCAAAGTCTTAAACAGGATTATAAAAGAGGACAGAATAGTCCACACACACACACACACACACACACACACACACACACACACACACACACACACACACACACACACACTAATCTAATTAAGGACATACCATAACGGACTTCTGGTTTTACATTATGCTAATTATAAGAACATTAAATCCTGAAAGGAAAGAAAATAATTTTAGAAATTAAATTAAATGAAATGGGAAAATGAATGAATCATGACTAATAAACATTCAGTATTTTGGATCAGTGAAAAATACAATTAAATGATATATTTACCATTTTGTTTCATTTGTTTATTAATTCAATAATTCTCACCAAGGCTGCATCCAAATATTATTACAATTTAAATAACAAATTGCTGACGCATGTTTTGAGTTTGAGCTCCATCAAGTAAATAATTTATCTTCTATTTTCTATCTTAAAATAAATTTTATACACCATTTTTGTTTCTATAACATGTGAATTTATCCCCTATTGAATTCTGTAACAAAAATAATCAGAGCGTCTTGTTATCACAAGTTTTATTTTGATTTCCCGAGTCTGCTATTAGCTTATAGTCCATTAGCATTGTCAGTGCGGCTGCCGCTAACGCTACCCATTAGCATCGCGGTCGCCGCTAACACAGCTAATACCCTATTCACACATGCAATCTTCCCAGATGTCCTTCACTCTGGCGCTGGGAAACCGCGGACCCTGGGTAAAGCAGCGGAAGACGCGATCCAGGCCCCGGATGACGGCAGATCTCCACCCGCAACCGCTTTGCTCCTCTCCACGAGACGGAACGTGATGCTGTGATCGTCGGAGACTCCATCATCCTGCACGTCCATGCTAAGTTAGCTGGAGGTAAAGTACACACTCGTGTTCTCGATGTTTCAGCGCAGATACCCGCGATCCTGAAGGGCGAGGAGAGCGTTGGATCGGTCATGCTGCACACGGGGTGAACGACACCAAGCTGTGGGAGACAGAGACACTGAAGAGGGACTTCAACTAGCAACATGGACACTATCTTGTCTAATACGTTAGAAACTGTTGCCCCCATCAAATTAAAAAAAGGTTAAAGAAAAATGTGCTGCGCCATGGTACAACAGTTATACCCATTCTCTCAAGAAAGAAACTCGTAATCTTGAGCGCAAATGGAAAAAAAAACTAACTTGGAAGCCTTTAGAATTGCATGGAAAAAACAGTATGTCCAGCTATAGACGGGCTCTGAAAGCAGCCAGGACCGAGCATATCCTCAAACTCATAGATAATAACCAAAACAATCCAAGGTTTGTATTTAGCACAGTGGCAAGATTAACAAATAAAAATAGAAATACAATAACAAATGTAGATTATACAGCATCTATTACTTCAGCTTCATTCATCGCACTCAAAGAAAAACTGCAGTGCTTTACAACTATAGGACAGGATGCTCTAAATAAACGTATCACTGCATCTAAACCAACATGTTTATTAGATTCTGTACCCACTAAATTATTGAAATTGTTGTTACCTGTGACAGAAGAACCACTTCTCAATATTATTAACTCATCGTTATCTTTAGGTCACGTCCCAAAACCATTCAAGTTGAATGCAGTTATTAAGCCTCTTACTAAGAAACCAAAACTAGATCCTTGTGAACTAAACAATTATAGACCCATTTCAAATCTTTAATTTGTCTAAATATTTTGAATTGTGCTCCTTCTTGCAAAAAAAATATTTCTATGAAGAATTTCAGTCAGGTTGTAGGCCCCACCATAGCACAGAAACTGCACTTGCTTCTTGCGTCAGACAAAGGGTGCATCTCATTGCTAGTTTTACTTGATCTTAGTGCTGCGTACGACACTATAGATCATGACATTCTCATATATCAATTTCAAAACTATACAGGTATTCAAGGGCAGGCTTTAAGATGGTTTAGATCCTACCTGTCCGATCGCTACCACTTTGTTTATTTAAACGGGGAGTCATCTCAATTATCACCAGTAAAGTATGGAGTACCACAAGGATCTGTCCTAGGTCCTCTGCTATTTTCAATATATATGTTGCCCCTTGGTAATATTATTAGAAAATACTGGATTAGTTTCCATTGATATGCTGATGACACTCAATTATATATCTCAACAAAAACAGATGAAACCTCTAAACTATCTAAGCTAACGGAGTGTGTTAAAATATAAAAGATTGGATGACCAATAATTTTCTCCTATTAAATTCAGATAAGACAGAGATATTGCTTATTGGACCAAAAAAAAGTAAACAGTATCTCTTGGATCACAATTTGCAACTAGACGGATGTTCTGTTCCTTCCTCTACAGTCAAAAATCGGGGTGTTATATTAGACAGTAACTTATCTTTTGAAAATCATATTTCCCATGTTACAAAAACAGCATTCTTCCATCTTAGAAACATTGCCAAGCTACGGGACATGTTAAGTGTTTCTGATGCAGAAAAGTTAGTTCATGCATTCATGACCTCTAGACTGGACTGTTGTAATGCACTGCTAGGTGGTTGTCCTGCATCTTCAATAAACAAGCTACAGATAGTACAAAATACTGCGGCTAGAGTCCTTACCAGGTCAAGAAAATATGATCATATTACTCCAATTTTACAGTCTCTGCACTGGCTACCTATTAAGTTCTGTATCAGTTACAAGATAGTATTACTTGCCTATAAGGCCCTAAATGGTTTAGCTTCTGCATACCTAACTAATCTTCTATCACACAACAATCCAACCTGATCCCTAAGGTCGCAAAACTCTGGACTCTTGGTAGTACCTAGAATAGCAAAGTCCACTAAAGGAGGTAGAACTGTTTCATATCTGGCTCACAGACTCTGGAATAGCCTTCCTGATAACGTTCGGGTTCAGACACACTCTCTATTTAAATCTAGATTAAAGACATCTCTTTAGCCAAGCATTCATATAATGAATTGTATTGATTTTATTGTAAAAAGCACTATACAAATAATATTGAATTTAACTGAAATAACGGATTTTTATTTTTGGTGTCTTTTAAAATGTAATTTAATAATGTGATGAAAAAGTTAATTCTTTGTAAGCTATTTCTTGATAAATACATTTTTTTTTACATTTGAGGAATAGGACGTTCAAAAGAACAGCATTTATTTAAAAGTACACACTCACACACACATACATACACACTGTGAAACATAAGCACCAATGCAAGTGATTTTCTGCTTGCTGTGTTAATAGTTATAGGTTCATGAACATGCTTCTGTAAAGTTTTTTTCTGCTCTCGGCTATTTAACCTCACACTGTGTTCACATAGCTGCATGCACACACACACACATACATTCACACATATATACAAACATATTACACGTGGACATATATGAGGATTTGATTTTGTGTATTACAACAGAGAAACAAACTACTGCAGCATGATTTTGAAGAATTTGGCAGGCAGATCAAATCATCTGTCAAAAACATGGCAGTTATTACTTAGAGGCTATGTTGGGCACAATACACTTTTTATTTCTTATCTCTACAATACATAATATATGCACTTAGTACAATATGCAAATGTTCCAAAATAGTACTACATTTTCCAAAAAATGTGTGGTAGCCACCACTATAAAAATGTCCCACAATGTAGGTATGTAAACAAAAGTAAAATATAAATTATTAAAAATAAATTATACAAATTCAGTGCAAAAAAAGAAAACAAAAACTAAACATAATATAAATAGCACAGGCCAAATATAGGTATGCCTGAAATACTATAGAAAGAATGGAGCGAAAACTAAATGAAAACATCAAGAAAAAATGAGGTGAAAAAGAGAGAGAGAGGGTGGGAGGTGTGAGAGAACCGGAGGAGGGGAGATTCACACTGAATTTGTGAAGAGAGGAAAGAAAAAGACACAGAGAGGGAGATGGAGAGAGAGAGAGAGAGAGAAAGAGAGAGAGAGAGTTCAATCCAACCCAGAAGGTCCCTCCCACATATAACAAAACACATTCTCATCAAAACTATACACACAAACACACACACTGTCCTGAGGAAATCTTGCATTACCACCATTTCATGCTTAGTTTGCAGACACTTCATACAACTCGTTTTGTGTTGCTCTGACAAAAATCCTAACTAGGCTTTCATTAGCAATGCAACACATGTGCAAGTGACTGAAAGCGAGGCTTTGGTTTGGTTCTCCATTCGTTAGAGGATTGTGCGCCATTCTCAACTGAATTAAGAGAGATGTTTAAATTACAATTCAATTCTAACTGTAATTAAGTTGAGATGGAAGTTAGGAAATAAAATTCCAGTTTGAATACAAGTAAATCTAAAATGGAATGAAGTTCCAAGTTGAAAATCGAAAACTAAAAGACGTTCAAATCACATGAGCCAATAGAACATAGAAAACATAACAAATGTTTAAACGGATATATTTTACACTTTGATCCATTAAATGAGCTCATTTCAAATTTGATGCCTGCTACAGGTCTCAAAAAGTTGGCATGTGGCAAAAGGGCTAAAAAAGCAAGACATTTTGAAAAGATTCAGCTGGGAGAACATCTAGTAACTAATTAATTTAATTGACATCAGGTCTGTAACATGATTAGCTATAAAAGGGATGACTTAGAGAGGCAGAGTTTCTCAGAACTAAAGATGGGCAGAGGTTCTCCAATCTGTGAAAGAGTGCGTGAAGATATTGTGGAATACTTTAAAAACAACGTTCCTCAACGTAAAATTGCAAAGGTTTCGCAAGTCTCATCATGTAAACTGCATAATATCATCAAAAGATTCAGAGAAACTGGAGAAATCTCTGTGCGTAAGGGACAAGGCCGAAGACCTTTGTTGGATGCCCGTGGTCTTCGGGCCCTCAGACGACACTGCATCATTCATCGGCATGATTCTGTCATTGACATTACTAAATGGACCCAGGAATATTTACAGAAACCACTGTCGGTAAACACAATTTGTCGTGTCATCTGCAGATGCCAACTAAAACTCTATCATGCAAAAAGAAAGCCATATGTGAACATGGTCCAGAAGCGCCATTTTTCCCTATGGGCTAAAGGTAATTTAAAATAGACTGTTTCAAAGTGGAAAAGTGTTCTATGGTAAGATGTATAGGCCTTGTGTATATAAGCAGGACAATGTAAAACCACATATTGCAGCTTGTACAACAGCATGGATTCGTAGCAGAAGAGTCCGGGTGCTGAATTGGCCTGCCTGCCGTCCAGATCTTTCCTGTATAGAGAACGTCGGGCACATCATTAAACGAAAAATATGTCAAAGATGACCATGAACTCTTCAGCAGAAAGGGACCAAATTCCAACACCAAAACTCCAGAAACTCATAACCTCGATGCTCAGATGTCTTCAAACTCTTTTGAGAAGAAGAGGAGACGCTACACATGGTAAACATGAACCCGTCCCAACTATTTTGAGACCTGTAGCAGGCATCAAATTTGAAATGAACTCATTTTGTTCGTAAGATTGTAAAATGTCTAATTTTAAACATTTGTTATGTTCTCTATGTTCTATTGTGAATAAAATATTGGCTCATGTGATTTGAAACTATTTTTGTTGTAATTTTATTCAAAAAAAAAAAAGTCCCAACATTTCTGGAATTCGGGTTGTATATGTATATATATATATATTAGTGCTCTCAAATGATTAAATGTGATTAATCACATCCAAAATAAAAGTTTTTGTTTACATAATATATGTATGTGTACTGTGTAAATTTGTTATGTATATATAAATACACACACACATGCATGTATATATTTTGACAATATGTACATGTATTTACATGCATATATTTATATTCATATAATGCATATTATTTATAAATATATTTAATATGCAAACACGTTTCTTAAATATATACATGCATGTGTGTGTATATATAGTAGCATACATGTCTTTACTGTCATCTTTTGATCTATTTAGCCACATTAAAAATCTAGACTCATCTGTTTAGCTGTGCAATTACTGAATGAGCGCTGTGCTACATCCGAACTGACTGGATAATGATTTTTATTTCTATCTGTTCTAAATTCATTTTAAATCAATTTTAAATCACTTTAAACATTTAAAAATGTTTGGTTTTATTGTAGCGATTTTGTTATGATTATTTTACTTAATTGTATGTAAAGCACTTTGAATTACCATTGTGTATGAAATGTGCAGTATAAATAAACTTGCCTTGTCTATTTAATGCATCCTTGCAAAAATGAATACAAATAAAATAAATAAAGTTTCCACAAAACATATTAAGCAGCAAAACTATTTTCAACATTATAATAATAATACTAGTCATAATAATAGTAATAATAATATTAGTAATAACAAACAGTATTTGAGCAACAAACTTTTGTGTATATATTATTAATAAAACGCATTTGCATGTCTCTTTGGATGGTTCTTCAATCATTTTAGCATGCATACAATGCAGCACACAGAGATCTTGGAGACAAGCCTACTTCTATTTTCCCGACAGAGCTTTGAATAGATTTGATTGACAGTATGGGTGGCATCAGCAGACAGACCAATTAAATGCATTTGCATACAGCTCTAAAAAAAAAGAAATAAAAACCTTATGGGTAGGTGTGTGTGTGCGTTTGTGTGTAAAAGAGACAGCCTATATGCATATTAAACATACTGTGGGGAGCCAGTGTTTGTATGTGTGTGTGTGCTTATGAAAATACAGGAGTGTGTGTCTCGTCACAGGAAGTAATTAGTGCAGACAGTGTTTTGATGAGCGGATATACTGCTGAAGCTTACTTAATGAGAGTATCTGTGTGTGTTTCTGTGTGTGTTTGTGAGTTGGAGACAGTTGGTGAAATAACACGCTTTAGCTCTCCACAAACACCTGCACCTAGCATGACCTCTCAATGTAAACAGGGCATGTGACTCTGTGAGTAAGCTTCAATTGACTGATCAAGAAAAAAAAACTTTTCACAGAAATTAAACATTTGAGAATTTTTTACATTTAGTTCAGTTAAATAAATAAACAGTACTATTATTTACTCACTCTCATGTCTCTCCAACCCATATGACTGACTTTAATCTGTGGAAACAGATTGTACAAAGCTGTCCGGTCTTTAATATTGTTTGCAAAAATTCAGTTCAAAAATGTAATTTATGTTCATGGAATTTTTGTTTCCTTAAATATTTTATTTGGATGGCCATGGATTTTATTTATGTTATTACTGTTCAGAACATCCAAAGAACATCCAGATATCACATTTTCACAACTTTCATAATCACATTTTCATAACTTTCATAATGAGAATGTTGAAAAACTGTAATTTGATAGCTGAGAAAGTTATATGGGGACAGGAGATATCCAGTTTCAAAAATCATAAATGCAATCAGTTCAACCAGTATTAATTTAATATATTATTTATTGTTAAATGATTCATTTAATTTGCAATCTATTATTATTTTTAAATTTATCAGAATCCATAGAATTGATTTGCACAAAGAACAGATCAAAAATGAAGTTTTCATTTTGAATGAACTGTCCCTTTAAGAGCCGGTAATTTAATGAGATATTTAATATTCATTAAATATTTTATTCCGTCTCTGAAGTGTCACATTGAACTTTCTTTTATCTGTCAAGTGTTTAAATAAATCTAAAATGTGTAGAAAGTATACATCTTAAAACTTATTTTTATAAATTATCTCTTGGTGTCTGAACAACCATTATTAATTACACATTTTATTTAGTTTTGTTTCATTAATATATCAAATATTATTTTGTAATAAATAAAAAAGCTTTATTTTGCAGACACATACATATATATAGTATATATGAAAATGTAAATCAGCCTATGATAACATTCAATAACGAAATAATCAACCCTTGAGGCATCTCTATTTTTACTTCTTTTTTCTCAGTAAGGTGCGAGTTTGTAGAGCTCACATTCATTTGCCTTTAATATGATTAACAGTGCTGGATTGTCACTCAGCCACAAACACTCTGCTTATCTTGCCTTGCAGAGAGGGCTCTCCGAGTCTTCTTATAACCGCAATCAGGGCTCGACTCTTTTGACTGAGCGACATTCAAAGACTGCTGGCTCTCACTAAAAGACTTCCGAGAACATATCTACAGACAAGCACACAGCCACACACGCAGACACCTTTAAAAAGAAAAGACGGTTATAGCCATCAAAGCGGAGGATGCATTATGTGTGTATATTAAGCACACACACAACCCACACACACTCGAAAATGTTTGAGACCAAAGCGACATTATAGCATTGGCATTACTGTTTTTATTACTGTATTTTTATGAGGGAAAAAAAAAGCTTTTTATGTGCGAGATATTTTCAATTGAAGAGGGGCCGTTGATTGAAGAAAGTATTGTGTAAACCGTGTATTTAGAAAAGTATTTCCTTGAAATCTTTGCAATTAGTGATACTCAAATCTGAAGCCACGTGTATAAAACATGGAACTGAATGTTCTACATAAGAATTTCAGCCCTAATCTAATCTTAGCCAGTGAGTTTACCCCATAAAAGCTAACAGTTACAATTTGATAGATTAACAACATACACAACACAATCCTTCTAAAATCAATCCCAAGTATCTGGAAATCCAGAATGTCACAGAACTAGTCTCATAAAACGCCAAAAAAATGAATCTAACTATTGGCTTCTTACCCTGTAGTGAGAAGTTTGACAAGTGCAATACTTTCAGTTTTCAGCAAAGGAAATGTGTAAATGAACAATCTTGTTTTAACTTTCACCGCCTCAGCTACTGTTGAGAGTCTGTCAGCCATTTTGTAAACACCAGTTAGGCCTAACTGAAGAGTTTTCAGTTGATACGCTTTGAAGTCTAACAGCTACTGGCCTCCATTTCTATAGGCAGGTTTATCTAGAGTGAAATGAAGCAATGAATGACAGAAGAACGAGAGAAAAAGAGGCAGGAGAGAGAGATATTGAACCCGACGGGCTGAGAGTAAACTTAAATTAAACACACCCAACACTATCAGGTGTAGAAGAGAGGAGAGCTGGCTGATGGAAGGAAGGTATATGGAGTGCAAAAAGAGGGAAAATAAGAGATAGACAGGTAGATGGATGTATACTGTGTATGTGAGAGAACGAACCCATGAGTAAATGTGCTTGTGATTGAGACAGACTGTCAGGAATGCTGGAGGATTTCATTACAAGCCCACTTTGACTGGCAGCATGCTTCAACATTCACTTGATTTGACACATGCACCGTCATTTCGGTAGCTTCCCAGTGCTGAATATCTACTTGTTAATCAATCAATTGAAGTAAATATACAGAGCAAGGCATCAAGTAGGACAATTAGATAGCCAGTAAACAAATACACGTGTCACTGTCAGAGAAACAGATCCAGTCATGGAACACCTGAAGAGATTCTCAAGGTGAATGAATGTGGCATCAACCTACTAAGATGCACCAAACTTTGTCAAATCATATTTTAAAAGAGTAGTTCACCTCAAAAGTTGAATCGTGTAGTTTATTCAGCCTCATGTTGTTCCAAACCTGTCTCAAGACGGAAGGCAAAAAGAGAAAATTTAACCAAAGATGTCATGCTGTTCTTTTACATTACAGTGAAAATGGAAGCTGTTAGCTGTCGCTGACTTTATTCAGTCAGCGAACATGGCATCTAAACACTACTTTTGCTTGCCGTTGTTTCGCTTTATTTCTAGATGACTGAAACACAGGTTCTTTTTTACATCATACTCTGAGGTTACCCAGGTTATCATAGCAGAGTCACACATACACACTGCACTTTTATTCTCTGGACAAACAAATAGATGTAGAATTAAATTTAAAGCACAATTTAAAGTCCACATGTCATACTAACAAGAACCTATATGTTTAATGCCGCAGTTCCAATCACACAACTTTGCAATGTTGTTGGATAACATTAATTGGAACTATGGTTTTAGAAAACACCGAATCATTGAACTATTTTGCTAACAAAGGAACTTACGACCATAATTTGGATAATAATGGTAAACCCTTTGGAAAACCCTATAGGTGGCCATATTTGCTAACAGCTTGGGCCAGCGCAAACCGTCTTTTGGCATTAAATATTGCAGTAAGGATTTACTAAATCCGCAAGTGAAGAATTAATGCTGAAAAGGTTTGGACAGTTATTTTTGTGCCTGAACTTATTGAATATGCATTTGTAGGAGTTTCTCTTTCAGACTAAATATTTATGTGAGGGGAGTATTAAAATGAATCACACAACGTGATTTATTAATGTTTGCGCTCGTCAAATTACTGGTTTTTGCACCATTATTTAACACCCCAAAAAAGTATGTCTTAAAGTAGCTGGTAATTTGCTCTGCTGATGTTAGATTGCGCTAGTATGGAAATGATCTGGCTGTGTCTGTGTTCTTTAATGTGTGCATTGTTAGTAAATCACCCGCAGAACTTTCCTCTTTCATCGGTGCTATTGCACTCTAATGCTAATTTGTCCTGTTTAGTAAATCCGGCCCCTAGGTCACTAACACATAGACTGCAATTCCATTTAGTGCCGCTAGTTGTCCAAAAATGACATTCAAGTCATAATTTGCTGAAAACCGATTTGCATTGACTGCAATTATTTATTGTAAACAATCACAATGTGACGTGTTGTTTTTGTCTTTGTTGGAGTTTCGAAAGCCCATCATCTCTTTTCTTGTTCCACGGAAGCAGTAAAATCATACAGGTTTGGAATGACAAATGTGTGAATACATAATGCCTGAATATTCAGGTGAATGATTCATTTTAATATCTGTCAGACAAAATGCTCTTTATTATATATAATCAATGCTCTGCAACCACAGTATTAGGTGATATGTGTGATAAACTTTTGAGGACAAATGTGGCGAATTTCAATGTGGAATCAGTCTTGTGTAAAAAAGAGAGACAGACAGAGAGAGAAAGATGTGCGTGGGCAGGTAATAAGCAGACATTTTTTTTAATATAGCAGGAAAAGCAACAGCAATATCTTTGCACTAATGGTCTTGTTAGCAACAACAGTGGAAATGCACTCCTCATCTCACACACTTTCTATTAAAACACACATACAGAAATAAACAAGGATGGAGACATTTTGAATTCTCCTCAATTTAAACAATCTACAGTGAAATAAAATCACACACAAAAAAAATGTTTTACTAAGGAACTAATTTACACACAGTCACACAATTTCAGAAGATTGATGTAATAAAGTGACAAACGAATACAAAAGGCAGTGAATAAATTCCTGTGGGAGCCATTTTGTTGACTCGTCTTGTGGAGTGGAGAAAGCAGAAGTGATTAGATCACATTATTATCTCAGAGTGCCTCAGGATCATTAGGGACAAAACACATGCACACATCAGCGCAGAACACATGCTTTCAGTCAGATAACAAACCCTTACAGCGCTGACAACTCAATCAAACATACACACATATATGATCGGCTCTGAGTGTTTGTGGTTTGTTCTCCTTTCATGCTTCTTGAATATCTTATTTGTGACCTTTTTCTGCTCTATGAACTTTACAGGGCATCACTTACATTATATATTTTCATTTTCAGAGCGTTTTCATAGATTCTATAAGCAGTATTGTTAGTCTCAATGATTTTGTTATCCCTTTTATTGATTAAAACTTGCAATTACAGCAACAACTTCAAATCAGGAAGGAATTCTCTGTTTTTAATATTGAGGGGGTTCATATTTTACACTTTTTTATCTATGTTTAGCTTTGTTTCAAGAACACTTGTTTTTCTTGAAACAAAAAGCTAGAATAAACTGCATTCTCATTTTTTCCCCAAGGGGTGCTTACAGCAGCAGGAATTATCAAATTCGGTCTTCTACATTTACTTTCTTCATTTGCACACACGTGTAAGCCTTGGTGTTGGCGGAATAGATCTGTTACACTGCTGATGCTGTTGGTTAGTGCTGTTGTTGTAAGATAATTGGTGCTGCTTCAAAGCAAATACATTAACTTGCTACTGCCAATACATAAGCTGATACAATGCTGTGAGCATTTAGGTCATATTGCTGCTGCACAAATAGCATATAAAATAAACCTTAGCAGATCAAAACAGGTGGAGCTGGGGGAGGTGGAGAGTTTCAAGGGACTCTAAAAGCACGCTGCAAACTGCTTTATTGACTGCTAACCGGCCATTTAAATGCAAAGCTCATTGGCTGCATATGCAATGTGAACCAATCCGCTTGTTCCAGGTAGTTTAATGCTGTGAATATCATCAATTTGCGTTAACAACTCATCAGCCTGTGCCATCTACCCTGTCATGACAGAACTTGGCATTTTTCTTAAGTTATGTTTTCTAAGTTTTGCAAATTACCCCAAAATTCATGTTCACATAATTAAAGTATTTTATTTTTGTTTATGGTACTGAACAGTCGCTTCCATGTGTGAAATATGTGAAAGGGCTGTACCCTGTTAATCCTGTTTGGAGAGAGCAACTGACACACACTCCAAACACAGTGTATTGAAACAGCATTGTGCTAAGAGGCTTACAGGAAAAGTGTCATACACGTCGGCGTAAGTGTGTGTCGGCATGCAGAGGATACTGAAGTATTTGTAATCATAATGGTGTCTTTATGAAATGGCAGCACTTGACTGGACAGTAAGGGTTTCTTTAAGTGAGCAAATGTTGCAGCATCACTCCCACATATACACACATCTGTATGTTGTTTTCCTTGCAGTGAAACTGATTAAAATGACTAGCTTTCTGCATAATGTTATGGACCACCATCACCTTTCATTCTCACTTCCTTGTTCAAGCTCTTTTTCTCTCATTTTGTGTGACTCTCCAGACCCTTTGCGGCATGTCCTATGGTGAATTGTTCATAAGATTCTCACAGGATCAGGTCTCACATCCACTGCTACTGCATCAGTAACGCATTGTCTTGTGTGTGTGTGTGTGTGTGTGTGTGTGTGTGTGTGTGTGTGTGTGTGTGTGATGTGTACTCGGCTTTGATGTTCTGTCTCCCATGATTACACCCAGATAATGTCACCGTCTACTGTGTCAGTTCACTCGTTTCTTCAAGCTTCGCAAACACTTGTGTGGACGCTCACGCAACACACACACACACATACACATGCAAATACACATTCAGGGAGACAGAAGAGAGGCTTCCTCTACCCCAGAGCACCATATACGACAAAAGACAAAAATACAAATATAAAAATGTAACAAGAAATAACTAGATTTTTTTTTAATTGTCTGAAAATATTGCTTGTCTGTGCAAAACTTGCCACCATGATACTACAGCAGAAGTGTCCAATGCTGGAACTTGCTGCAGAATGTCGCTCCAGCTTGTCCCAACATACATGCCTGGAAGCTTCTAATAGTCTTGAAGACCTTGATTACTTCGGTTCAGGTGTGTCAAATTGGGGTTGGAGGTAAACTCTGCAGAATAGTGGCCCTCGAGGAGCAGAACTGGAGAACTCTGTACCAGAATATCATGGATGTTTTCCAGGGTTTGCTATGCGATTGTTACGGTGTACTGACTGAGTCCAAATAACCCACCCACAAGCCTCTATGATGTTCTGGACCCCATATATATCAGCGTCCAACTCTGCAGTCAAACTCATGCACTAATAGAATATGTACTGTGTATTTAGTAAGATATTTAGTATATACATGTATATGTATTTAGTAAGAATTGACTTCATTGATCATTATGACTTTGTATGACTACAACTACGACCAGGGGCAGCTATGATTTCTGGGCCCACTGAACGGCATATTGACTCAAGCCCTCAGGCCCTTGGAATTTTCCTAACAAATATCACTCCCCATTTTGGCATTTTTCTGATGAAAATGTGAGGCTGTTTGCCTGTGCAATACTCTCTGCCTTGATAATAGGGTGTTGTGGGTGGCTGATAGGTTGTGGGTGGCAAGATAAAATAGCCCATCCCCCCAATGTCTGGTACTCACAGTAGTACCGATCTCATTTTCTGGTCCCTAGACATGATTCTGATTATTGGGATTTTTTTATTTCTTTTTTTATTACTAAGCAAGACTCAAAACTCTGGAAATAGCACCACCCCTATACTCAACAAACCATTTGATTTGAGGTATCATTCATGTTCGTAATAAAAACAGTGTATTCCAAAGTTTCAAGTTTTGTCTAATTCAGTCCTGAACATTTAAGACAGGGAGGTGTGCAGCTTCTCTGATATACTCTAACAAGCTCTATCATAGAGCAGGAAACAGTAGTCTGCTCTCTCATCCTGGTGCTGTGGGAGAAAACACTATAATGTTTAATCCTTTTTAAAATTTGTCAACAGGGTCGAGTCTCCAGCCGTTAAGATAATGCTCGTCTCTCTGTATCTGTTTCTCTCACGGCCTCAGTCTGTGACTCTGTCTTTCTCTCAATCTGTTGCTCTCTCTTTCAAAATTTCTTGCCTTGTCTTTGTCTATTCATCTCTGTTTTTCTTAAGCTCATTCTCTCTATCTGCCTTTGCCTCCGTCACTCCCTCCGTGCGCTCCTGAAGCATTTCTTTGAAATGCATCTAATTAGCGCGGGGCTCGTCATACGGGTTAAATTAAATTGCAGAGATACACGGAGGATAGAGGTCAATAGCTCCATAAAGACCGGCAGAGCTGATAATTGGGCTGGCTTCTCTTTTCCGTGCATGATCAAAATGCCAGTGGACAGAGCATTGTCTGCCTCGGAGCATGCCGGGGAGAGCGACAGAGACGTTTCTTTCTTTTTTTCTGAGAGAAAAAGGAAAGAGAGTATTTATTTTTAGAGAAATGAAAGGGAGAGAGGACCAACCAATCACACCTTGCTTCTGCACACTTCCCTGTCTGGGTCTAAATGCCAACCTGTGAAGGGAAGAAGTTGGGTGGGTGATAGAAGAAATGATAAGAGAGACCAGGAAAGAAAATGAATGAACGGTTGGGCTGAGCAATATGATAGTTGTGTGACAGTAGAATTATGTCAGCCTATAAGGTGTCCAAGGAGGACTATATTGCTCGAAAAATGCAAATTGTTTATCTTAAAGACAGATGCTCAGGGTGGAGTAAATTCAGACAAAGAAAATATTTTGATTGAGGGATGTAATCCAAACTAAAGAAATAAAACGGTATATTGTGATAGATAACGCAAATATTATCTAAAATGTGAGAGAGAAAGTTTGAGGGCTGAAAGCGGTTTGAGGTGGAGAGCAGTGTGTTGCGCCGCTCTCACCTCTAAAAGTCACGGAAATGCCAGGTCACCTGCTCTCGTACAGAAGAATCAAACGAACGTGAAGGTGTGAGGTCCTCCAAGATCACAAACCCACACACATCCATACACAAGCTCAAAACACATCACTCGCACCTCTCTTTCTGACGGGGCTGTCGACAACTCACTTCCTCGACTGCCTTTGATTGTTTTGTTATGACTGCCCCCGTCCCCTCCCAATCCCTCACTACTGCTCCATTTTTGATGATTACTCTTTAATAAAGCATCTCTTTGAAGAGCGTTGGCTCATACTCCTGTTTGCTGGCGCAGGTTGATGACATGGAAGCTCAGAAACTGTCACTAGGACACGACATCACAGAGGCCTTAGTGGGAAGTCTTTTAAAAATTCATTAGTGACTTTAATAATTAAGATATATGGAAATGACATGCATTTCGGCCTGGGTGAATAAGTAAGTAGGCGAAGTGATCTACATCAATGAGGCCGTATAAATAATGTTTATATTCCACATACTCATTAATCTTTACAGGAAATTTCAAGAAAAATCCTAAGTGTTTTCGGCAAATTCTGTGTTTTATAACAAAGTGACAACATAGAATTTATACAGTAGCACCTGGAATACATTGCTGCATATGCTGTTTGCTGCATATCTGATGTAGCTTTGGTAATCATTTAATACCATGGTAGAAATCATACAGTAGTTCCATTACCATCTGATACATGACAGTACCATTGTACCACCCTTTTTTCTGTAAGAGTAAAAAGGACATATATTTTTGGTAAAATATATTAAAATCTATACATTTTTGTGATCTACAACTGTATACGAATATGAGAGGTTTCAGTACTACGTTTTGCAACATAGCAGATGAAAGAAAGAAAGGGTTTAATTGATAATTGTAGAGTATATTTTCCATGACTTGGATAAGTTGCAATGCTCCAGAACAGAAGAAATATGTATTCTCAGTGAAAAATCTCTCCTTCGCACTCACAGTCTCACAAACCCACATACACAGAGAGGTAGAGCCCTTTAAAGTTATTGTTTACTATTGATCGTTGAGGTCTATGGTATGAGGGCAGTGTGATGGAAAACCAACTGACCCTTATGCTCTAGTGTGTGAGAAACTGTGATAGCATGAACCACCACTACAACATGAATTGAAATACACACTACTTCTCTTTTCTTATACAAACTTCTCCAGAGCTTTTGGATTTGATTCAGTGGTCTAATCCTGTGTAATACATCTGTGTAAACATGTATATTTACATACAGTATTTTCTCAATTAATAGCCTAGGTACTAATAGATTCAGCTTGGTATTCTAGTTGTTCTCAGAATAGTGCCCCTTTGGGTCAACAAGCTGAAGCATGCTGACCAGCATGGCAAACCCTAGAACTATTTTAACATTGACTTGCCACACTCTTTCTATTTCCTTTTTACATTTCTTGCAAGGATCATATACTCTGCTGACTGGATGGTACTCTTATTTGGCAGTATATAATCTATCTCCTCTGCTGTGTCTGTTCTTTAGCCAGGAGCATCCAAACCTATGGAGCCCCTAAAGGGGTAGGTAGAAAAAGTCCGTAGTGGGAAGAAAATAACTTTTTCTAATTTGTTTGCGTTCTCTCACAAAGATATTTGAGTTCCCTCACAAAACATTTGCGTCCTCTCAGAAAACCAATTGAGTTCGGACAAACACTTCCTGTATACTTCCACCCCGGTCTTTTTCCACTACCATGTGTTCCTTTAGGGGACACTCCGTATACACCTGCTCCTGAAGGGCCAATGTTCTACAGTATTTAGGTCAAACTTGTCCCAACACAACTGCCCAGAGGTCTTTATTTATCCTGAAGACCATGACTAGCTGACATAATTTAACTGAAGTTTGGTCTAAATTCGGTAGGATATTACTCTTCCAGGAGTAGGATAGGACACCTTTGTCCTTAGTCATGTTAATATAGTTGGGTTGGATGGCCTTTACTCATGTGTTTGTCTAGAACTTAGGTACAAAAAAATCCCATCCTCGTTCATCTCTACTACATTCCAATTAGATGTTCCCATACACTGGGGCACTTTGACTCTGTGACTCTAATGAAATGCATCTGAAAAAACTAATCAAGATCTTTTAGATTACTTGAAAATTGCAAGCAGGTGTGTTTGATTTGAGTCAGAGTTAAACTACGCAGGACAGTGGCCTCCAGGACTTGTTGAAGAGTCCTGCTATGCATGATCCTAGGTGACTTCATGGAGCTGTTCAATACATGATGTTCTGGGGTCCGTTCTTCGTACGCCGCTAACTCAGTTAGCTGGATTTGATTGTTGACAATTTCGTTTGATCTTTGATCATTTAGTTCTTCGAAGCTCATCCTCGACTTGCTGTCATAGCAACAGGTTTGCAAACTTAAACCTGCTCGGGAACAGGTTTATTTCATGCATACAGGATTTAAAAATGTAAAGCCTGTACAATACTAGAAATCATGAATATAAATAATTTGGAATCATGTAAAAAAAATACAACAAAATTAGTGCACATTTAATTTATCTATTATAACATTTATGTAGTTTGTTCGCTTGGCTGTTTCTTTATAAAGGTCTAGAAACGTGTCAAGTTTTTGCAAGCCAATCGCTGCATTGCTGATCATGGTTTAGAGTATCAATACATCTGCCCTCTTTGGAGAACACGACAACGCGCATAATTTTAGTCAACTTAATCCAGATAGTTTAATCTAGTACGCACATTTGTTTGAATAACCAAATTAGCCCCTGGTCTTATTCTTCACCCTGGGCCTTTGGATGTTGTACAGCCACATCTATACCAGTAAAATGTATATGATATTCTTGACACTTTCTTACAGCCAATGTCTTTGATGTAGCTCTAGATCAGGAGGATTACTGAGTCAGTGTTCCTCATGCTTCTGGAATACTGCTTGATATAATCCATGTATTGTTGGTGGAAACCACTAGCTCCAGTCATGTAACTGCATCAATATCCACTCATGATGATCATCTGGTTCAGAGGGTTTAAGCCTGTGAATTTGCTTATTGTGCTATTGAATTCCTGATAAAGTGTTTGTTTCTTGTTGACCTTCTACAGCACCGGGCATCCAATGATTCATGTTTGTGGTAATGACTCATGCTTTCCTGTAGAAAATCCAGACTATGTTGTACTGTTTTGTCATTCCTGATGCAGTACTGATGAGAAATGCATTATGAATAAAGCTGAGAGAAAGACGAACCACGAGGTCTACCTTCTATGGGTCTATGGACTTCCTCTGGAGACTTCATTTAAAAAGACCGTCCGTTGTGTTACATTGGTGTGTGTACCCAAAGATTTCCGTCTGTCTTGCAGAGCTCTCCAGGGTGCTGACATAACTCTCTTTCCTGGGGAGTCCTTTGGGGAGCTATTGCAGGCTTTCCTAGCTCAGTGGCTTTGATCAACTGTACCATGGTCCATGGACCTCTTTTGCTGGTTGCTAGATATTCTTGGCAAGGAAGGGGAATTAATAACTTGTCCATGTTTTACATTTTCCACTACTCCCTTTGCTTTGTTAAGGAAGAGAACAACCATCACTTCAAGTTGTGGCATATGATAGAACATGGAGTCAAATATGAAAGTGTAAAGCTGCTGGGCAATACACACCAGACAGTCTTCAGAGCTGGAATGCTTAGCAGTGCATTCAACTTATTATTTTTGCCCAATGTTATGAGAAGCTGGTGCACTACATGCCCATTATTGGACAGGGGTGGGTGTCTGTCATCCTACTGAGCTGTTTTATCTACTTGTTGGCATGATACAGACCTTAGGTTAGATGCTTGGTCAGCAGCAGCTGCTACAAAGTAGCCTGTGTGAAATGTTGAATTTAGTTTATGGTTTTGAGCTGACCGTATTCAAAGTATGCCCACATTTGTCAATGGTGTGTATTTGAGTTTAGGTTGCAGAGTTCCACTGTGCTTCTTTCATAGACTCTGTGTGAACCGTTGTTATATTTTGAAAGGGTTTTTCTTCTATGTCAGTTGCTGGACTTCTTATTTGAACTGCTGAATAAGAAGGGGTGCTGCTCATTTGTTTAGCTCTATTAGTAGGACCAAGCCCTCAATTATGTAGTTCTGTGGGTGCTTTACTTATTAGTCGTCATTCTTTTGTGTTTGAAGCGACCATTATGGTTGTTTTACTTTTTTTTTCTTCACTCGTTATAATTTTATAATTTTTCTGTTTGTATTTGTTCCTTTCTTATTTGTTCAGACATGCACTTTGGAGGTAACTTGGCTTCCCTGCATTCTATGAGGGCTTTTATCTCTGTGGTCACCAAATGTTGTTTGCAGGTCTTCAGTATTGTAGACATTTGTCTAAAATTGTGTTATTGTCTGCAAGCTACATTTGTTACCAAATACCAATACATTTTGACTTTATTTTCTGTCTCTGGTTGATGTTTACACAGTAGTATTTTTATGGCATTGTTTCCAGGATCCCCATTGTTTTGATGTCCTTAGTTTGATGTTTTATGTTAGATGAAACTCAATATAGTTGTATTTTTAGTTGAGGGTCTGTACAGGTCATTAGTACCGCATGCTAACTGCTCCCTTGCTCTCTCTCTCTCTCTCTCTCTCTCTATATATATATATATATATATATATATATATATGTAAGGCTTACTACCCAGAAACATCAAAAGCATTTCCATACACAAAATGTGGAGGAGGTTTCAGAATGATACAGATTTCTAGAACACAAGCAGCAGAGTGTCATCTTTCTGAACACACTCCCTCAGATTCATTACGTACACCTGGATCAGACTACGCTAGAAGTATTTATAGCCAGGTTACACTGTAGAGAGCAAAAAATAATGACTGCAATTCAGACCTTCCTCAAATGAGACTGAACAGAGAAATTATAAAGTGAGAAGAAAAGAGCTGATAAGAACACAAGGAAAGTAGTGGTTCTGGAGAATTAGGGGAAGTAAAGAAAAGCGGAGGAAAGGGAAAGGCAAACAAAAATAGGGTTGATCTAATACATCATGGCACAAAATCAGATTCAGAATCTGAATCAATCCAAATGTTGTAACTGAGAATTTCAATTTAACTTACAAACAAGAAGAGACAAGAAGAGAAGAGAAGAGACAAGAAGAGAAGAGAAGAGAAGAGAAGAGAAGAGAAGAGAAGAGAAGAGAAGAGAAGAGAAGAGAAGAGAAGAGAAGTCAAGTCATGTTGTCCCTAAGAAAGCAAAGAAGCCTGAATAAGGCAGGAGATCAGAGCCAAGTGATGGGGACAGGACTACAAAAGAATGGAGGGATGAGAGGGAGGAGTTCGCAGAGGTTGGTGGCTTCCCTCTGATCCTTCGTTCTGCGCTTTTGAGAGAGTGAGCTTCTAATGAGCTCGTCTTCTCCTTTTCTCATAATCTGCTGTACGCTTTATCACACACTTCAAACATGTACGCACACACCTCTGGCAGCGGTCCTGAGAGGCGAGGGAGCATTGTTCTTTAATCTCTCCTTCTGTTTACCGCTGCTCCTCCATCTCAGAGGTTAAACCATCATTTTACACACATTGTCAGTCTCACGCCACAGCTCATGAGATAAAAATTGAATGAGGAAAGAAATATGGCAAAATGTGTAGAGCCAAATAAAGGAAGAAGAGACAAAGAGAAAGAAACAATGATATTTGCAGCAATGTTCTCTCTAATAATTTTTCTTGCTCAGCAGACCTTTTCTATATTGGGCGAACATTTCAGTCACCTGAGCAAAAACATTCTTTATACCAGACCTGTACAGCGCACACACAAAAAAGTGTGAAACTTAAAACTTTAATGTTCTATTTTTATTTGATATGACCCTTGATTTTAACTAAATGGTGTACATTTACCTGTGATTTTGTTTTTTACAGTATAATACACTGCAGTTCAAAAGTTTGCGATTCAAGTTTTTTCAACATGTTTCTGATGCTCATCAATGCTGTATATATTTGAAATATTATTGCAATTACATTTTTTTTTCCTGTGAGGCAAAGCTGTATTTTCAGCATCATTGCTTCAGTCTTCAGTGTCACATTATCTTCAGAAATCATAATAATATGCTGATTATCAATGTTGAAACTGTTGTGATGCTTCATATTGTTTGGGACCTGTGATAAGTCTTCAGGATTCTTTGATAAATTAAAGTTAACAATAACCGTGTTTATTCAAAATATAAATTTTGTGTTTCAATATGCACTACTATTCAAAAGTATTTTTTTAAAGAAAGTAATACTTGTATTCAGGAGGGATGTGTTAAATGGATAAAAGGTGAAAGTAAAGACTTAAATTGTGAGAAAAGCTTTTTGTTTTGAATAAATGCTGTTATTTTTAACTTTGTATGCATCAAATAATAAAAAAAGGATCTTATGTTCTAAAAACAATTAAGCAGCACAACAGTTTCAACACTCATAATAAATCAGCATATAAGAATGATTTCTGAAGATCATGTGACACTGAAGACTGAAGTAATGATGCTGAAAAAACAGCTTTGCTTCACATGAATAAATTGTATTTTAAAGTAAATAAAACAGGAAACCAATATTAGAAATTGCAATAATATTTCACAATATTACTGTCTTTTTCTCAAATAAATACAGCCTTGATGAGCAGAAGAGAGTTCATTAAAAAAATAAAGTAAAATATTTACTAGGTTTATGATATAGGCATAACATAACATAATATAATATCAAAACAAACTGAAGCATTTAAACTGAGATCTGTAAGCTAAATATTTTCAAAAAAAAACTTGAGCATGTGAATTATTATTTAGCTATCTAAACATTCCTATGAAGTTTAGTTTGCACAATACACCTGTGTGTGACTATCTAAATGTCTCGGGAGTTTAGTTACCATTCTGTGCCCATCCTCCGCTATTTCCAGCTCTTAATCAAGTCACTCTTCTTTAATACATGAGGACATTTATTTCACATGACATTGCGTTGTTTCTCGATTTGAGCTATTACGTCGACAACCATTGAAGTATTCGGTTTCTACGGCGACTCATTTGGTGCACATCATTCTCTTTCAGTCTTTCTATGAAACGTGTTAACCGCATTCACCGGTTCTAACTCTAAACTCTAAAATTTGATCAAATTAATTTGGATAGTGTGTACTATTGTGACAATAAAATATTATCCTCTCCACTAAAACAAATCGTTGGTTGTCCTCTCACACGCATTTATGGATGTTCGTCCATCATTATTTTTCACTAAATGCTTTGTATGTTTATAAATATACAAATAAATCCACCTTTCATTCGGACTAATAGGCTATTAACATTGCTGAGTTCTTGATGACATGTAATTGCATTATGAACTGTTAACGTATTATATTTGTGATGGAGAGAGAGGAAAAAATGCTCAGAATAAAAAAAAGAGTTACCCCTCAAGGCAAAATCATGCAACTCTCGACTATACTGTTGTGTGCAAGTGTTTACACACATCCCTCCTCTCTGTACACTCGGGATGACAAATGTCTTTCGAAATAAACCATAAACACAAGCAATATATAAAAAAATGACATTCATGTGAAATGTGCCATCAATCACAATATGTGGCTGTCTCTGTGTGTGTGTGTATTGAGGATAGAACGAGTTGTACGAGATGGTCGAGTGTGCTTGGCAGTGGGATCATCTCTTCACACAACTGAACCCAGAAAACATTTATAATTAATAATGTGAAAAGAGCTAACGTCAAGTTTAAAAACGAGGGAGGCAAAAAAAAATGCATTTTGATTGTATAAACTCAAAAGAGAGTCTTAATTTGAGCCTGGTGGTGAATCAGGAAACTCATTATATCTGTCATATTAACAAAGGAATAAACAGGCATTTCTCTGAAGAAAGAAAGCCATGACAGACACATACACTGAGCCAGAAGAGGAAAGAGAGGGCGAGGGAGAGAGAGGAGGAGAGAATAAATAACAAACGTCAAAACATATTATTCTTTCAGAGTGGGGAATGAATTGAATCCTGCATTGTACGTCACACAACACTTTATTTTTATCACCTGCAGATCAAAACAAATAAGGTGATTATTAAAGATTTAAAATACCTGACTTTTATCAGGAAGACACTGACCTGACACAAAACAGTATGTTCAGAATAGGGCCTGTAAATGTAGGACAATGACATGAGATGTTTACATGCAAAAGTGTTTTTTTTTTCATGGTTTAACATGATGAATTATCGTATGTTTTTATTCATGTTTTCCACATGAAATATACCAAACATGTTTGCTGTCATATATGTAAAAAATACATATAACATAAAATAACTGAATGAAAAAAACTGACCTCAAATGAATTAATTCAATAAATCAAACAATAAATACAAACGTGTAACTCACTATCTACTTAATTCTGTCACCAATTAAAGGGATAGTTCACCCAAAAATGAAAATGTGATGTTTGTCTGCTTACCGCAGGGGCATTCAAGATGTAAGTGACTTTGTTTCTTCAGTAGAACTCAAACAAAGATGTTTAACTCAAACCGTTGCAGTCTGTCAGTCCTATAAGTCTGGCAGTCAGTGGGACTCAGAAAAAATAAACATACACAGACAAAACCAAATTAAACCCTGTGGCTCTTGGCGATACATTGAGGTCTAAAGACACAAAACGATCGGTCTGTGCAAGGAACTGAACAGTATGTATATATCGTTTTACCTCTGATCCACCACACTGTCTAACTGTCCTGTGCACATTCACCACAGCCGGCACGTGACGCGTCTTCTTCTTCTTCTTGCTTGCTTTACGGCAGATCGCCGACTTATAAGTGCATTACCGCCACCTATCTATCAAATGGACCACTGACCAGTGTTGCCAACTGCTTTCAATTGAAAGTAGCTAAAAGTGGTAGCTAAATGTCACTAAATGACATCATAATGGCAAATTCACTGATTTATATAAAGATAAATATAGACCAGTGGGCAAGATAGAAACTTAGATAAGGTTTGTCCAAGAAGTTACTATATTTGTCCCGAAGCTTTTGAAAAAAGTCTCAAAAGTGGTGAAGTCGCTAAATCTAGCTACAAAACCACTAAATTGACAACACTGCCATTGGCACTATCTACAATCTCAATTACATGGTCCATTTGAGAGATAGGTGGCGGTAACACACGTATAAGCCTGCGATCCATGTAAATCCGATGCAATTATTGCCTAAACATCCTCCTCATAATCCAACATTTGTATTTAAATAAATGACTGAATGCGCATTGCACCGTCTTGTTTACAGTTGCTTAATAATTTTTATGTTCTCGGTTATGGCGGTGTAACAGCTTACTTCCGGTCAATGTAGCCGTTCCATTCACCGCTGCTGTGTTAAAGTCCCTATTATATGACTGACAGACTGCAACGGTTTGAGTTAAAACAAATCTTAATTTGTGTTTTACTGAAGATTTACCTCTACATATTGGATGCCCTTGGGGTAGGGAGATACACTATTTTTTTATTTTATTTTGGTGAACTTTGATCATCCTCATGTTGTTTCAAATGAATAAGGCTTTTTGTCATCTTCAAAACACACATTTTTATTTTTGATGAACCCTTGAAGATTTCTGACAATTAAGCAGTTTCCCTACAAAAACCATGGTTTATTTTTGTAAGTGTTGTGATGTCCACGTGTTTTTTTGTTGAAGAAATTATAGAGGCTGTGTCATCTATAGCAAAAAGGTGGCCAAACATGAAAAATTAAGTGGATATTTGAATTAAATATTTGGTCAATAGCCTATTAAACAAGAATGTGAACGCCATGTAAGTGTAACAGCAGCAATTGCCTGGCCTTTGGCTCCCTTTACAGGCATTTATAACATGTAATGTAAAAAAGAAAAAAACAATAGACACCATCACAAAATGTGTAATGGTTTTACTGGTTATAATGGGATTTGTATTGGTTTGAATGGAAACTGTAATTAATAATTCTTTACATTTATATAGCGCTTTTCTGTGTACTCAAAGCGCTTTACATAGAAGGGGGGGATCTCCTCATCCACCACCAATGTGCTGCATCCACCTGGATGATGCGTCGGCAGCCATAGTGCACTAGAACGCCCACAACACACCAGCTTACTGGTGGAGAGGAGACAGAGTGATGAAGCCAATCAGTGTGTGGGGATGATTAGGAGGCCATGATGGTCAGAGGCCAATGGGGAAATTTGGCCAGGATGCCGGGGTCACACCCCTACTCTTTTTCGAAGGACATCCTGGGATTTTTAATGACCACAGAGAGTCAGAACCTCCGTTTATCATCCACATTTCATCCGAAGGACGAATGGACCCTGTTTGTCTCTACTGGTAATTGGTCACCTTCTATTGGTGGCTTGTTAAAACCAATAAATCCTAATGGGATATGTGCCAAAACACACTACAGAAAACATTTTTGTATGTTTTTTTAATGGTTAAAAGTTGATGGTTTGTAATTTATTTGTTATTAATTTGTGATGGTGTTTTTTCAGCAGGGTTGCCTCATTGTTTTTATATAATGCATTTTAAATAATTTTAAAGGCTGTTGTTGGCTTAGGTCCGTTTTCATAACCATATATATATATATATATATATATATATATATACAAATTTGAGCAACTGGGATGGTGGTTATTACTTCTTCTCATACATTTACAACAGATATTAATTGGTGTACTGAACAGGTTTTAGATTTAGCTAAATTACATGAAATGTGTTCTAGCCCCTAATATCCTTCTCTCTTTTGTTCCACAGAATAAAGGAAGACAAACTTGTGCGCTTCTAGCACAGCAAACATGCAAATTGTATTTTTCACCATGCAGTGGTGGAGTACAAACTTCTACAAAGTAGAGATCAAATGAATATCAAATTACTGCTGTAAATAACGAACATGCCAGAGGATGTCTTTGATCTTTTTGTTCTCTTGTTTTCCAGATGTTTGATTCAATTGTGGGTTCTCTTCAAAAATGTGACTAACTAAAAGGCATAACATGAAATGTGTATAGATACATAATGAAATATGTGGATATTTGGAAGCTTGATTCTTCTTCATCTTCAGTTCATGAAGATGACAACATTTTGGTTTTGTCAGAATTTTCATTTTTGAGTGAACTGCACAATTTTATCTGGTTTGCACAATTCATGTTGTCTGTATGTATCTGCCACGAGTAGTTATGCCTTTCAGAAATCTTCTTGCATCCTACCCCAAACTGACCCAGGATAACAATAATCCCCATTCAAACTGATCCAGGGTCAGATTAAAGTCTACCCGCTCTGATCTGCTGCTCTAATCTAATAAACTGAAGAGCAAAACTGACCCAGAGAGCAATCCTTCTATAATATGCTTTCTCAAAAGCGCACCGTGCTGTTTATTTCCTCATAAGCGCCAATTGAAAAGGTCCCTAATCCAATAGTGTGAAAACCAGAATCTTCTAGAGAGGCACTTTCAGACGTTGCCTCATTCTTTTCAAGTCCAATTAATTTTCTTTCAGCAATAAAGCTTACATCTTCATGGTTGACACTGCAAAGCTGCATCTTACGATTTAATATTGCAGAGATTTCCAAAAGACCTCACCGCTGCCACTGCTACTCCCCCTCATGCAATCAATTCCATGTAACTTTGTAATATTGCAATAATTTAGGCTCTTGAGTTAATGTCTCTTCAAATGTTCTTCTACTATTAGCAATTAAGTATGCAATTAAGAATGTTTACATGATGGAATTCTGGAGTAATGGCAATTTACTTCAGATCCCTCTAATTAAAAAGGAGCCCGAAATAATATGATTTTGCTTTATTGATAATTTGATGACTTTCGGCTCTGGTTTTGATTGTGTTATGACTTAATTTGGCTTTAATCATTTGATATCAGTTTTGGCTGTAACCAAAAGCCTGAATCCAGACAAGCAGTATGCAACTCATTCATTTTTTTTGTCTCCCCTCATCTGCATAATTTCTTTCATCAGCAGCAATGTGTAATTAAAGTGTAATTAAAATTTCCCGAATGAAAGTTTGATCATGAAAAGCTTTGAAGTGGATGGCAGCTGACCTGTTGTGCACTTGAAGCCACGACCTAAACAATCAAGAGCCGCTTCCATCCGTGTGCCTATGTGTAGGTGTCTATGAACCTCTGACTTCATGCAGTAGTATCATTACACGCTCAGACTACTAGTGCTCTAATTTTAGATACAGAATATATTCAATCAAACACTTTGACAGGATATGTCACTCAAAAAAATGTTTAACAAAAATAATTGGATGAATGATTTACTTGAGGGCAGGATTTCCACCCAATAAATATGTATAACCCCAACTCATAAAAAACGAATTCTTGAAATGAAATGTAATTGAGTTGGGCCAACTCAACTTAAATGGAACTGATACGTATATGAAGTGATATTTTATTCTTGTTGAACTTAAACTGAAACATGTAACTGGAAAATAAATGATTAGGCAGATATACTTCTACACTCAATAGAATGATACATAGAATTGACATAACTGAAAGTATTAGCCAACTTGGCATTAGATATAAGATGGTTTTGTTACCTTCATGGAATGCCCAAAATAGTTATTTATTTTATTATTAAAACAACTTTAACTCATGTTAGCAGGTCCTCAACCCAAGGACATAGTCTACACTTCATCACAATGGTAACCCCCAACAGCCCTAACATACCAGAAGCTGTTTTAAATACAAACATAGAAGAGCATGAAACACTAGCAGGTCTCCCAATTTTATCATCTTAATAAAAATGTCATAAAATAATATTTATTTCAACATTTACTCTCCTTTTTCCTGTGCAAAGTATGATGGGAAGGAGAAATCCACTTCCAAGTTACACTAGTAAATGTATTTATGTACTTTTAACTCAAATTAATTACGTACATTGGTTGTAAAGAATTGTGTTGGATTAACTCAATTTACTTAAGTAAATTGAACAAACATTAAATGTTAGTTTTTGCCTACTAAATTGAAACATGTTCTTCAAAATGAAAATATTTGAAATGAAAAACATTTTTTTCAAGTACAGTCTAGAATTCCAATTTTCTACTAACCAATTAAATAATAATGCACTTTTGTAGTGATTTTAACAAAACACACATGCAAACGTTTAACAACAAATGTGTATCAATTGCATACTATAGTGTTTATAATACAAGTGGTTTGATGCTATAGTAAAACAATGCTTTAAACACTACCATAGTATTGTTTACAATACCTATAAGTATACAATGGTACTATTAAAAAGTACTGCTGCGTTAATATTTAAGTACAATCAACTTATATAAGTCATTTCAACTTATTGATCATGCCATATATTTAATATGTAACAATTTTATTTTTAATTATTTGTATTGATACATTATTATTACTAATAGTAATTATTATTAATATTTATTTTAATGATGCCTTTAATTATTTGTATTCTTAATTCTGTATGTAAATTGTATTACAGCACAATTAACCAACAAATACAAATCTTAAGATTATATTCACATGGGCATTACGATGGAATATGGAATCATATGCGGGCATTCTGAATAAACAGAGTTATGGAATTTTCCATCAGTTATATTTCTAAGCCTCAAACAAGCATTGTTATTATTATTTGTGAAAGGAGCTGTTGCACAGAGTGACAGTCGAGAGCAACAGCAATAATGACTGCAGTGTGTGTGTGTGTGTGTGTGTGTGTTCATCACTGCCTCAGAAGTATTACTTATATTAAAACAAGCAGCTGTTTGAAAGAGCTTATTAAAACTTCAAACCTGTACTCAAACTCAATATATAAAGCCAGAAAACAAGAATGAGAGACAAAAAGAAGAGTGAGAGACAGAGAAATAGAAAGTCACAGACCACAGATGCATCTTGTTCCTTTGGTGTGGGTGTAGGTCTGCCAGCATCTCCTATAAGACTGCTTAAGTCTGGCAGAAAAAAAATGAACAGAAAGAGAGATTAAACTTGGGATAGTAGGGAAAAGAGGGAAGGTCAGAAGAAACAGAAGAGGACACATATGCTTCATGGAATGCACCCACACAAAACATACTTTAGAATACATTTCTGCTGAACAGGAGGTTAAGGAGTGAATGAACACTTACAGTATTTTAAATGTACATATATTATATGATATATAGAATCAAACCTTTAATATATTTCCATATAAACTCTTAAAACTGGAAAACTGCTAAAACTTAAAATTGCCCAACATTAAATCTCTCTCTTTCTTCCATTTCACAGTCCAGCTTTTTCCTCCTACATTCAACATTCATCCAAACATCTCCTCCTCATCCTCTTCTCTCTCTTTCTCTCATCTTTCCATCCCTAATCCATGCCTCCCACTCTTTCTTCAATTGTACATATTCGCTCCTGCTTTCATCTGTGTCTATTCATACATCTCCCAATCGATCCGTCTATCATCTCTTCCCCCATCCGTCTTTATGTGGTTGAAGTCTGTGAATATTTACCTTCTCCCAGGTGAAATGATTTGCTCATAATGTTTTTATTGGCAGTAAAAAAAGCCTGTCTGTACACTCTCTTTTCCAATATTTGCCTAAATCTCTCACATCGGATTGCGCAATTTAATGAAATCTGAAATATAAAAAAAGAAAACCTTATTAGCGCAAGAACACACAATGCTAAAATCCACCGAAACTTCAACCAATTACATAACGTAAGCCTTTCTTTTCTGTTCTCGAGGGCTCATAGACTTGTGGTGGGGTCTGTGTAATACCACTTAATTAGGAGATAAAACCATCCATGAACACACACCCTTTCAAACGGATACACACTGAAATTAAACCAAAGAAAAAGAGCAATGAAGATTTCTGTATCATAGTGATACTAACATATTGTAAGAAATAATTTATGACAATGGTATAAGCAATAAACCATATCAAGGTGAAAAAAGTATTAAAATACATTTTGACCTTGGTAATAGGAATGCAATTGAGTAAGAGTTTAAATATTGTGTTTTTATATATATATATATATATATATATATATATATATATATATATAAGTCATGCAAGAGTGTGTAATTCACAGGTAGGTTTTTATATTCATGACTTTTGAATGTAAGAAGGGAGAACAATCACTGTATTATTTCAAAGCGATGATGCAGGATTATCCTGATTAATTTCACCGCTAGTGTGTGTGTGTGTGTGTGTGTGTCCACGCCACCCCTGCTGCTGGCATTCATCAACTATATTAATCAATGTGTCAGCCTTCAATCCAATTAGATTAACTCCGTTCTACCTGTAAACACATCATCACACTCACCCTCCAGGTTCCAGAATAACCACATCATCCAAGTTAACAACAAAAGCCTCTAATAGAGACAAGGTGAAAAGTAGAACAACAATGTCAAGTATTTGATCACTTGATATCTCACTGATATAAAAAGAACATGCAACCTACAAACCAGTGTGACTTGTGAAACCTCGTGAAGCAGTGACACACCAAACCGACAACAAAGAACTAGCGGCGATGAAAGCCAACTGTGTTTTCACCTCATGTCACATGCGTATGGGATAAAAAAATTGCGCTTTCACACACTGTGATAACTGCAGCCAACGGTCAACTACCATGCATGTTCTGCAATTGCGTGAGAGAAAATAACTGTTTATATCAGCTTGTGGCCTAGACATCATTCTAGATGGAAGTTTTGAAAATACATGTGCATAGTGTGGAACAAACCACACATTTGAGTTGAGAGACGCTCAACAACGGCTTTTAGGTGCTAGCAAAAACACTACTTTCCACATTTATGGGAAACATTTTAAATAATTTGCATATCTCTCTTGTTTACTTTCAACTAATGACCTCAAACTAAATGCTTTAATTTCTCTCAAAGATTCAATGCCATGAATTGTATTCTCATAAAACTGCAGATCAAGAAAATGACATGGGATTAAAAGTTCATGTTAATTCTTGTCCATGGTCAACATATTCTAACCTAAATCTTAGGTGTGGTTTAGGTCATAACTTTGCTAATGATTAAATGGCTCCCAACTATATTTCCTGTTCTGTGGCATTAATGCACATCTTAACTTGTGTCTTACAAATAACTCAGTGGTCAGACCAAAGGTCATAAATTCGGTCTTAACGGTGCACAGATCTCGTTCTCAATTTTGCTTATTATATTTTATTTAATTATTTTAACTTTTTTTTCTCAAGTAGTGCAGATTCTCTAAATATCTTCTGCACTGGGTAAACGACAGAAGAAGAGAAGAAGTGTTAAAACATTAGATAAAAAAATACTCTTTTGTATTAGTTATAATTTAGTATTAGTTATAATTATTAAAATACTCTTTGTAAACAGTCAGACCATAATACATTTTATTGACTGATTGCTTGATTCTTATAATGTTCAGCTTTATTCGTAAACCCTAGTACCAAGTAGGGTTACCCAACTGTTAATTTTCACTCCTTATCTACAAAAGTACTTGACTATTTAAAAGGCCAGTGTTTATGGAATGATTGTACACTAGATGAAGTGGCTGAACTCACAAATAGTTGGTGCAATGCAACATCAGATGCTTCACTAACTGAGGCTGAACTCTTTTGGACAAGAATAAACCGTAAAGTAGGCCAGACTTTACACCCATGGTCAATAGTCTGGCTATTTGAGGTTAGTCATTAATATGCTGGTTGTTATGAGTAGATTTCTACTCAGTCACACAGCTGTCCAATACACATATTTCAAACACACTCAGACTTGCAGATAGGTCTCCAAAAACAAAATCACACTCACAAAAACCTGCGGCAAAACTCCAGTTGCATAACACCCATCAGAATAAAGCATGGCATATTCAAGCCGTAGGGTTTTGTTCTGGTTTATTCATCTTATCCTCTTAAACTCCTCCACAGCTCTGCACATGGACAGATGAACTCAATATAACGATGTGTTATTGAGACACTACAATTCCCAGAGTCCCTTGCAGAGTGCAGTCCTCATTTACTAAAATAAAAGAGCTGATCCACACCTTAACACTTGTATCTAATGATTCCAGACTTGATAATTAGTATGTGTTAGTTACTTATTATGTCAATGTAGGAAGTGCCGAAGCAAATCCACAGAGAATCAAGAGCCTGTATGAGACTGACATGTACATGCATGTTACATTTTGCCCTGAGATGTTTTCTGACTTACTGTATATCAAATCATTTTTGCTGGTGAAAATCACAGAAACTATTGGGATCCACTGGCAAAAGTTTGAATAACAAAAAATAATAATCTGGAAGAGTAGATGCCCTTTAATCCTAAAAACAATGGTTCTTTATTGGCATGTGGTTCCATGAAAAACATTTAACATCTATAGAACATTTCCATTTTAAAGTGGAGAAATGTCATGTACATTATTAAAAATCTTAATGTTGTAATATTTTTTTTTAAATAATTGTTTACTAAAATATTCTTTGTGGAATCCAAAATGGTTCTTTGGAACCTTTATAGTATTTGAGTATTGAGTATTTGAGCCAAAATTGTTATCTGCATTTTACTTTGCAGCACAAATGTGTATAACACAGCTCAAAATCATTATAGTCTGTCATGTGGTAATAAATTATGTGTGTTACAGTTATACAGGTAGTCAGTTCTGTGCCTCGAGAAAATCTGAATTGATTAAAATAAACAAAAGAAACAAACTCTGCTAAAGGGATTAACATACATGTCCATTTATATTTGACTCACATTCACTCGTGGTTTTGGCCCATAACTCGATGTTCAACCGCGGTTAGACTACTGTCTGATGATTTCTAACCAGGCTATGCCCCTGCTATCTTCAGACATGACTGCTAAACCCCACACGCTAGCTCCATATTTTTTGCTTTAATAATACATAAACGCCTTAAAAGGGCCAGGCACGGGAGATTCTGCAGTGTATATCGTGTTTTCTGTGATCTACAAGCATAACTCACCTCAAACAGCCGTATCCTCCGTGTCTAAGAGGAGGATGAGATCTCAAGTGCAACCTCTTCAAAAATACTTGCTCTAGTATTGATACACTTGTGTTTTGTGTACTTCATGTTTTTGTGTTTAATGATACAAAAATCACTGTTTTCGCCAGCAATTGTTTGAATTGATGCAACCTGATCTAAACTTAAATGTGCCTCTACATATATTTCCAAGATATGTTTCAGGGTAAAATGACCACTACTCTGCTAAAAGAGAACATATAAAAACACATTAAAAAATGTATTTGTCAATGAGATAATGTGTCCCATCAATCATATTTATTCTTCAATATGATTGGCTGATTAACCTACAGATTAACGACAATGAACATATCACGCTTGCATACATCATTCGAAATAGGTCAAACTGCTGAAAAAAGAGACTAATTATAAAATAAACTACTCGCCCACTCTGATGTCATACATTTCGGTATGAATTCAAATTAAATTGACTCCAAATGGTCTGAATGACTCTGTATTTAGTGAGCACTTAGCTCTGTTGAACGAATTGCATCATCATGTGATCATAATGACATCAATGAGTTTGTTCATTTTTTTTTATGAGTCCACCATGGATATACATTAAATTAAATTAAAGAATCTAAACACAAAGAGAAGCCTTTGTCTCTTCATTTCTTCAGTGTTGTCACAGGAAAATATATAATACGTTACAAAAATGCGAGGGGTGTACTAACTTTTGTGAGATACTGTATATACTTTATTTATTTATTTTTGTACATTTCACTTGATGCTAGGGGTGACCCCGAATAGTCAACGATTCGATGCTTCGATAGGAGGAGCCTTATTCGACTCCCAACCTCACAGTCGAATATTCATGGGGTGTTATGATCATGCCATTTTGGCTATATGGGGGTGCTCAAATGTCTGCTTTCACAGAGAACTACCGGTTTTCTCCCAATAAGTTAATAAAGCCTATTATGACAATGCTGCAAATAAGAATCTGGAAAAAATAAGCTATAAATAAATACTTTAACATGCATGAATACATCCAAGCACCCCTATAGCTTTAAGTTAAACTTTTTCATAATCCATGACCGACAGAGGAGCATGGCAGCAGGGATTTAAATCTTTAAAAAGACTGACAAACTGATCTATACTGAATTAACCAAATTTTGCCATAAGTTAATTACATTGCGTTTCTACAATATAAATCTATTTTAGAAACATAGTTTGCTGTGAAGTTGCTTCGCAACGATTGTATCGTAAAAAGTGCTATGCAAATAATCTTGAATTGAATTGAAACATGAACATGAGACATTTTTTTTTGATCAGGTAAGGTTCAAGTTATTGCAAAACATTTTGGCCACTTTATATATAGTGTATACTAGGTCTACTATTATTTATCTCGTATGAGATGCATTTGGTTGAGTTGCAGATCTCTTCAGCATGCATTGCGAGCAGGACAAACAACAATAATATTAATGACTATGACTCGGACTGTCATATACATAACATTATAATGAGAACACTATTATATTAAAACACTGTTAATTTAGCTGTCGTGTTTTCTGCACGTTGCATGAAGAACGCATCCACAAAATGAGTTCATTCAGAGCTGCGCAGACACGTTCACTTGTGCACTCGGGGCATTTTGTGCAGATAGCCTGTAAAGTCGAAACATAAATTACAAAGCGTATTATGTATGAGATAAATGAGTTACAATCCCATTAATTAAAAAAAGAGCTACCATATGCTTAATTTTACTGGTCATCTTCAACGCGTAGCTAAAAACAGAAATGCAGAACATTAATATATATGGCATATAGCAGGGGGGGGGGGGGGGCATTGATCCTGGAGGGCCGGTGTCCCTGCAGAGATTGGCTCCAACCCTAATTAAACACACCTGATGCAGCGGATCAAGGTCTTCAGGATGCGTTAGGTATTTTTTATTCCAGGTTTTTTTTTTTTATCCTGGATCAACGTTCCCCACCCCTGGCATATAGGATAGGCAACTTCGGTCCTGGAGGGCTGGTGTCCTGCACCGTTTAGTTCCAACCCTAATCAAACACACCTGCCTGTAATTTTCTAGTGATCTTGAAGAAATGTATTAGCTTCTTCAGGTGTGTTTGATTAGTGTTGGAGCTAAACTCTGCAGGACACACTGGCCTTCCAGGACAGAAGTTGCCTACTCTGACATATAGCCTACATGACATTATAATAAGAGCAATATTGAAAATTTGTTTTTGTGAATTCTTAGGGTTTCGCTGACGTTTAATGTTAACTATCTTTTAATTAAAGAATTAGACTTTATTTACCCCGTTTGCATCTGCGAGGCATCTGTTACTCATTTTCCCTGTGTGTTAAAGTCAGTAATAATTACTGTCGGATGTCTGACTTGACTCTTGGTAATGTATTTTGCCCCTCCCCCAAATACATGATTCGACTAATCGGTAAGATTAGAAAATTCTGATTCGACTACGAAATCCTTAGTCTAAGACACCCCTACTTACACTACACTAACATACACGAACATGGAATATCTGGACCCAAACACAACTTGATTTCAGTCAAAGTTGGAATGCATTCTGTGCTCATGTGTTTTGCATCCCAATTATTAGTTGTTTGAAGGATTTAGCCAGCTGTCGAACTGCATGCGAAGTTTGTAATTAATTAAGATTATCTGATTAATTACTTTCTTAGAATAAAATGATACTTTTTTTTTGCTTCTGTTTAGTCCCTTTATACTTTATTTTAAATAATTGAATTCGATTTTTAAATTAATGTATTATGAAGCTGTCAAGGTAATCTGACACTATTTCTGTATTTTTTATATTTGCCTGATATTTGCTAAGGTACATTCATTTCCTAGCAGTATAAGGTCACCATACACTCTGTGATATTAGACCTTAGGTGGTTAATGTAAATACCAAAGAGGTAACTCTGCTGCAATTCAAATAAAATGCTGATGAAGATTATAAAGTGTAGTTTTGTTCAAAGTTGGAAGATCGATCATACTTCACCTGAGTGACTCTAGCTTAAATTCAAATCTTCAAAAGTGGTAGAAAACCTTGCTGGATTTTTTATTTAATTTGTTCAGTCATTTTAAGACAAGTGTAAAGGCTAAAAGCCTATTATAAGAGGTAAAGACAGTCTAAACCAGGATCCACGTTTGGCTAGACACAGTGAGGTCACATTTTGTAGGGGTTGAAATTAGATATTGCTATTTCTCTTCCAAAAAATGACTATCCTGAAGGTCAAAAATGTAACTTCACAGCTTCGCTCCACTAAAGCCCTGCTTATAATCTGTTTTCACAGTATTAGTGTTAAAAAGTTGAGATGTAGCATGGCTTGTCATAGCATATAGTAACAATTTCATCGCTGTCCGGCTTAATATGTGCATATCTTGAGAACCGGCACTAGAATATGTTAAGAAAACATTTGCTCATCAGCTGAGGGGCTGGGAATAGAGATTTGAGCAATGCCTGAAAATGCTAGACACAGTTGAAAGTTATTTAATTTTTATTCCCGCCTTTGCCTCAGTGTTTCTTTTTGTCTCACTTTGTATCTTTTGGCTTATTCTTTATTTATGTTGCAGCCTTTAGAGTCTCCTCATAGTTTTGCTTGCTTGTGTAAGACTGTAGAAACGATCCTGGACTGAGGAATGGTGTTATGTTTAACAACAGCGTCCGTCACAGTGCAAGTGTGTAAGAGTATTTGGCAAAGACGAAAGCTTTGAAAACTGAATTAGGACTGCTGAAGTTAACATGATAACTTAGAATGTTATGAAATATGCATGAAATCAATAATTGTATGTAACGTCAAATTACACAATGTGACTTTTTTTGTCCTATTCTGTGTGATTTGCAAAGACAGCTGAGGTGTTTCTGTATAATGCAAAAGCACACATGGTGATGACGTAGCCAAATTCTAATTGAAATCTAGATCAGACTAAAGGTCATCGCAGAGAGTCTGAAATTTTCGTATGCATTTTTTTTATTTTCTTCGGATTCGTCATCTTTCCTAAAATGCTTGCGGAAAAGAAAAAAAAACATCAAACCTGATACCATTTTTTTTTATGATGAACGAAGGTTTCGGAGGCAGTGTGTAAATGTGATTGACACAAGGTGAGGTCGTATTTATTTTTTTACGTGTGAATATCTCAGACAATAATTTCAGATTGTGCAATGACCTTGCCGTTTGCTGTCTTTGTATAGTAAAATTTTGTTAACACTTCAAAACATGCCATATAACATACTGATAAACATGCTGATAAAGAAGTTGAAAGTTCTGGTCCTTGATTCTGATTAGCTGAGAAAAGTGCAATATTCAGGTCATAACATAACTCCAACTATTTCACCGTTTGAATGACTCTGCTTGCAGTATTTCTCACAGCAAGTGCTACTGTGGATGCCAAAATACACTATCATTTTAAAAATAATGCTAATTTTGTGTCTTGGAAGGTCGTTTTTTTGTTGAAAATGTACTTGTTTAGACTTCAAATATGCATTTTGTTAATAAAGATAATCTCCAGGACATCAGCGCTCACCTCTGCCAGATCTTCTGGAATTCACCGCTTGCTCTGATGTCTCTAAACAAGAGATATAATTTGTTTTGGGTAAATCTAACTGGCAGTCTTTGGTCTCATTAAGGTTTGTTGTTCATTAATATGTTATGTATCACTTAGTTTTTGCTGAGGCATCACATTATCATCACATTATATTTAATGTAACTTTAATTCTGTATATAAGAGTGCTGACATTGTACATTTGACTGAATTGCCAAGCAACTTTTATAATGGCTGCTGTTGTTGTTTATTAAATACTGTTATTCAATAACTGATATTTTATATAAATAATAGTAGAATTAAATTATAGTATTTAGCATTGGGAAATGGTGTATTTTCATGAAGCAGATTAGTTACGCCATTTTCAAATTAGTACCAGAGGCTTGGGCTCAGCTGTTAAACTGTCGACTTGAGATTTGTATCCTTGGCAGAAGGAAGTAAATCTGCACAAAAGAGGGTTTTAAAGACCATACTTTGGTGTTGTTTTTCTTTGTGGGGTTTTTATTTTTTGTAAATGTAATTACACACTTGTGACGATGAACTGTTGTATAAACACAATATCACACTCGTAGCAGTGCATGTCACCCGGCCTGTTGCTCATTTATTTTGATACAAACATTATTTGTAATATTTTATTATGATAAGTGTAAGACTACATTTAAAAACTGTTAGACCAAAACACTTATTTCTGTAAAAAAAAAGAATATATAATAATAATATTTGAAATACTTTGAAGGATATTATGATGTAAAATTAAGAAATATGTTGGGTACACTATTTCGATTGTCCACTTTAGACAATCTACTCACTATAAGTAACTTTGTTACTACATGTCAACTACATGACTACTAATTATCGTTCATTTGCAACTCCGTGTCTACTAACTCTCAGAGTAGACTGTTAGAGTAGGTTTAGGGTTAGTAGAATAAGTTAACACATACTTGTAAAGTTTCTCATAGTCAGTATGTTGTATCTTGTGGACCCACCAAAATAAAGTGTTAGAAGATATTAAGCAGACAGTCTACTAATACTTTAATGACTACTAGTTGACATGTAGTTGCAAAGTTACTTACTGTTAGTAGAATGTCTAAAGTGGACTATCGAATTAAAGTTACCAATATTTTCAATTTAATTTAAAGTAAAATAGAGACACTGAGCATTTTCCCTTTTGTATACAAACACAAACAACAATGGCATAGCTTAATTCTTAATTAAAGACCTTAAATGTTATTTATAAATTAAGTCTAGTTAAAATAAACATTCGCTTATTTTAGTAGTTTTAGCTTTTAATAGTCACTTAACATGTCTGAAATATTACTTGTGAACAAAACATGCCATCAAAACTGAACATTTTACATTCTGAATATGAATTAATTAATTAATACATACATGGATAAAAACATTTATTATGTAAAATAAAAATTCTTATTTACTTTTGTAGTAAGCTAGCAATTTATTGTACTCCTTTGTACAAATCGTCAGATTTCACTGAAGCAAAAGCTTTTCTTTGGATAATTTTGCAATTATGATTAGTCAGATGAAAAGCTTCTAAATAAGCTGCAACTGACCAAACAAATAAATAAAATGTGAGGTTAACTATTATAAAAACAAGGAAATGGTTGTCACTAATTATTGTAGCCCAATTTAGCCCCATTGATCTTAACTATTAGAAAAAAAAAGACTAAATGTGACTACAGGATACAGAAAGTCTATGAACCATGTCATTCTTAAAATATCCATTATCTCATTTATTTCTAAATAGGCAAAACTCTCTCCCTCCCTCCCTTTTTCGCATTCTCTGAATTAGCTTAGCCTTTTTAATTTTGCCCCCTGTTGATGGCAATTAGACCACTGAGATGCTCCAAAAAGCAAAGCAGACATGTACACTCTCACACACACATCCTAAAATTACCGTCACAGAGAGAGAGACAGAGCGAGAGCAACAGCAGTAGGAATTACTGTACTTTCTATGTAGCCATTCCTCATCTAATTACAAGTGAGCACAATCATTTTCACATTTTACTCTTAAAAGGCTCTCCGCCACATGTAATTCACATCCATAATTGAGCCGATTGGTGCTAAGAGAAATGTGCCAAGGAAAAAAAAAAAGGCTGAAAATGAAAGAGAAGGGAAGCAGGTATACTAAAAGAAAAGCAAGGATGGAAAGTAAAATAATGGGAGTTTATGGAGAGAACGGAATGAGAATGAAAGAAAAGCTGATGTTTATTGGCAAATATTTCCCAGGGATTCCGACACTGGTATTTGTGCAGAGAGCTGTTTTAATCAGACTTCGTTTGCTCTGCTATTGATTAACCTTGCCTAGACATCATATTATTGTTTACTTTCTGAGTCTCTCCAGACAAAGTGAAAGAACAACCTGGTATTCGTCTAACATACCCCCCCAACCCCAACAGTCACTTAATCTCCTCTTATTTCTTCCCCCATCCCATCTTTTCCAAACAAAAAGAAGTTATGAAGCCATACCCCTGTGGTTACTGTGAGTGACACCCGTGACAGCTGCCCATATGTGCCCCCTCTGAGCTCGGCATGCTGGGGGATGTAGGCTGTCAGGTCACATTATGAGCTCGCTGAGACGGCACCAGTAGACACGTGGCGTGAGCATTTACAAACCACACACACCAAATCACATGGAAAACAAGAAGATGCATTAATATACAGACACACCAGCACACGCTATTGAATATATATACAATTCAGATTTTATAGGACTGTTAAGTTTTCTAATATATTTACTTTAATAATAGAAATGCACTGATATTATATCTTGAAGTTATTTGGTGTATATTGTTTTGGTTCTTGGGTCCTAGGCCTTCGGGCTTATTGCTTTAGGTTAGGTCTCTCTCTCTTTTTTTTAAACAGAATAATGCAACTGCTCCTATGTCAATATTATATTAAGTAAAAATGAAGGAAAATGTCAGTAAAAAAAAATATATATATATATATATATATAATGATTTGCTATGTCATCATTAGGAATTTTAAAAAGGGAGCTTTCAGGGTGTTTGAAATGTTCTCATCTGACTTCATATGAAACTTTAAATATATATATATATATCCTATGACATCATGTGGAATTTAAAAAATGTTTCCTATGTAATCATACGGGGTGTAAACAAATATCATCTCATGACATCATAAGGAACTTCATTGTTTAATTATCCTGTTACAATATATGAAAATTAAAAAAGGTTTTGATATGGCATCACATGAAAGTTGAAAAAAAAGTTTGGTAACTATTTCGACAGTTCACTTTAGATATTCTACTAACTATAAGTAACTTTGTAACTACATGTCAACTAATTCTCATTAATTTGTAACTACATGTCTACTAACTCTCAGAGTACATTGTTAGGTTAGGTTTAGGGTTAAAGTTGACATATACTTGCAAAGATACTTATAGTCAGTATGTTGTATCTTGTGGACCCATCAAAATAAAGTGTTATAAGATATTAAACAGAAAGTCTACTAATACTCTAATGACTGCTGGCTGACATGCAGTTGCAAATATACTTACGGTCAGTAGAATGTCTAAAGTGGACTATCGAAATAAAGTGTTACCCAATTTCTCCTATGACATCATTTAGAACTTGATAAAAGATGTCCCTGTGACATCATATGGAGCTTACAGATTCTCCCATGACATCATAAGGAACTATAAAATGTTCTACTGTGACATCATATGGAAATTACATGTTCTACTGTGACATCATACATTTATAAAGTTATCCTGTTGATTAAAGTTGATTAATAAAACAGAACAAAACAAAAAAGCAAACCTCCTTTTTGTTCTAAGTGGAATATTTATTTTTAAGAGCGAGAGTATCCTGATTTCAAACAAACACTAGCTGTGTTAACTTTCAAATTGCACAAACAGAAATTGAAAATTGAAAATGTGCCCAATGGAAAAATGTCAATTTTGCAAAAACTCCCATATATCGCAAAACAAGTTTTTTATGCTCGCATAAGGTGATTTTTCAGCAAATGCGAAAAAGGAATATTTTAGAAAACTACAATGGAAACTTTTTTTTTTCGCATCTACAAGTCACATGACGGATGTAAAAATCACATGATCCTTCTTTAATGTACTATGACCGCCAAGAAACACCTCAAATGTGGTCACTCAAGTATAAGGAGCTTTGCTTGACATTAATGCTTGGATAACCCCTTATTTATACTGCATACTGCTCTGGCATAGCCACTCTAGTCAATGCTTGTGTTTATACCAGCTGCGCCGCTAGACGTTTCAGAAGCAGCTCTCTACGCTGCTTCACTAAAGTTACACGACTTCATCTCCTTCTATTAAAAATCATGGCTAGTGCGGTGGCTGTGATGTACGCAAACCTACCAACAACCGTCGCCATGACTTATCACGAGAGGATAAAATTATGTTTTAATCACATAACATCGTTTATGTAAACGCTGCCATTTCACCATGTTTTATTTTTTGACATTTATAAATAAATGTAAACATTTTTCACAGATCAGTAATGGAAACACAGCTACAAACACTCATCAGCACACACACACACACACACATACATACACACACAACCTGCGCTCTAAACAAATAAAGATGAAAGTATCAAGTTTCACAGAAAACAGAATAGACTGTCCTGAGTTATCAGCATAGGTTTGTGTATATTATTGTGGAATTGCATGCAAGTGAATGTACACGCATGCTTATGATAAAAGACATAAACCCCCATGATCTCGATCGCTTCCAGTCTCTGCGCTTTGATGCTTTGGCTACAATGTCTTACGGGATTGTAAATACACACCATTAAGTGTGGAACTGTGAGTTTCATTACAGCCTTATAAAGCGTCAACCCCATTGGTCATGAATGCGTGTGAGGCGCACGGGGGCGGCTTTGGGCCCTAAAGCACGTCAACTCCAAAAGCGCGATTGGTTACAGCTCGGCTCCATTTCATGCGCTTTCAGACCACACGAAACAAGTTAATGTTCGCTTTCACTGTGTCAGAGCAGAGATGCCATTAAACAGAAGAGCAGGGAGAGACGTATGATTTATCTGAGAGACGGTGAAGTGATTTCTGTGGCAGAAATGTTTATACTCATTGAGGCAAAGCAGGTGCCACTGTCATTTCTTTTCAAGGGGTGGATGTGTAGAGAAAAGAACTGATTTACCTTAAAGGTAGGTCTCACATCTGTCAGACTGTGTGTGTGTGTGTGTGTGTGTGTGTGTGTGTGTGTGTGTGTGTGTGCATGGTGGCCTGCCAATATATTATATGCAGAGATGTTATAAATAACTTGTGAATGTCACACGTGCAGACATTAATACATACATGAATGCATACTGTTATAGAGGCCCTTCAACCCTCTAGCCAAGAAGCGTACAGCTCAAGTAACAGTAGACAGGCCGTTGCCTTGCATTTTATGAATCACCAAGGACCGTGGTTTCAGCTAAACATCTTCTTTGGTACAGATGCACAGGACCATCAACCAGAAATATTACGAAGTCTGTAAACAGGACATTAACATAGGCCAGAGACAGGGCGTGCTGAAGATGGACATAAAGAAAAGAGACATGCTACCAGGCAGAGCGTTTGTGCTGCTTGGAAGAACACTGAATTTGGGGTGGGGGGTTAATGTAGCTTATATAATGTATGAAGAACTAACCGTAATCATACGCTTACATGGCATGTTCTGTTCTTCCATGTATTGTCTGTTTAAAGTAGTGTTGATGAAGGAAATGCTACATTGCAGCTGTTCTATAAGCGCCACCTACTGACAAAGAGTAAAAATCACATTTTTAGCAGTCTCAAAATTATAAAATCCAATTTTAAAAATGCTTCTTTAAAAATGCACATGCTACATGGATGTAGCATCTTTGTTTAGACTGCTATTGAAATGCAGTGGTGGTCTCTAAACAAAAAATGGCTACATATAATAAAGGCCAGCTCAGTTTGTAATAAAGCAAATTAACATTTTAATTTAAATGATTAACATTTTTTTTTTTATGTTTCTTTCTTAAAATAAAAAATAAAACACTTTCAGAATTGGCCAATTTGATTGAAAAATTCAGCAAATAGACTGTGAAAAATCACACTCTGTGAATCCCTATTATTTGCTGTTCTGCTAAAAAAAAATAAAAAAAAATAACCTGCATGTTTTATGACCTGAGGGGGAGTAAATTAACAGCAAAATTAAATATTTGGGGTAAACTATCCCATTAATGTACCTAGGTTTTTTCCTTTGGTGTCATTGACAAATATAAAGTTATTATTTGTATTTATTTTATTTGGAACAATGTAAAAAACTGTACTATTACTTTTGATAAATTTAATGCATCCTTACTGAATAAAATATCAATTTCGTAAAAACTGTTGTACTGTTCATATTGTATATATCAGTGTCCATTCAAACAACAACAAAAAGTATGTGTACACTTTACTTACAAACGGCAATTAAATAAAACAACTTATACACTTTATAAGAATTTCAAGGCCAAACAGTCAAAAGTTGCTCGACTGCACAAAATATGTTATTCAAAATGTTAAATTACATGGCAAGAGATGATTTTCTATGAAAAATACTTCACATGTGAGGCTTGGTGTTGTTTATGTGGAGTCAATGGGGCTGTAACACTCTAATTTGACTCTCTACATCACTTCATGTTTTCTATTCATTGTTTGCTCCATCCTTTACCATTGTCCACTCGGCTGAAATCATAGTGCTTGTCTTTGGAGTGACTTATTTTTTTTCTAATTCTCTAGAAAATGCATATATGCTCATGCTCAATATTCTCTTAAACCCAAAATAATTCTCAGAAAAACAAATTAAGTCTCTTTTTAGTTTTACCCAGACAATGGAAAATGTTGTATCATTAGAAATAAAATTTCATTAGCATCAAATGTGAATGACAACAGCTTTCAATAGCGCCAATACCACTTCTCTACATTTCTCACACCTTTTCTTAAATTCGTATTGTCCACAATCTCAAATGATCAGCAGGAATTCACAGTCACTAAAGCCCTAAACACACTGCATGGTTTCCGGCTGTCCCAGACGAAAGATAGACATTGTGAAACAATCGTGGAGATTTCTGTGATCGTGGCTCCTAATCTGTGTTATGTCATACAGTGAGATACGTTCAAAGACTGCCGTTTTCATGGTCTTGTGACCAAAGGTAGCCTACGATACAGCATGCCTTGCGTTTCATTCGTAAGGGCTCATCCCTATGCCATAATCCTTTTAAAGGGTTTACCTTCCGTAGTGAGAGCTTTGAAGAGTTGAAGGGTGTAGGGGACCAAACAATTGTTTCTTGAAGTGCCCTTCTGCATCATCATCCCGTGCCAACACAGAGGCACCATCATCATGGAAAAAATCAGCGCAAAGGATCATGGGGACCCGAAGTGTCCATCAGTTGTACCCTTTGAAATCCTTCATTCCGAAGGGCCCTCTAAAGTGGCCAATTTTGAGCACTTCTGTTTGGAACGACCCTTCAATATGGCGGCCATGATTTTTTTCACATCGAAGTGCCCTTCATAGGGCGATATATCCCGTTTGGAACACACCGGTCAACATCGTACAGTGTATTTGCTGGTACGATCCACGTTTACTGACATGAAATCAATGCAACATGGTGCTAAAACATAAAACTGCTTACCTCAAGCTCTTATTCCGTCCTCTTTCACCGCTTCCACTTGTTTCAGCACACATAAAATATACAACTACTAAAGTGTATTTTATTATGCTCTATTTGTTTACTAGTAGCGCATGCTGATTAAGTTTTATTCTTCTATTGTAGCGTGCATCGTATTGTACGAGTTAACAGGTGTCATCATCGTAAAATCTATACACATGCCATAGCCAAGTTTATTAGATCCATGTCGCACAGTGTGACATGCAGTGATCTTAAATGATTGCTAACATTTTGCAGTGTTTTGGCCTTAAGACCACAGACCGAGAAGTTTCAGACAAGTCAGAAAGTGTGTGTGTGCGTGTGTGTGTGAGAGAGAGAGAGAGAGAGAGAGAGAGAGAGAGAGAGAAAGAGAGAGAGAGAGAGAATTATAAAATAATTCTGAAATTGCATAATGCTAATACAAATAGATAAGCTCCATTCCAGAACCCAACACACTACCTACCTAGACAAGAAGTTACAGACATAATCTGTTGCAAAAGGTAACGGCATTATCCTGTTTTATGAAGCTAATTAATTAATACTATATTACATGTATTATTTGCAAAGAAAGCAATCCCAAAATGCACTACAATAAAACCAAAGATGAAAAACTTGTAATCTAACTCAAAAATAGTAGACAGGTGAGAAAAATGTCTACTAAAAATATATTTCACTCATTCATTTCTAAAATAAAATAAAATTGTCTACACATTTTTGCACATATTGTTTTATGGTCATATTGTCGGTTTAGAACTATTGCTTAGTTATCCTGCTGAAAGTGATTACAACAATATTGTCACTCTGTGTTGTTGTTTTTTGTAGCTATGGTGTGGATATCCTTATTATCATAGACTTACAACAATTATTGAAAATGAATTCTTATAGTTATAGTCAGTGCTGGGTAGAAACTGATTACATGTATCTAGATTGCGTAACCAGATTCCAAACAGTAAGTACTTGTAATGAGATTACATTACATTTTAAAATGAACAGATTACAGTTACTTAAATGGATTATTGTCATTAGTAAGGATAAATAATTATTGTCACTTTTTAATAAGCAAATCATTCATTAATTTCCTTTCTACAAGAACCAACCACTTACAATAATTTGGACAGTCTTCCAGTTTTTTTGTTTGTTTGTTTGTGTGTGTGTGTGTGTGTGTGATTGCACAAGCCTTCCACTAGTAAGGTGGGCAATTTAATGGACAAGTTTTATTTTTATACTATGTATTAATTAGCAATCCATGCTTCTGAACAAAAGCACCACTCAATCAATTAAACCATGTATGAGACAAATAATTGTATATAATTGCAAGTTACTAAACACTGCCAATGCATAGCGGTGAAATTCTGTCTTCTTCATATCATGTGAACTTCACTAATTATTAATTCTGGAAGTCAGGACAAAAATGTATGAAACCTGGAAGACTTTAGCCATCTAATATGTTCATGTTTATTAATGTTCATTGATAAATAATGGATCTCTCTCTCTCTCTCTTTGAAAATCCAATGTTAGGAGTTAAGTCAATAGTCATCTAAAAGTAATCAAAAGTAGTCAGACTACATTACCTAATATGAATAATCCAGATTATGTTAGTTACTACAATTTTCGCAATGCAATAAGTAATGGACTACAATTTCTAAATAATCTACCCAACACTGGTTATAGTTACCACCCTTGGTGTGAATGGCCATTACTCTCTTATCGAAAGGCCCTTTAAGAATTTTTAAATATTTTTTTTTCTAAAATCATTGTTGTTGAGGCTCTTGAAATAGTAGTTGTTTATTAGTATGCTGCCATATGGCCATAACCGTCTATTAGTGGAAATAATTGATGTGGAAACTTTAAAAACCATTAAAGCCTAGTAAACACAAGCAAGACTGTGTTCAAATGTGCGTTCATATCCTCGCAATCTCTATCCAAGCTGGTTTTGATTAGTCAATTAAAGAGTTTGTTTGTCAGCCATGCAAGGATCACTTTTGGAAATGGTGACCAATCAGAAGAGAGAAAATTATTCACTGACATTTCGCCAAACATAGGACTCATAGCTGTTTCTATGGCAACACAGAGCGGAGGAGAACGCTCATAGAAGAATGTGCATCAGCTTCTATCTGAGGGTGTAAAACACACATACACAAATATACATGCAAAACATGTAATGTAGGCATATTTACTTTACAATTATCTGCAATCAAATGAGAAACTACAAATAAACAAATGCTAGATATGCCAAATATCAAGTGGCACACTATTAATAAAATGCTGGACATAACATGAGATTTTCTGATATATGAAAATGCTTAGTTTTAACAGTGTTGCATGAGAAAAGCTACACAACGGAGAGCGTGATTTCACCAAGTACAACATGTTCCTGGATCAACATTCTTATTGATCCTGGAATGTCATCCCAATCAGCCAATCAGAATTAAGGGATAACTTTTCAGGAATGATCTGTTTCAGGATTATGATCAGGGTTAGGTGCTTCTACATCCTTGGTAATCAGCTATGATTTCACACTGATTACACAAATAAATTATGGATCGGGTTAGGGGTAGGTATTGGCTTAAGTCTATATTTTTGGACTGTAATGTTGATCCAAGATCAACAAAAGATGTTAATCCAGGAACATGTCTTCCTTGGCAAAATCACGGCGAACATTTAAAATAAATGACAAAAGGATTCAAATAAATATTATTATGATATGATATAATAAAAGCATTCTATCAATTTGATAGTGAGTCAAATGTATACTAAAACTGTGGAAGTGTCTGTGCTGCAGTGTAAAACATTACATCTTGTAATAAAGCGAAATAATACACTGTCATAAGCGTGTGTGTGTGTGCAACGGAGAGTAAGGGAAGTTCAGACCGCTCTAATTCCCGCTGAATGAAATGTCAGTGCGTGGCGGGGGGCTTTTTAACTCTCAGCGGTAGTGCTCTTGGTGTGGGGGCAGCAGGGGGGTAAAAGGGTCACAGTGTGTCTAGGGTTGGTGTAGGGCTCTTTGTTAGCCGGAGCTGGACTCCTGAAGTCAGTCAAAAGACCCGCGTGGGGGGTCCAGAGGCAGAGACCTGCGGAGATCAATATATCTACAGGGGGTCTATCCTCTCATAGACCCTTTCAATCCATCACACACTCACACACACACACACACACACACACACACATCCATCTCCGCTAGCTCACACAAACTCATGTAAAGGTAAATTAACTTGACATTTTCTCTTGCATCTCTTGCACACACTCTTTGACTGTTTATTTTAAAGTAGCATGATGCATAATGATGCAACAAACTGTAAATTAATTATCTCAATAAATAATTTTATAATCTACAGTGATAAATCATAAACCTTAGAATTGACCATAGCTCAATGAATATGCATTTCAAATTATTTATGTTACAATACTTTTATACAGTGATTTTACTACAATTTAATTACAAATTATACATTCAGTAGTTTGGCATTATCTTTTATTGTGACTTTTACAAGAAAATGTAATGATATTTAGGAAATACATTTTTGTATGTATTTATATATTTATTTAACAATAATGATTCAAATATGCACATTAACATATTCAAAGCGTAAAGAAAATAAATAACATTTTACTTGATGGTCAGCCTACATCACACGAGCTTATAAAAAATTATGATTTTTTTTTTTTATTACATTAAAATTAAACATAAAACCAATAGAAATACAAGCTGTAGATTTTGTTTAACTAGATTGTAATATTTAAACATGTTTTCCTTCATCTTGCATACTCATATGTGTCATTGACCTCATCACAAATACATGTACGATATTATAAATATACAATGCAGAAAAATAACTTGTATAACAATATAAATACATGCTTTATAGATTTTTTTAAACAAACCTCTGTCCTAATAGTATAATTTATCATATGAACAGCTATGCTTATCCAGTTAAATGAATCACTACATAAGGACCACATCAATAAAGCTCATGGATTATTTGTGCAATAACAACTGTACACCCTGGGCATGCACACACACACATACACACACAAAAAATATTCAACACACACCCATACATGCAGACAAAATCAGCTGTGAAGCAGGTATCTTTCGTTTCAAGCATTTAATTGGAAACACAGAGGCTGCACACACATTTATTAGATCTCTCTCTCTCTCTCACACACACACACACACAAACACACACACACCCTGGGGAAGTGCAATACAGCAAAACTGGGTTTTTTTTCAAGCTGCGTAACTGACCCCTCCATCTGGTGCGAAACAGGCTGTTCGCGTCAGGCACCATTTCCCCTTCCTATTGTACACGAGCCCAGGGCTACTGTAGACTGCGCTATTGGACCATAAGCTCCTAGAGATGGATAATCTATAAAATAGCTCCCCGCTGGCCTCAAGTAACCCTAACCCTAACACAAACACACACACACACACACACGTTACTCTCTACAGAGAGACAATGAGAGCAAAAATGCATTTGTTTACACGTCTTTATGGATATTTTCTCCGGATATTATTGATATTTTAATGCTAATGCTGTCTTAAGAGAATCAATTCTCACTTTAAATGACTTATTCTTACAATACAATATGAACACAATAAGTACACTGTACTTATTTTTGTTTCTCTTTTTTTCAATGTAAGTATATAGTACTTAAAGTCACTTAATATAAAGTGGGACCAAAAATATGAACTTGTTAGCAATCAGCTCTGCATGTATTTCTCTTTTCTCTCAAAAGCTGAAAGTCATTGTTCAGGACACATATAACTTGATCCATTCTAAATGGAACTGCATGCATATAAGAAATTGGATGGACACATGGATGGATCATCTATGAAACTCAAACCATAAATGCCATATGGGGCAAAGCAAGCATTCAACAGAAACTTTTGCAAACCAATATTTGCATAAGTGAATGTTATGAATTATCATTATGATAAAAGGTCAATCCAATGCAACAAATAAACAAGCAATAACAAAAATGTGTTGGTTTTTATTTATTTTAGGTTGGGCCATGTTGCCCCACCCATACTAAAATCTCATTGGATGATATCATTGATGAAGAGGCATATATTGTATAAGTTGAATATAATATAAAGAAAACTGATCCAGTTCCACAAAGTAAACATAACAGACAGACAGAGAGACAGACAGATAGACAGATGGACGGATAGATAGATAGATATGCTGGCCTTGCTAGAGTTTTGTATCAAAAAGAAAACAAGCAATATCTCCCATTCCTAATGTTTGTTAATGCATGTTTATCACAGGCAGAACGCACCTGCATGGATTAGAGCATTTTCTCAAATCAGTTAATTACGACAGGCTTCTCTTTTCTCTCCTGTAATTAAATCAAATGATCAGGCGAGACAACAGCTCTACCCGAAATAAAGACCAGAAACAGCAGCATCAGCAACAGATAAACACCTGTTACAGGCTAACACGCACGCACACACTCTGACGAACAACAAAAGCAATCTATAAAACCAAAATGCACATTCGCAGCCACAGCATTGCAAATGAGCGCAGTAAAATTGAACTAAAAAGAATTAAACTACAGCACAGAACAAAATGTCTTCAGCAATAACTAGATGCATTGGAGTAGGTGGATCTTTTTTCCATATGCTTTATTGAGGCTGCCACTGTCTCTCTCCTTTTCTCTTTCTCTCACCTCTGCTATTGTCCTTCCCTCTTTAATTTGCACCTGTCTGGGTGTACTGTCAGACCGGCCCTACGGGAACCCACAATTCTGTTCGGTAAAATATCCTACATTAGGTTCCTCTGGAGACAAAGAGAACAATCTGAAAAAAGATGAGATTGAGATGGTGAGACAGAGAGAGAAAATTCACACAAATTGAGCTAAGATACTCTGCACAGTCGTCATTCGCCCACACTGTAACTCTCTTGGGCACCGACTACACTCCACCTAAACACAGTTCTCTTGGAGACAGAGTGGACACTTCATATCCGACAAGAGGACAAGACACAGCATAAGCCTGGGATGGGGGAGAAAAAAACTGTGAAATTGTGTAGATTCTGGGTGATGAGTGCCTAGAAAATCTTGTGTGAGGAGAATGTTTGAAACAAGAATCTGTTTGATGTTAAGATATTGAGGATACTGAGAAGTGATAGCTAATGAATAGCTGCTAACTAGTTCACAACACGACAACAAATATAGCCTAGATTGCAATACTTCACTCGATCACAGATATCTCCACTTGAAAGATAATGTTCAAAACAAGAAGGTGAATGTGAAAATGTAGGTTAAATTACATCAATAAATGGCTAACAGTTAGCTGCTAAGTACAGTCTGCAGCACAGAAACAAAAAGGCTAAGCATGAAATATTCACTCAATCCCAAATATCTTCACCATATAAATAGAATGTTCAAGCAAAGATGTCGAATTTGACATCAAGTCACTGAATGTGAGATTTTAGGCTACATTATATCTGCAGATGGCTAACGATTGGCTGTTAAGTACAGTTTCCCTGTACAACTACACAATTGGCCAAGCATGAAATATATTGATTCCTTCTCAAATATATTCACCACATGAAGATAATATTTGAAACAAGATGTTTAATCATGTCAAGATATGGAATGTGACAATGCAAGTCATTGGCCCTTTTCAACACAGTAATACCAGTAAATTGCCGTGAAATTACTGACTTGCAGGTAAAAACAAAAATACGCTGTTCACACAGGCAACTAATTTTTCTTTTTTTTCATGGCAAAGCACCAATCACCGGTAAATTCTGTGACATCATTGAACGGAAATTACCTCCAAACAGCTGTACCTCCTGGGCACAATTTTAACGGCTCTGGATTGGCCTGGAGTAGACATCTTATGTCAGCACGTTCTGAACTCATACCGGTAAAGTGCCGGAACGCACTTACTGGTATTTTTGAAAAAGTCTTGTTCACACATGAGCTCTTAACGGTAATTGATCGATAATTTACCAGTAAAGTCATTTTTCAAGTTGCAGATTACGTAATAATTAGCTGCCAAGTTAGCAACAGGCCCATAACAATGACCTAACATGAAACCTATTAATCAATCAATCAGAAACATATTCCCTTGTAAAAGAATGTTTGACTCAAGAAGCCACACTTTTGAGTTAATGAATATAAAACTGCACGATTGCAGACTAACAACTAGCTATTAAGTACATTCCGTAACATTACTTATTACATTGACCTAGCATGGAAAAAAATGAGCTAGCATGAAATCCTTTAATCTGTCAACCACAAAAGTCTTTACTTGTAGGGGAATGTTCAAACCAAGAAGAAAAGATTAAGATGTTTTTTTACACCAAAATAAGCTTCTGCATTCTATTGTACTGCTCTTATATATATACATATAAATAAACATGCGCTAGATGGACTTTGACCTTTGTGCTAATGTATTGTGTCTTTTACAGTGTCTTGTGCATGACATAACTTTTTTTTTTTAAATGCCTCACTATATATTGCATTTAATTGATTTAATTGTTTTCATTCCGCTGCCCTGAGGGTCATATTTTACACAATGGTTTAATATGGCTAGTGATTTGCTGCTAGTTACAGTTAATAACACAACAACAAGAAGTATAAATATTTTATTTTTCTTTAAGTAAGAGTATATTAAAAATGTAAGTATAAAAAAAAAATCTACTTTAATGTCAATACACGTAACGTACAATTACATCATGGTTCGTCATGAACAACCAACAGCTGCATGAGCATGAAATACATCAGTCAGTGACTTTTTCCTCCATGCAAACCAAGACGAAAATATGGAGGGTGTGTTGAATAAACAAGCAGAAAGCTGTGAGCACAGCCCCCTGTTGAGCCGTCCAAGGGTTCTGTAAGCTTTCAGTCGAGTGGGAAAATCGTCAGGTGTGGGTAGGAGGAAAAATTGAAACGTCTTGATTTTCACACTGCTAATTTTATTCAGATCAGCCAATCTCGCCGCCCAAGCTTTTCGCCACTTCCCTCCGAACGTGCTAATTATGAACTCTCGCTGACGTGAGCAAGGTTTAAAGGCTAATTAGCATAAAATCCTACATGTTGTATTTTTACCTTCCTAATCAACAGCCTCACACAGACAGGTTTTTTAGATGTGTGTGAGGGAGAAAGAAACAGAAAGAATGCTTTGACGCAATTAAAATGCAAACTGAGTGTGGGCAACAAGAATTGTGGATATTGTTCTGAAATATACCATTATTATGGTTGTTTCTTTCTTGCTTGTATGCTTTCAGCAAAAAAATGTCAGAGAACCAATCAAGCAACAAAATAAAAGCGGTAACCACAAAAAAAATTAAAAATGTCTGAAATCATTTGAAACCCCACTTACGGTTACGATACCCAAGTATCAATTACAAGCCAAAACCGGGACCTTGATGTGATTGCTGACATATGCCATTCTCAGTATTGTGGCCTGAACTCCAAGAGGCTTAAATGGGTGGGCTGGAGGAGGCTGCCATATTGGGTGCCACCTGGTAGTGCCAGGGGGTTCTGGGTTATGCTATGGCCTAGCAGGGAGATCCACAGATGGGTCGAGCTTCAGGGTTAGTCAGGATAGCATGGAGAAAGGGTACTAAAGGAGGTCTGTGGTCTTGAGACATGCTTTGGGATGGGTTGCAAGGCTGTGGATAAGACACCATATGCTTCTGCTGACCTTTATCAATGTTAATGCATTAGCTGTGGGTTTGTTTGTGCTTTTACTTGCTTACCTGCTTGTTTTGGGTGAAATTGAATTATTATGAAATTAAAGCTGTAGTCCGTAATTTTTTTGGTTAAAAATGATCCAAAATCAATATTTGAGAAAGTACATAACCAGCCAGTGTTTAAAAAGATCACCTTACTTTAGCCCGATTCACAACGGCTAGCTTACAATAATGTTTTCTAATCTGAGTGGTACGGGAAGATTTTCGCCGGAAATTTGAGCATGGCACTGCGTCATTACCTCACGTCTGTAAACATAAAGAATGTATCCTGGCTACTTGGCTATCGCACGTGATGATCCTGCAGGTGGTAATAGAAATGTGCTTCTAACTACAGCCTGGGAATACACAATATTTGTATTTTAAAGAAAGCCATTTCTTAGGGAGCATAAATAGCTTTTGGGGTTAGAAGAATTTCTTAATATGAAATTTGAATGGCATGACAATTAGAATAAACTGAACAGAAATATACATGTTAATACAGACTATACTTATAGTCACACAATGCTGATGTTGTTAACATTAATAATTTGAGAATAAAGTATAACAATAATAATCATTTGCATGGTTTGATGTGATATGAGCTAACCAATCGTTAGATTTAATCACCATTGGTAGCGCGATTTATTGTAATGCTTTTTTCCTCATTTGGTCAGAACAAACATGGCAGACTTGTTACTTACTTGTTCAGATGGCAGTATATGGTGAGAAATCTTATTTGGGTCAAATATTCTAAGACCTAGGCAAGAATCTGTGATTGCAAAGTACAGTAAACATCCACACCGGTACGTGACTGACTGCCACAAATTCACCTCGAAACATTAGATTCATCCATGCAAGAGCCGTGCCAGAGCACATCCCACGCAAGCAAGATAATTCCGCAAGAAACTGCAATTCCAAGATTTAAAACATAGATGGCGACAAAGAGGCAACACTTTCAAACTGCAGCTTTAAGATAACCTTTCAAAGGTACTTAAGGCATGCAATTTGGAATTAAGGCCTTGGAATGGTGACTTATGAAGTACAGTAGCAATGTGGCTGTATTCAAGAAACACAGGTGTTGAAACATTTGTGTTTTACAAACAGGTACCACAATTTTGAGTTAAATCCCTTACCTCTATTTCTGTGAATTTCAGTCATTGCACCTTTGACCGGCTGTCCATATTCAAGAGAGAGTGACGCCACTGCATTAACAGCTAGTTGTTCCGTTCCAGCACACTGTGCAGATTTTATGTCCAAGTGTTGCAAGCAGGTTTCAGGGGCTCTGTTTAAAATCTGAAATAGAATTTGATAACACTATATTGTTAGGTGTCCTTATTACACGTTACATGTACTTGCTATTATAATAACAATAAATGTATAATTACATGCAAGTTACCCTAAGCCAAATCCTAATCCTAACCATAGAGTAAGTACTTTTAGTTAATTAATATTACTCAGTACTTACATGTACAACTACACTGTAACAATGACACCATAAAATACATTCATCATTAGTATTATTATTACTATTATTATTTTGAATTTTTAGGGCTGTCAAAATAGACTGTAAAACTGCTATGAAATAATATTTAATGTGAAAATCAATACAAAGAAAATTGGAATGGGAAGAAAAAAATACATACACATTTCAAAATCAATATTTAATAACACTATGTTAAGGTGACTTACTTTTTATATGTATAGTAATAACAGAAAAGTATGCATAATTATGCAAGTAACTAATGCTAATTATATATTTAGACATACACATATTTGTGTAAATATACTTTAACAACTCAAACTTTAACTAAACTGTAAGCTAATATTGTCCTATAGTATTGTCATAATAAAAAAAGCATTATAAAATTGAATTATTTAATTCAGCCAAAAAAAACGTGTATATATATATATATATATATATATACACACATGCATACATACATATATTTGTTTTACACAATATAAATGCAAATACTTATATTTTAGGAAGATCCTGACATTTGGGGGCCCTTGATATTTTAAAAGCACTGCCTCAAATAACTTTCATTTTACACATTGCTTTATCCCACAATATTTTTCTCCCCCCTCACACATAGTGGTGGTTTCAATACATAGTTTTCCTTGAGTTATTAAAGAGGTCTCTTTCTTTCCATTTCAGGAATTATGGTCAGAGACACATCAATAGCCATGTTCTAAAACCTCCAAGATGAATTGTTATCCCTTCTCTCGCCTGCACAACCATCCTCACCCGCTCCCATCTTCTGCCTCCTGTGTGCACGGATTATCCGGACCCCTATGACAGAGCCCATGACCCCACAGGGACACATAATACCCAATCTAGCTGTCCATCCACACAAACTGCCCATGACATCCAATTTTGACCTGCATCATAAAAGAGAGGCACACTTTTTTTTATCTCCCTGCATGTTGAGAAGATATAAAACAAAATCTTCTCTATACGTTAACATGCAGGAAACCAGGTGAAAACATCTGCCAGCTCTCTGGAGGCACACCTGTCATTGCTTTATTAAAGGTAGAATGAGAAAGAGAGGTGCATGCCATCATGTGTAGGTGGTTAACACTGATGTCTGAATAGTTTGGCTGTCACAGGGGGCTGGAATAGAGAAATGACTGAAGCTACTGCCAAGCCAATTAGCATGCTGCATTTAAATAGAATGTGTTAGAACCACCCCCATTAATGATGTCATCGCTCTAGGGTCTCCACGGAGAATGGAACGAGGCCGACCCTGATAGAGCCAAATCTACGATCGTCACTATCTCACACACACACTTACACATGCCATGTGCCATTACCCTGCGAGCACGTACCATCTGTGTACCGAGAAATGCAGTATACTTTACGCACTTATTCGTCCTAATTCACAAAACAAACTGGGCTTTCACAAATGTTTTGCCGGCCAACAGATATGATTTTAAAAAGACTTCTCAATGTCCTCAAACTGCAAACTCCATAGCATTCTTTCTCCCTTTATTTTTTTCTCTCTCTCTCACACACTTTTTTAAGTCTCTTTAAAAAGTGTGTTGGATCATTCTGTAGTGGGCATATGGACAGTGAGGAATCATTCTAAGATGAGTCTCTCCAGGGGCCCCAGATCTCTGAAAGGGCCCCAAACACTGTTCTGGGACCAGGATGCAGCACAGATCTCTCTGTTAATGCCCCAGATGCTCTTCTCAGATCAGTTTCACTGTGAAATGGTGCCAAGGAAGAACCCTCAGAGCATTCACACACTTTCACCGACCCAGGAGCAAAGTAAAACCTGAAATCTAAGTACACTGTCACATACATACTGTAATATAAAGAATGCATAATGTAGACTTACAAGAAAATTTACGTTTTTCAAAAATGAAACGCACATCATTAACAGAGTTTAAAGGAAAGGATGTGACGCGTGGATTTAACCCATCCAAGTGCACACACACAGCAGTGACAAGTGAACAAGCACACACACACACACACACACACCGTGAACACACCCGCAGCAGTGGGAAGCCAATGCAGTAGGGGGTTCTGTGCCTTGCTCAAGGTCTCACCTCAGCTGTGGTATTGAGGGTGGAGAGAGTGCTGGACATTCACTCCCCCCACCTACAATCCCCGCTGGACATGAGACTCGGACATGAGCCACAACTGCCCATGCAGTTTTTCTAAAGCAAGCATCGCTATTATTAGGTTATTAGGTCATGTAGTAACTTTCCTATGTATATATACAGTATATCGTGCTGATACAGGATTCACCGGCAGCCATATCACCCTGCAGCCCAAGACTGGTTGCCCACTGAAGCTAAGCAGGGCTGAGCCTGGTCAGTATCTGGATGGGAGACCACCTGTGAAAACTAGGTTGTTGTTGGAAGAGGTGTTTGTGAGGCCAGCAGGGGGGTGCTCACCCTGTGGTCTGTGTGGGTCCTAACGCCCCAGTATAGTGACGGGGACACTGTAATGTGAACAAGCACCAACTTTCGGATGAGACGTTAAACCGAGGTCCTAACTCTCTGTGGTCATTAAAAATCCCATGGCACTTCTTGTAAAGAGTAAGGGTGTAACCCTGGTGTCCTGGCCAAATTCCCTCAACTGGCCCTTATCAATCATGGCCTCCTAATAATCCCCATCCACTTGATTGGCTCTATGACTCTTTCTCCTCTCCACCTGTAGCTGGTGTGTGGTGAGTGCATACACTTGATTGTCTCTATGACTCTCTCTCCTCTCCACCTGTAGCTGGTGTGTGGTGAGTGCATACACTTGATTGGCTCTATGACTCTCTCTCCTCTCCACCTGTAGCTGGTGTGTGGTGAGTGCATACACTTGATTGGCTCTATGACTCTCTCTCCTCTCCACCTGTAGCTGGTGTGTGGTGAGCGAATACACTTGATTGGCTCTATGACTCTCTCTCCTCTCCACCTGTAGCTGGTGTGTGGTGAGTGCATACACTTGATTGTCTCTATGACTCTCTCTCCTCTCCACCTGTAGCTGGTATGTGGTGAGTGCATACACTTGATTGGCTCTATGACTCTCCTCTCCACCTGTAGCTGGTGTGTAGTGAGCGCACTGCCGCCGTTGTCCTGTGGCAGCCGTCGCATCGTCCAAGTGAATGCTGCACACTGGTTGTGGTTGAGGAGAGAACCCCCCCCCCCCACATGATTGTAAAGCACTTTGGGTGTACAACAATACACAATAAATCGCTAAATAAATGCATAATTCATTCATTCATTCAACATGACTACGAGTATGATATTGTGTTTATACAACAGTTTGATAGCACAAGTGTGTAAATAAAAATAGAAACAACAACAGAGTGTCTTTAAAACCCTGTAAGAACCCTCAGATTCAAATCTGTTTGCCAGTTTAACAGCTGAGCCCAAGCCTCCATTGCTAATAAAAAAATAAATACAAAAATCATCACTTTAGAACTAGTAACGAAGAAACGTTGAGTTGCTTCTTCAAAAGCTCATTGTAGGCTGTATTAAAAGCTCACTGTATTACGTAGGGTCAAGTCTTATGAGAAAGAGATAGACTCAGTCAGTGTGATTCCCTGCATCTGATGCAACATTCAATCTTCAGCTCAATCTCATATTCACAATAAAACATTAGTTTGAATGTCCGTTCAGGCAAGCGATATCTTTGTTGTACTATCCTTTCATCTGTCAATGGTGATTCCTGATGACTGTCCTGCATTGTATAAGCGGTTGATGAAAGATAAAAAAAATTATGTGATGGGATTTTGCCCTCAGCCAACACTATTTGCTCTGGAAAAAAATAAATAGATTAATGAAACCTAAGACTCCCCATTAGATTTACCCAAAATAAATGATATCTCATGTTTAACCACTATAGAGACATCAGAGCCAGCAGCAAATTCCAGAAGATCTGGCCGAGTTGAGGCTGCTCTCAGCAGGTTCATGAGCGCTGAGTGGCCGCTCACTCCATGGAGCTCCAAAAACGTTAAAAAAATAGTCAAATAAACATTATCTTTATTAACAAACTGCACAATTGAAGTCTAAACAACTACATATTCACCTAAGAATAAATCAATAAAGTAAATAAAAACTCTTTAAAACATTAGGCTATTATTTATACAATTTGGCATGGCATCCGCCATGACACTCTCTGTAAGAAATACTGCAAGTGGTGTGATACAAACTGTGAAATGGTTGGAGTTCATATTACTAGAATATTACACCGCTGGAAAATAATTTTGAAAATGAATTTGTACATAATTAAATAGATTTTAACCCGATCAGTGCAATTATTATTATTAGCATGTTATTATTATTATTATTATTACTACCCAGATTTCATATTTACAGTAAATTTAATTATTAACACATAAATAAACTGTAAAATTACAAAAATTATATTTAGTAATTTAGTATTTTAGACCAAAATGTAAATATACATAATGCATTCATGCATTTATATAAATGTATATTATTAAAACAATAGTATGTATTTATTTACTTACTAATTTGTTAATATACAATTTGTCATAACCTGACATTTAGTGATAAACTAAACTTTATAAAAAAAACTTTTGTAATTTTGAGTGAGAAAAAAAAAAGTTTGTTATGTATTTGTCTTTCTAAAACTATCTACTTCCTTTAAAGCACTAAATATACACCTGTTCCGCTCTGGACTAAACATGCTCATGAGATTTAGAATCTCAGTTAAGATGGCTGAATGCCCTGGTAAGTCCACTCACTGTGCCCACTGAGAGATGTGCTGATGTTTAATTGCTTCGGGTCAAAGGTGAATGACAAAACAACATTTATGAAAACAGAGTTGAGTTGTCACTACATCAGGAACACTAAATCAGCACAACATTTACACACTAACTCTTGGCTGAGCAATAGATGTGTAAATAACACTCTGTCACACACTCCCGGTTATTCAGTTACTCATGCGTTTATGTTTTTGTATTTTTGTTGTGGTGACAACTTCGGCAGGTGAACCGTTGCATCTCAGGGTTGCAATGGAAGGGTTGAGGCTTTCTCCACAGTTATCATGGTGAAGTGGACACGACTGGACGTTTTGACCCATCTCTGAGTTCACTGAGCCCTATGGGCAATAACAGACACTCCAAAATATCATATGCTCCACAGAGCATAACATTCACAATCCATGTGAATGCTAAACCAGAGGTAAAAGTTGATGACGTGCATTGTTAAAATACTTTCTCCTAGCTCAGCATATTACGCAGAGACAACTATAAGACATCTGTGGGTTAATTTTATTTTAAAAAGTGTTAATTATGTGCTCTGTGGTACCAACAAAACATTACTTTGCTGTTTGCTTGAGCATCCTGAACAGTCCAACACACCAACACTGGGACAACCAATTGTGGGATCTGTTTGGCCAAACAATGGCAGATGGGGAAATAATATTTTTATAAATAAATTATTTAGGAGTACAATACTCCATGTAGTCAGCATGTATAATAAAGAAGCATAATAAAATGGTCATATAGTTTGAAAAATATGAAGTTTCAAAGCTGAACTTATACATAGTTTAAGCTCAAGTGAAATAAATTGATTTTCATTCATATCATAATTACTGTAAATAAAAGTGGAGGAAACAATATTTAAACAGGTGAAACCTTTATACAAATAAATTACCTGTATACATTAAAGTCAGTAATTCAAAATATAGTAGGATTCTATCATTATAAAATTATAGTATTTTATTTATTTACTATAGAAAAGATACTACAAAATACTAGAAAAAAATACTACATTACACTACAAAAATGTCAACAATATGTTTCTTTCACACAAACATGGGCCACCCAGTGTTATTTGGATATTATTTATATTGTGTATATTTGTTATGTTTTTCGTTTTAATTTTAGAGGAAGATTTAGTTTATTTTTTATATATATTTTTTTTAATAATTTTAGTACTTGATTTTTGTTGTTGTTCATTTAATCTTATATTTATATATGACTTTATTTGAGCATTATTCCAAGTAAAGGAAATGACCTTTTTCCCCAATTTTAGTTAACAATAACAACACTGACAGGGTAACTACAACAAAACTATGCAATTCAAATATTTTCAATCAGTTCTTGCTGTCATTTCCCCATAGACTTTCATTCTAAGCACTTTAACATTTTCCTGTGGTAGCCGATATGACACAGATGCCGCTGACAGTAGAAGTTGTATTTATCCAGCACATTATGTGAAATATAGAGGTATATGATATGAGCTCCAAATGTAAATGAGGTTATTGGATCTGTTGGGTTATGGGTGATGAAAGTGCACAACAACACAAACGATTACACAAGCAAAAAGGCTGATAAAGAAGAGTAAACAAGCTCCATTATGCCTGTTCTAGCAAAGGGAGTCTGAGTGGAATCTGACTCATTGGTCTGCGTGGGTGAATAAGACCCAGCTGAAACCTCCTGATACCTTCACCAGGAGAAAAAGAGGATCTGATATGAAAACCACATGCCCTCTTCTTTACTCCAGGGGGTTTTCACATAGACTTAAGAAATAATAACAGAAGACTGCAGGGCAAACGCCACTGGAAATGTCTTTTAGAACATTTTTAGAGGCCTACTTCTGACAAACCATGTCCTCTTATTACTAAAACTGTGAAAAAGTGTGGCAGCGAACAATTACTCCCCTGGAAAACTGGCCAGTGAAATCAACCACAGCAGAGCTAGAACCATTTATACCTTTTTCTATAAATTCAATGAAAAAGTCCCAGGTCTTTAATTCGCCCACTGGTTTTACGCAAATTCCGGGAGTAAGGGCATGGAGTTAGTTTTTTTTTTTTTTTTTTTTTTTGTTTGCCTAGAAAATATCTGAATAATACAATGAAGGCTTTCGAGGAAGAACTAATTATTACATTTTCCAAGCAATCTCATGCATTGATTAAGCAATCATATGTCATTTGTAAATAAAATGTGGTTCTAGCACACATAGACTTTGTTCATTTGCATAGATGTATGTTATTAGCATATGAATGTCTAAAACGTAAGCATTTTATTTATGTATTTTATAGATATACAGTATAAATGTTCTACCGAATTCATAAAAAAGCAAGTTGATTTGATTTATATTTTTATCCAACAAGATTCAGCTTGTTTCAAATTATTTTATAATTTCTAAAGCTGTGCTTATGCACTTTCATGGCTTCATTGCTGTCAGTACATCCATATTTCAGTGCATATTTATATGTTTACACTTTCCTCATTATAAATGTTAACTCACTGGAATTAACTAATGTTAACTATTGGATATCGCAGTTCCCTATCTGTCGGTCACTACGAGTTATGTCGTGATGACATAGGGGATTTACTTGGAAGCCCCGATCATCTCTGACTAAAGAGAAAACGCCAATGAAATTGGCTAGTGGATTTTGCTTACCTGAGCCACTCCCCGTGCATACGGCTATAAAAGGGCGACAGCTGCATCCACTCCTTAGATTTTTGCTTCGGAGCCGAGTGGAGGAGAAGAGTGCTGATCTCCACAAAGCCTTTCATCTTTGTTTTGTTCCTGGTTGGCATAACGGTGCGATCAGCGGAGTCCCTCTCATCAGCGATTCCCCTGGGCACTTAAACTAAGAGAGCAAATTCTAAAAGAGCAAATCACGGACGATCGCGTCTTTTTCAAGATGTCGTTTCGTCCGTGTCCTTCTGGTTGCGGTTGTTTTCTGTCTGTGGATGACGGACACGATCGTTGTCTTCAGTGTCTGGGCTTCCAACACGCTGAAGATGCGTTCATGGATGACTCATGCGCCTGTTGTGAGCGTATGAGCATGATTTCGTTGCGATCTCGCCTTTCCTTTATGAAAGGATTGGCAACCTCTGCCCCGTGCTGGTCTCTCTGGCTTGAGCAGAGGACCGCCGGCTGACGCTCTGGGAGATCTGAGGGTTACAGTAAGAGCCTTTCCGCTGGGTACATCCCCACGGACCTCTTACTCCTCATGCAGCGAACGTCCCGTCCGGTTCCCGGGTGATTTCGCTGGTCCGTCCCACGGGGCGCCTAGCATTTCATTCGGTGCGCCATCTGTGGATAGGATGTCGATTGCAGCCTCGGGAGATGGGTTCACGTCCTCTGAGGATGAAGGTGCAGTGGGGCTGCCCCCCTCGGGTGTTGTCGCCACCACCGCACCGGACCCGGAGCTGAAGGCCATGCTTGCCCGGGCAGCCGTGAGTATCGGGCTGGAGGTCAACAGACCGCCCAGTCCCGAGCCCTCGCGGCTGGACGATAGGTTTCTCGGAGCTGGGCGTGGCTCACAACCGCGCTCTACTCCGGTGCCTTTCTTCCCGGAGGTGCATGAGGAGCTGACGAAGTCGTGGATGGCCCCTTTCATGGCCAGAAGCCGCTCGTCCACCTCCTCCATCCTCACTACCCTCGACGGCGGAGTTGCCAGGGGGTACGCGGGCATTCCCCAGGTGGAGAGAGCGATCGCGGTGCACCTGTGCCCACGAAACGCCGCCACTTGGAGGAACCGTCCGCGTCTCCCGTCCAAGGCCTGTAAACTGACAGCTGCTCTCGCGGCCAAAGCTTACAGTGCTGCGGGCCAGGCAGCCTCCACCCTGCACGCCATGGCTATCCTGCAGGTTCACCAAGCCAAGGTGCTCAAACAGGTGCACAAGGGTAGTACCGACCCAAGGTTGATGCAGGAGCTGCGCACGCCGACTGACTTCGCTCTACGAGCGACGAAAGTCACGGCGCGGTCCCTCGGGAATACGATGTCCACCATGGTGGTCCAGGAGTGCCATCTCTGGCTCAACCTGGCAGAGATGAAGGAAGCCGACAAAGCACGCTTTCTCGACGCCCCCATCTCCCAGGCAGGGCTGTTCAGTGACACCGTCGAGGGCTTCGCCCAGCAGTTCTCGGCGGTACAGCAGCAGACCGAGGCGATCCAGCACATCCTGCCCCGGCGTGATGCACCATCCACTGCTGCCCCCGGGGCCAGGCCTCAGTCTGCCCGTCGCCGTGGGCGCCCTCCTGCGTCCTCCAGAGCTGCTCCGCCCCAGGCCGAATCGACACATAGGCCGGCGCGTTGAGCCTCTCGCAGGTGAGCGGCGCCCCCGCATCCCAGCCAGGCCCCAAGTCGTCCAGGAAGTCGACGAAGCGGCCCTGACGCGGGCAACCCGGAGATGTTGGAGTTTGCTCTTTCTCAGGAGACGGTGAGAACAGCGCCGCTCCTTCCCCCGGTGAAGGGCCGGGAGGAGAATCTTCTGTTTCATTGTTTCTGTTCCGCCGCTGGTCCAAAGGCCAGCTCCTTTTTAACAACAAATAGGAAAGACCTGAAGCCGTCTTTCACTGAAGGTCGAAATCCCTTCCGATTTCCGTGGGAAAAGGAACAGCAGCTTGGCTATCTCCAGCAGCAATGTACTCAGTGGTCCCGGTGGGCACCAAGGTTAGCAAATTTGCGCTGGGGCGGTAGGAAGGTTGCAACCTCTTGCATGGCATTTGTCTGCCACGCACTCGCATGTCAACATCTGCATGCCACAAGGTTGTGATGGGGTTCAGCTTGTGGCGCTTTCCATAGGACCCCTATGTCGTCACGACATAACTCGTAGTGACCGACAGATAGGGAACGTCTAGGTTACATACGTAACCCCCATTCCCTGATGGAGGGAAAGGAGACGTTATGTCCCCATGCCACAATCTCGAACTATCCCTGTTTGCCAGGGACTCGTCTCGGCTCCTCAGCGTAAAACCTAATGAGTGGATGCACCTGTCGCCCTTTTATACCCGTATGCATGGGGAGTGGCTCAGGTATGCAAAATCCACCTGTAGTAACACTCTCTCCTCTATTCAACACGTTTCACACGTTACTATGTGTACATAATCCCACAAAAAGACTCAATAGTATATGTATGTTTACATGCTCATGCACTACGAGTCAGCTGCTTGACTTACGATGTTTCTCTCTGCTCATGTACAGTATTCATTTGAAGCATTCGTACAGTTTGTATAGTTTGTATTTTTTATCTATGTATAGGTTAACATTTATATACAGTATATTTATAGTCAAAATCTGTCAGTAGGTTAGTTGTGTATAGGTTTAGTTTTCTTTTTACGTAATTGTTGTATGTTTGTATTTATGTATTACAGTGGTCCTGTGAGGCACGATGTTTCGTTCCACTGTATGTACACACATGTAGCGGAATGACAATAAACTTGACTTGACTTAATATTTTTATTGGGTCTGAGCTGATGTCACGGGGTGACGTGAAGCGGAACTATTTTTGCCCAATGCTGTTTCCCTGTGGGAGTGATTTCGGTGTAACACCAGGCCGGTTCTAGGTCCTTCTGTGTAAACAGTCCGGCCGGGCTTAGTAAATGGGGAAATGAGCATCAGCTGTGTAACGAGCGGAGATTGAGCCGCGAGAGAGACAGGTATTCACGAGGGGGATTATAAAAGGATATGTTTGTGTGGAGAGAGGGGGTCACACAGAGCGGGGAGAGACTGCACATTAGGAAGAAGGAGCTTTAAACCAGCGGTTTGATGGATCTGGATCCATAAAGGGAGATAACACAAACAGAGGAAGAGAGGCAGGGGACCTATGTTACTTCGTCGAGCAGTTAAGTGTCATTTGTAATTCTTATTAGGAAAACCTAATGCCTCCAGTACCCGCTGTATACAACAGTTTGGTGAAACCGTCCCGGAGTTTATTGACATCTGGTTTGAAACCTCTAATGCCAGTTGTGTGTTCATAGTACACTTCCCACACAGTTTTGGATGTACAGTGTCGTCAATTGAGAGGAGGGAGTCGGCTGGGACCGCGAGTGGAGACCTTATTCACTGTGAGTTGTTGTGAGTTGCAGTGCTTAGTGTGAAGTGAACACGTGTGACCATTTGGAGTGATTGATACATGCACAGGTGTGGACATTATAATTTTGTGTCTGCCCGTGTCCCCAGTTGGCATACTCGTTGGTCTCGAGTGCCGAATTGAAACTAACTAACTGCTGTGTGTTGAGTGTATGCTGTACAGGAGTACAGCTCCATCCTGTCTGATTTGAAGAGGATTTGTTGAATATTCATGCATTGCTGTTTGACTCCCTGACTCGAAGAGGAAGCATCATCTGCCTGTTGGGCTGTTCACACTGAAGGAGATCCCTGGCGTGAGTACCTGATTGTTGTCTGACTTGAAGAGGATTTGTTACACACTCATGCACTGTTGTTTGATCTCCTGGCAAGATTGGCTACCAGGCTATTGAGCTGCTCCGTTACCTGCCTCTGGCTGTCCGAAGAGGAATCGCTGTGCGAACCCTTTACCAGTGTCTGTTCCATTACTTACCTCCGGCTGCCGAAGAGGAGCCGCTGTGTGCATCCCTTGCCAGTGTTTGCTCTGTTACCTGCCTCTGGCTGTCCGAAGAGGAATCGCTGTGTGAACCCCTTACCAGTGTCTGCTCCATTACTTACCTCAGGCTGTCCGAAGAGGAACCGCTGTGTGCATTCCTTACCAGTGTTTGCTCCGTGATCTGCCTCCGGCTGTCCGAAGAGGAATCGCTGTGAGAATCCCTTTATCAGTGTCTGTTCCATTACTTACCTCAGGCTGTCCGAAGAGGAACCGCTGTGTGCATTCCTTACCAGTGTTTGCTCCGTGATCTGCCTCCGGCTGTCCGAAGAGGAATCGCTGTGAGAATCCCTTTACCAGTGTCTGTTCCATTACTTACCTCCGGCTGCCGAAGAGGAGCCGCTGTGTGCATCCCTTACCAGTGTTTGCTCTGTTACCTGCCTCCGGCTGTCCGAAGAGGAATCGCTGTGAGAATCCCTTTCCAGTGTCTGCTCCATTACTTGCCTCAGGCTGTCCGAAGAGGAATCGCTGTGCGAACTCCCTACTAGTTTCTGCTGTATTACTTGCCTCAGGCTGTCCGAAGAGGAATCGCTGTGCGAACCCCTTACCAGTGTCTGCTCCATTACTTACCTTAGGCTGTCCGAAGAGGAACCGCTGTGTGCATTCCTTACTAGTGTTTGCTCCGTGATCTGCCTCCGGCTGTCCGAAGAGAAATCGCTGTGAGAATCCCTTTCCAGTGTCTGCTCCATTACTTGCCTCAGGCTGTCCGAAGAGGAATCGCTGTGCGAACTCCCTACTAGTGTCTGCTGTATTACTTGCCTCAGGCTGTCCGAAGAGGAATCGCTGTGCGAACTCCCTACTAGTGTCTGCTGTATTACTTACCTTAGGCTGTCCGAAGAGGAACCGCTGTGTGCATTCCTTACTAGTGTTTGCTCCGTGATCTGCCTCCGGCTGTCCGAAGAGGAATCGCTGTGAGAATCCCTTTCCAGTGTCTGCTCCATTACTTGCCTCAGGCTGTCCGAAGAGGAATCGCTGTGCGAACCCCTTACCAGTGTCTGCTCTGTTACTCACCTCTGGCTGTCCGAAGAGGAATCGCTGTGCGAATCCCTTACCAGTGTCTGCTTCATTACTTACCTCTGTCTGCCGAAAAGGAACCGCTGTGTGAACTTCCTACGCAGCCTGACGAAGAAGAGAGTCGGATCAGCCTGTGCTTTTTAGTTTAGGATTTAGCCTATTTTAATTCAATAAAATACAATGTTTAATACTGATTACCCTGTCTGGTCTCGTGGTGTCTTTGGGTAACTCCTCGAGGTGGTACGCTTAATAGGGGTGGTGTGAGACACGGGAGGAGGCCACCCCTCGGCCTGTGACAAATTGGCGTAGTCGGCAGGATATTCACCTCGAGTTGAGAGACCAGAGACCCCTGATGGCAGACGAAGATTTGCCAGCGGCCCGGCCTCAAGTTATGCCTATCTTTATGGGAGCCCCTTGGGCCCAAAGATATGGAGGACCAGGATCGGAATTGAGCTTATCGGAATGGAGGGCCCAGGTTGAGTATCTGGCGGGACTTCAGGGGCTAAGCGCCCCACAGACGTTACAGTTCATTCTGAATTCACTTGAAGGAGAGGCCAGGAGAGAGGTACAGGCCGCACCGGAAGCGACTCGAGCTACGGCTCAAGCTGTCTTTGATTTCTTGACCGGGCAGTATGGTGATGCCACTCCAGTAGCTGTCCTCCGGACTCAGTTCTTTAACTGTAAACAGGGACCCCGGCAAACTCTACGGGCCTTCGTTCTACGATTACGGGAGCAGTTTACTAGGCTGAAGAGGAGGCGTGATCATGGTCTGGGAGGTGAAGAGACCTTGTTGCGGGATCAATTTCTCCTGGGGCTCCGGGAGGGCCCGGTTCGTCAGAGTTTGCGTGTACAGCTCCGCCGAGACCCCGAGCTGACGTTCGAGGATTTGCGAAGGGAGGCCTTGGCTCTAGAGTTGGACCATGCGGAGACGGCGGATCCCTCTGTTTGTATGGCCGCCAGTGGGACAAGCAGTTCTACTTCCTCTGGGCCGTCCGATTGGAAGCAGACCTTGCGTGCCGAACTCATGAAGGATGTCCGGGAACAAATGACCGAGCTGTCCAAGACCCTTTTGGAGGAGTTTCGCCGGGAGCGGCCAAATCCGTTGCCCTTGCCTCGAGAACGTTCTTACTCGGACGGGGGCCAAAACCCAGGAAGACGCCCATTCCGGCCGGCCGGCCCTAGATTCCAGTGGGATGAGCAGGGTCGCCCGATTTGTAATGGCTGTGGAGAGCCTGGACACTATCGTCGCCAGTGCGGCTCTCACCGTGGTTCACAGGGGGATTTTTAGAGTTACCGGCCACTGTGGGTCAAGTGGTCGGGACCCCCTTGATTGACCCTTCTTTGCCTACCGCCCCTAGAGACCGTTTAGTCGGGCATTGCCCCCTTGTGGAGATTCAGGTGAACGGCGTCAAGTTCCAGTGCCTAGTGGATACCGGGTCCCAAGTCACTCTATTCTCCGAAAGCCTGTCTAAAGAACTGTTCAGTGCTCAATGTTTACAGGAGGCGGAGGCCCCCTGGCTTACCCTGCGAGGGGCAAACGGTCTGGACATTCCTTATATCGGATACCTGGTCACGGACTTGGAGATCCATGGGATCACCGTACCACAGAAGGGAGTTGTGGTTGTCCGGGACCCTTGTTTGGGGATGCATCGAGCCCTTCTGGGCATGAATGTCATTACAGATTGTTGGGAAGAATTGTTTCAAGCCAGGCCTATTCGAACAGCTCCACCAGCTGAGAAGCGAGAATGGGAACGCATTGTTGCGGATTGTCGTCGGGTTCACACGGCCAGTTCCCAAGGAGACCGCGAAGGTACCGGCCGGGTTGCTTGTCGATATGCCCTTTCTATTCTGGCCCGGAGCGAGGCTGTTATCTGGGCTCGGTTGCCCGCCCAGACGTATGGACCAGAAGATTGGGTACTTGTCGAGCCCCATTTGGACTGTCAGATTGTGGAGGTGGCTCGAGGTCTAGCCGTTGCTCGTCGGGGCCGAGTCGCTGTGAGAGTACGGAATGTAAATCTCTACCCCGTTCACCTGTACCGCCATCAACGACTGGCCCGAGTTACCTCGGTGAGCCTCCAACAAGTGAGGGAAGGTGGGGGAGTCAGCTTCTGCCAAGTGAGCTCTACGGTGGTTGAGGTGGCCCTGAAGCGAGTGGACCAGCCCATGGACTTTTCGGGAGAGGGGATGCCGGTTCATCTTCTGGGGGAAGCCCTGCGGGGAGAAGGGCTGGAAGAGAGTCAGACACAACAGCTCCAGGCGTTTCTGGCGAAGTGGCAGCACGTATTCTCCTCACACGGCGAGGATTATGGCCGTACCGACATTGTGAAACACCAGATTCCTACAGGTGATGCCGTACCAAGCAGGGAGCGATATCGTCCGGTGCCGCCAACTCTTTATTCGGAGGTTCGTACCCTGTTGCGGGGGATGCTGGAGAAGGGGATCGTTCGTGAGAGTAGTAGCCCTTGGGCTACTACGATCGTCCTGGTACGAAAGAAGACCGGGGCTTGGAGGTTCTGTGTGGACTACCGTAGATTGAACCAAGTAACCAAGAAGGACGCCTTTCTGCTGCCGCGGATTGAGGACTCTCTCACCAGCCTGACTCAAGCCGCCTGGTATTCTACCTTAGATCTGGCCAGAGGGTATTGGCAGGTGCAGGTGGAGGAGGGAGATCGAGAAAAAACGGCGTTCACTACCCCCTTCGGGCTCTTTGAGTGGGACCGGATGCCGTTCTGCCTTTGTAACGCTCCAGCCACCTTCCAACGGCTGATGCAGCGATGTGTGGGCGGCCAGTTGGTGGACACCACGTTAGTATACCTAGACGATGTCATTGTGTACTCCCCTGACTTTGAATCCCATCTTCAGCATTTGGAACAAGTGTTTCGGGCAATGGAGAAGTACGGACTGAAGTTGCAGCCAGACAAATGCCAGCTGTTCCGCAAAGAAGTGAAATTTCTGGGCCACTGCGTAAGTGCCTCGGGAGTCTCTGTGGATCCCGAAAAAGTGTCGGTTGTCCAAGGATGGAGTGCGCCTAAGACCGTGCGGCAAGTGAGATCCTTCCTGGGCTTTGTGGGGTATTATCGGAGGTTTATTAAAGACTTCTCGAAGATCGCCAAACCACTAAATCAGCTCCTCGTGGGTTCAGGCCGTCCCCGTGGTCGTGGGTCCCCTCCCGTCGCTTGGGACTCCGCATGTGACGTGGCCTTTCAGAGGCTCAAGCAGGAGCTGCTACAGGCCCCAATCCTGGCATACGCAGACTTTACCCAGCCCTTCGTTCTGTACACCGATGCTAGTAACCTTGGCCTGGGAGCAGTACTGGCCCAGCGGCAGCAGGGAGTGGAGCGAGTTATCGCCTACGCAAGTCGAAGTCTTCACCCCGCAGAACGAAATGATTCCAATTACAGCGCATTTAAACTTGAATTGCTGGCCATGAAGTGGGCCATGAGTGAGAAATTCAAGGATTACCTGTGGGGAGCCAAGGTACTCGTAATAACTGATAACAATCCTCTCGTCCACTTACGGACAGCTAAATTGGGGGCAGTCGAACAACGGTGGGTAGCGCAACTGGCTAACTATGACTACCAACTTCAGTATCGACTGGGCCGGGAACACACTAATGCCGACATGCTGTCCAGACTCCCCGAGGCCGAGGGCCGGGGCCCTCCATTGGGGTCTACTGCTGGGTGCGATGAGGGGCTCATGGTGGGAATCGTGGAAGCACCTGGGCTCCAGCAAGAGGAAGCCCCCGCTAGTTGGGGCTGGGACCCGCAGCGGTCGAAGGAACGGCAGGAGGGAGACGCTGGGTTGATGGCAATACGGTCCTGGTTGGCACAGGGGTTATGGCCGGAGGTGGCAGAACGCCGGGCCCAGACATGGGTAGTGAGAAAGCTCCTCGGGCAGTGGGAGAGGCTCTATCTGAGAGATGGGGTGGTCTGTCGGTCCATCCGAGACCCAGTGCTGGGCGAAACTGTGTGCCAGGTGGTGGTACCTGAGGGTCAGATTCAGGCCCTTTTACAGGCTTACCACACCCAGTTAGGACATCAAGGGCCAGAGAGGACGGTGTCTTTGTTGCGGAAACATTTCCATTAGCCAGGGATGGAGACATCTGTGAACTCGTTCATCCGGAAATGTCCGCGCTGCACACTCTTCAAGACGAGAAAGGAGGTGCGAGCCCCACTGGTCCCCATACGAGCCAAGGCCCCTTTGCACATCGTGGCCATGGACTACTTGACGTTGGGTCGACCGACGGATCGTTTCCAGAATATTCTAGTGGTAACCGACCTGTTCACAAAATATGCTTGGGCCATTCCGACCATGGACCAGACCGCCGTCACCACCGCAAATGCTCTGTGGAAGACAATATTCCAGCCGTTTGGGTGTCCAGAGACTCTTCATTCGGATCAAGGGCCAAACTTTGAATCCAAGGTTGTCCAGGAATTGTGTCAGCTCTATGGGTGTAAGAAGACTAACACCACTCCGTACCACCCCCAGGGAAATGAGGGGTGTGAGTGGTTTAACCAGACCTTGCTGGGCCTATTGGGGACGCTGGACATGGATCGTCAGACTAATTGGGTGGAAAGTCTTCCCGCTCTGGTACAGGCCTACAACAATAGTGTGCATAGCACCACTGGGTATGCTCCGACGTACCTGATGTTTGGGAGACCACATCTGTCTGCCCACAGATTTACTACTTGGAACGGCTGTGGCTGGAGAGGGTTCGAGTCTGACTGATTGGGTAGACAGGCATCATCAGCGACTCCACTCGGCGTATGAATGGGTTACTGATCGAATAAACAGAGCCGCTGCTAAGAACAAGCGGTTGTATGACCGGACGGCACAAGAGGCCCCGCTATTGCCCGGAGAGAGAGTTTTGGTACGGGACAATCGGCGCCAAGGAAAGGACAAACTGAGTGATCGGTGGGAGGCCCTACCTTATGTGGTACACCATCCGCCCCGAGGGGAAGCCAGGCCCGGAGCGGGTTATACACCGAAATTTAATCCGCCCCTGCCCGAACTATCCAAAGCTTACGGTGGGGGCTCCAGCAGTTCCTGTGGCACCTAGGCCACCCCTAGTAGGTTGGGCAGTGGTTCCGAGGGGCCCAAACATCGAGCCAAGAGGGGTAGACCCCGCCTCTCCACTGAGACGTTCCCAACGGGACAACCGAGGACAGCCCCCTGAGAGGTATGGGGACTGGGTGTCGGAGCCTAGTTCTAGGGACTAGAACTGATTGGTGGGGGAGGATGTCACGGGGTGACGTGAAGCGGATCTATTTTTGCCCAATGCTGTTTCCCTGTGGGAGCGATTTCGGTGTAACACCAGGCCGGTTCTAGGTCCTTCTGTGTAAACAGTCCGGCCGGGCTTAGTAAATGGGGAAATGAGCATCAGCTGTGTAACGAGCGGAGATTGAGCCGCGAGAGAGACAGGTATTCGCGAGGGGGATTATAAAAGGATATGTTTGTGTGGAGAGAGGGGGTCACACAGAGCGGGGAGAGACTGCACATTAGGAAGAAGGAGCTTTAAACCAGCGGTTTGATGGATCTGGATCCATAAAGGGAGATAACACAAACAGAGGAAGAGAGGCAGGGGACCTATATTACTTCGTCGAGCAGTTAAGTGTCATTTGTAATTCTTATTAGAAAAACCTAATGCCTCCAGTACCCGCTGTATACAACAGTTTGGTGAAACCGTCCCGGAGTTTATTGACATCTGGTTTGAAACCTCTAATGCCAGTTGTGTGTTCATAGTACACTTCCCACACAGTTTTGGATGTACAGTGTCGTCAATTGAGAGGAGGGAGTCGGCTGGGACCGCGAGTGGAGACCTTATTCACTGTGAGTTGTCGTGAGTTGCAGTGCTTAGTGTGAAGTGAACACGTGTGACCATTTGAAGTGATTGATACATGCACAGGTGTGGACATTATAATTTTGTGTCTGCCCGTGTCCCCAGTTGGCATACTCGTTGGTCTCGAGTGCCGAATTGAAACTAACTAACTGCTGTGTGTTGAGTGTATGCTGTACAGGAGTACAGCTCCATCCTGTCTGATTTGAAGAGGATTTGTTGAATATTCATGCATTGCTGTTTGACTCCCTGACTCGAAGAGGAAGCATCATCTGCCTGTTGGGCTGTTCACACTGATGGAGATCCCTGGCGTGAGTACCTGATTGTTGTCTGACTTGAAGAGGATTTGTTACACACTCATGCACTGTTGTTTGAGCTCCTGGCAAGATTGGCTACCAGGCTATTGAGCTGCTCCGTTACCTGCCTCTGGCTGTCCGAAGAGGAATCGCTGTGCGAACCCTTTACCAGTGTCTGTTCCATTACTTACCTCCGGCTGCCGAAGAGGAGCCGCTGTGTGCATCCCTTACCAGTGTTTGCTCTGTTACCTGCCTCTGGCTGTCCGAAGAGGAATCGCTGTGTGAACCCCTTACCAGTGTCTGCTTCATTACTTACCTCAGGCTGTCCGAAGAGGAAACGCTGTGTGCATTCCTTACCAGTGTTTGCTCCGTGATCTGCCTCCGGCTGTCCGAAGAGAAATCGCTGTGAGAATCCCTTTATCAGTGTCTGTTCCATTACTTACCTCAGGCTGTCCGAAGAGGAACCGCTGTGTGCATTCCTTACCAGTGTTTGCTCCGTGATCTGCCTCCGGCTGTCCGAAGAGGAATCGCTGTGAGAATCCCTTTACCAGTGTCTGTTCCATTACTTACCTCCGGCTGCCGAAGAGGAGCCGCTGTGTGCATCCCTTACCAGTGTTTGCTCTGTTACCTGCCTCCGGCTGTCCGAAGAGGAATCGCTGTGAGAATCCCTTTCCAGTGTCTGCTCCATTACTTGCCTCAGGCTGTCCGAAGAGGAATCGCTGTGCGAACTCCCTACTAGTGTCTGCTCTATTACTTGCCTCAGGCTGTCCGAAAAGGAATCGCTGTGTGAACCCCTTACCAGTGTCTGCTCCATTACTTACCTTAGGCTGTCCGAAGAGGAACCGCTGTGTGCATTCCTTACCAGTGTTTGCTCCGTGATCTGCCTCCGGCTGTCCGAAGAGGAATCGCTGTGAGAATCCCTTTCCAGTGTCTGCTCCATTACTTGTCTCAGGCTGTCCGAAGAGGAATCGCTGTGTGAACTCCCTACTAGTGTCTGCTCCATTACTTGCCTCAGGCTGTCCGAAGAGGAATCGCTGTGCGAACCCCATACCAGTGTCTGCTCTGTTACTCACCTCTGGCTGTCCGAAGAGGAATCGCTGTGCGAATCCCTTACCAGTGTCTGCTTCATTACTTACCTCTGTCTGCCGAAGAGGAACCGCTGTGTGAACTTCCTACGCAGCCTGACGAAGAAGAGTCGGATCAGCCTGTGCTTTTTAGTTTAGGATTTAGCCTATTTTAATTCAATAAAATACAACGTTAAATACTGATTACCCTGTCTGGTCTCGTGGTGTCTTTGGGTAACTCCTCGAGGTGGTACGCTTAATAGGGGTGGTGTGAGACACGGGAGGAGGCCACCCCTCGGCCTGTGACACTAATATGAACTAGCATTGGGTAATTGTATGCTTTTATTAACTAATTTTAACATTCAAGATAAATAAATACTATACCAAATATTATAACAAGTAACGTTAACTAATGTCAACTAATGTACCACATTGTAAGGTGTTAGTATTTAAGAACCAATTTTCATGAATTAGTTGCTTAATATGCATCTTATTAGCATAGTGGCTATTTATAAGTACTTATCGAGCACATATTAATGCCTTATTCTGCATTACCAGAGCCGATCATCCCTATATGCAGAATACACAAGCTGCGTAGAGACCCCGAAACACCAGGGGGCCCCCTTGCTCTCAAATATGTTTTAATTTTAGTTTCGTTTTGAATTTGGCTAGCGGCTATGAAAACATGAATGATCATTTATTGTAATGCGGTGCTGTCGCCCTTTCTACGTAAAAATCAGTCAAATCATGTAACATTTCATTATTTTGTTCTTTACCACATAAACAACACCCCCCCCCCCCCCCCCCCCCCTACACATTGCCTCCGAAACCTTCGTCAGTCATAAAAAAAAAATAGACCCAGGTTCGATTTTCTGCATTTTCGCGTCTGATTTTGTAGGAAAGGATGACAAATACAACAAAACGCATATGAACATTTCGGACTCAGTGTGCAAGGACCTGAAGAATTGGTCCCTAAACTAAAGTGTGAGTAGATTAAGCTATAATTAGATTTTTTTTTGCTTTGTTTTGCTCTACAAAATACTTATAGGACCTGTTAGTTTTTCACTGATAGAAATTTTAAACAAAAAGCCTGTATATATTTGTCCATGCGTATATGTTTAGAATGTAAATAAATGGTGACAATTATCATTTCGGGGTCCATAAGAAGCAAGGGACGTTCTGAAGTTTTTAATGTCATAATGCCATGGCTCAATTTATTTGATCTCATCTTCTCCATTCATCTGCAGAGGAAGACATGATTAGTCAAATGCATATTGTGATCAAAGCGTTATGACATTTACACACCGAAGCAACGGCTTGAAGGCTACCGCCATGACTTAGATTCACATATTCACTACAAGACCATTACACGATTCACTCACGTTAAAAAACACATCTTGCATAGAAAAAGGCCAAGGTTGCATAATATTCCTGAAGAGATGTGCCTTTCTGATATACGTATGCCCACAGGAACGGTCTACTTCCTTAGTGTAGAATTCAGCAAAGAGCAATTATAAAAGTATAGAAGAACATAGCAGCTTATGCAGACATTCAGAGGAAAATGACGGCGTGTGTAGGATTATGTAGCCAATTACGAGGCCGTGATCGGTTAGACAAGCAGCGCGTGTGTGTGTGTGTGTGTGTGAGAGAGACCGTAAATCAAGGTATTTAATGGTCTGCTTTCCTAACCTCCCCTGGCTCAAACACGTGCACCTCGCCACACTTTACAGCACCCCATCGCCACAGTAATGACAAAAGCACATTCCCTGAAAATTGATGTGGGCCTTTAACGGTGGGCTCTAATTTGTGTTAATGCCAGCACCCCTGTCCGTGCAAAAGACACCCAGGCCGGTACTTTTATATCCTGAGACCTACAAAAAAGGTAATCATTTGTTATGTTCCCAAACAGACAGAAATCAATGACGTCTAATATTCTCGGCTTGTAACTTTGTTGTTGCAGCTGACAAGAAAATCAAAACTATATTTATGATTGCCATTTTTTCTCTGGCCGGGCATTAAAGCGGCGGGGCTCAGCACCGGAAGATGAAAGCCACAACCCAGCGGTTTCATTCACCCCTGCGTTCTCCGTCATTTAAATTGGCAGCCTTTTTCCCGCTCACCCTACCACTTTAAAGCCCAGTTGTCTTTTAAAACATTTAAAGAGCTAAACAACAGCGGCAAGGCCATTTGGTTAAATCCGGGCCACCTGATTGGGGCCGTGCATGGGCAATCGTGGAGAATCAAAGCACCTGGGCTCTGCTGGGCTGGTTATAGATTATGAGATGGTGCATCTGGTAGATCATTAGATCTGCTCGGGGCCAAAGACACACAAAGGCATGAATATAATAAAAGATATAACTCAGCAAGATGCCTGTAGATTAGCCCGAGGAGAGAAAAAGGTCAATTATTTCATTCAAGCAGCGTGAGCTTTTTTATGCTGTATGTGGCTGTCACATGGCAATAAATACAACAGGTATTGCAAACATCAGTCAAACTATCCTTGTTGATTTTGGCTGAAATATTAAAGGAGTAATTCACCCAAAAATACTTACTCGCCCCTTTGCTGTTATTATTTTGTGGAGCACAAAATACATATTTTTGAAAAATCTTTAAACAGCTCTTTAGCATTAAACAAAGGTTACCTTTAACCACAGCCAAATGAATCCATAAATCAATAAAAAATACTTATTTTAATTTAAATATGTAAAATACACAATGGGATTTGAAATCTAGAAAGAAATTATTAAATATTTAGTATGCATCTGTATCCACAGTATGGTAGTAATTGATGTGTTGGGTTTATGCTAAATAAATGAATAAAATAAATAAATAAATAATTAGTAAATAGTAATATATCCATCTATCTACCCATCTATATATCTATCATCTATCATCTAACTATCTATCTATCCATCTAACTATCCATCCATCCATCCATCTATCATCCATCTATCATCTCTACAGTATCTATGGGGCAAATATGACCCCACTTATTAGTAGATTACAGATTGATTAAAAGATGAAATGTACTTCTAATGAAAATATGAAACGTATTTAAGACTAAGCAATTTGTAACATACACAATGTATTACCTTAGCAAACAAAAACTTTAAATGAACCCTAGTATAGGAGTTACACATGCATATTATGTAACATAATATAGGCATACCTATCAGAACCTGAAAACTTGACTAATATAATGTTTGATATTGAGAAAACCATGACAGATGGATGCAAAAACACATCGCGTTAGGTTTACCTTAAGCTAAGTACTGTCGCTAAGCACATTTACGGATTTATTTAAAGATTTCAGTATATTGTTTATTTTTTTCTCTCGTCATTGTGCACTTCTTGCAGACTAGGATCATATGTTAAAAGATTAAGGCACTTTGCATGCTGGCTATGATATGGTGCTTTTTGTCGCAGACTACTCAAAAGTTAGCTTAAAGCATAAAAGGGCAACAAGTATAAGTCTTGCGGTCTCCATTTGGCTTTGAGAACGTGTGTGACCTTATCAAAAATGCAGTACAAACTCAGGTTTGTAGACTTTCATATCCGAGTAATTTCCACAGGAAACATGAGTTTTGTGTCTTGTAACTCCTTGAATTCTGCATTATTTATTCGTTTTAAACTCAGTGCAAGCTGCTGTTCTGGAGGTTTAGTAAAACAAATCATTCTTGAAACTGTATTTTTTTCACATGACGAGACTGTACAGAGTGGTTTGTGGGTGTGATGATATGCATGCAAAATCAAGGTATAGAAAAATTTATATTTACACGAGTGCATTTGAATGTATCAGATGTGAGCTCTAATGAAAAGCAACATGCTAATAAAATAAAGGAAAACCCATTATTATTATTTTCATTATGTATATCTTAACAATATTAAATGAATAGTTCACCCAAAAATTTAAATTGGCTGACAATGTACTCAAATTACGCTCGGTCCATCTAATATGTAGATGAGTTTGTTTCTTCACTGGAACAGATCTGGATAAATTTAGTATTACATAATTTGCTCACCAATGGATCCTCTGCAGTGAATGGGTGCCGTCAGAATACGAGCTCAAACAGCTGATTAAAAAAAAAAACACTATAATCCACAAAAATCCACCATCAACATATTTGTTTATAACTGTTCTGCACTGTTCTCACATGTACAAGTTGCTTAACCTGTGCATATTTCTCTCCTGATTCAGATAAAAAATATGATTTTTTTCTCTCGAGAAAGCAATAATATTTATACAGGACTCATATTTTAGCCAGGATTTGTTAATTATAAACACAGCTTTTTGTTTCACAATATGTTAACTGATGGCCTAGAGTTACTTGTGGAATATTGTGATGTTTTTAATCAGTTATTTAGAAACTCATTCTGACGGCACCCATTCACTGCAGAGAATCCACTGGTGATCAAGTGACACAATGATCAATTTATCCAAATCTACTTCAATGATGAACCAACCTCATCAACATCGTGAATTGCAGAGTAAATTTACATTCTTTGGTGAATCATTCCTTTAAAACAAGATGCATTTACTTGAGAAGAAAAATAACATAATATATTAAGTACTGTTTTCTGTGTGGGCGGGGGGGTATAAAAATGAAGCGAGTTTAAATCAAAACACTAAATAGAATGGTAACATTTGCCCCTGCTGGAATATGTTGCAACTACACCATCTATGCAAAAGACGCTCTCCTTTTTTCAGATATCAAAGATCAAAACAAAACAACAAGAAAAGATAAACTCAGTGACATTAAAAACACGTTACTAGAAAAGGAAACAGAAAAAAGAGAGAAACATGGAGAGAATGCGCATCTTTTTCATTTCAATGTGAGATCATTACAGTCTATAGCATCAATCCAACATGTGAATTTGATGCATGGCTGTGTCCACACCATCACAATTATCTCCCATTGTGCATCTGATGCAATACACACGAGCGCACACACAAACAGTTTGATGGATATATTGAAGCCGAGGCCTAAAGGCTAGTTTTGATATGAAAGTGATCCATTGCTCCTTGGCACAGTGGCCCATTACTGTGCTTTTCTATGGACACCCATTAGGGCTGACAATCATAACTACTGCCATCCTGATGAGCAGCAATCACATACACAACCCCCCACCTGCCCCAAACACACATAACATGTAGTGTGAGATATTGGTCACTATCCACATTTGAAGGTAATTGCTCTGCAGCCATAGTAAGCTGGCTATTTAAGTCATGTTCATAGCAACACATATATTGAGCGCAAAAATGCAGTGAGATAAGCATTTTTATTTGAGTGAACAGTAGTTAATGTGTCTAATAGGGAAGCAAGGCAATATTGAATGCTTTTTCGCACATGAAAAGTATCAATATAATGTAATTAAAATGTATTATTATAACCATTATTTACTTTGATATGCTTATGCTTATTAGAATACAATGTTGTTAGCTTAGCAAAATGCTAAATAAATTTCAAACTGTGGCTGTGTCCCAATTCAAAGACTGCATCCTTCGAAGACTGCATTCAAAGACTGAATTATAGCAGTGCAAAAAAAGACCTCTAAATGCATTATTCATTTTCCAAGCCATGAAGGATACAACTTTCCCCCCCCTTTTTTATTTCTTTATATAACATTTTGTATTTGGCTTAAAGTTTATAGCATAAAAAAAAATACTAATTATGATTCACTTTTTATTTTATTATTTATTATTTTATTAATGTACATAAATAGACCAAAGCGAACATATTTGTGAATGCGGTTTTATTTTAACAATTTGATATAATAAATAAATAAAATACAAAAAAATCTGTACAAACATTACTGCAGCTTATCAAAGGCAGTTGTCACAGTTGCTAGTCCCATGTACCAATGCTCGGTTTGACGTTTGCAGCCTTCAAAGAAAATTCTAAACCCGGAAGACTTTCGTTCATCTTCAGAAAGTTAAGATATTTTTGATTAAATCTGAGCTTTCTGACCCTGCATAGACAGCAATGCAACTGTCACGTTCAAGGCCCAGAAAGGTAGTAAGGACATTGTTAAAACAGTCCATGTGACATCAGTGGTTCAACCGTAATGTTATGAAGCTACGAGAATTGTACAGTACAAAGAAAGCTAAAATAACAACAACAATTGTTATTCAACAATGTCTTCTCTTCCCTGTCAGTCTTTTCAGGTTTAGAACGACATGAGAGTGAGTAATTCATGACAGAATGTTTATTTTTGGGTGAAATATTTGGGTGATCAGGCTGGGTTTTGGCACAAGTAAGTCAGCTAATGACTAGTTTAACAGATAATGGCATGCTTAGATGTCCCAGCTTGGTTTCCCATGTTCCATGTGTGGTGTAGCTGCCAATGAAGAGTGTTCCAAACCATTCACATATGAGGTTCTGAGGCATGGATGATGAATTATTTGGTAGATAGTGGGCAGTGAGTTAGCTCACTAAGAAAAGGAAACGAGTATAATTAAATAATACATCAGCATGTACCTTTTGTATGTAAAAATGTCACGCGTCTGTGTTACACAACTCGTTTTGTACCCGTAAGATGCGATATGTAAGAAGCAAGATTGGAGAAAACGTCTCTCCATGAACCAAATTTTCATCCCGGCTTAATTTTCACACCCAAGGCCTGCGGTTTAATCAGCACAATACCAGCATCCGTATCCTCCTCTGTCAGCTGAGACCAAAAGCTACGACTTCATTAAAGACTGCGGCTTCTGTTTACCACTGCGATATTGCATTAGCCAGGGAAGATGGACAAAAAGATCCCTGCTTGTTTACTGCTTCAAGACGCAGACTCTCTGCGTATATGAAAGCAAATTCTGTACTGCCATCTTCAATAAGTCAGAGATATTTCGGTCTCCCTCTCATGCAAAGACATAATTATTTCCCTCTCTGTTGTAATCTACACTCGGCAAGCTCGGGAAGCAATCCTGATCCGAACGCCGATGGTTCTCGCGTTGCTCTAAGGGGTCCCGGAAGGCTATTGTCTTTGAAATTGGATTACGATAACCTTTCAGCTGTTTTAATTCAGAAAGGTTTTAGGTGAGGAAATGACAAGCAGAATGGAGTGTTTTGAAAGGAAACATTTCAGAGATACTGTTAATGTTCGTTCCATTAACCGTTTTTTTCTAATGTCTGGAGCGACCTCTCAGAAACGTTTGTAATTTCTGCAGGTCTTTGACTTACCCTTTAAATGTCCATTAAAAGTGAGCATTCAGCCTCTCTCTATTTTTTTGGTCTGTGAGAGGGCATGATGACAAAGACAGATCTGTCTGGAGTAATGAGCTAGCTGCATGGAAAAAAAGTAATTTTATGTGTAATTTCATGTCTTTTAATCTGTTACATGGCATTTTAATTTGAGTACAGACACCTGGCACTGATTCATCAGCAAATTACTGAAACATATCTAGATGTTTTCAGCTGCCTCAAAAAATGGTTTGAAAGAGACTGGAGTTATATGTATCTAGGAACAAGGATATCATAATGACTTACCACCTGAAAACTGCTAAGAAATCCTAGCAACCAACTTTCAACCTGCAGCATAGATTCATTGTGGTGAGTTTCCGAGAAAATATTGACAATTTTTTTTTATGGATCGTTTCTATTGCACATGAACACGACCGAGCAGAAAACTTGGTCCTGACATGCCCTTCTTTTTTGGCTCTATTATATTCTATTTCTTTGTAGATGCATATTTATTTTGTTAAATCACATCAGAGAGAAATATCACTGAGCAGCGTTTCAGGTCACTGAGTACTTTTGGGTACACGAAAGACACACAAATCACTTAAAATAACCTATTTTCTCTCTCGCTCACTGTTTTTGCACTGTGAATCTGCTGGCAACTCTGTTTAAATGCATCGCAGACAATGAAGAGCAAGAGAAAAATAGGAAGAGAAACGTACAGTCAAGGCAAAATAATGTTAAAATACCATTTGTAGAGCAGTCTACAGCTTTTTGTTCTATATTTCTATATACTTCTAGATTTCGTCATTGGTTCATTAATTGCTTTTTGAACAGGAAGAATAAAATGGCTCCAAATATTCAAAAACCTTGTTTCCCTTAAATGTAGGATAATCAATTTTTCAAAAACATTTTATAAAACTGAGTACCAAAATAAACTTGTAGCCAATCAGCAGTAAGGGGCGTCTCTACTCATGATATGGAGGAGAGAGCGTTCAGTGAACAGCCGAGATGAGTGACAGAAAGATAGAGATGGCGGATAAAAAAGCAAAAGAGAAAAACGTCTGCGGAACGATGAGGCAAGAATGTGTACATATCAGATCGGATCGGATCAGCTTTCCAGCGCTGGAGAGAACTCAAGGAGTGGAAGGCTTGCAATCGGACGCCGAGGTTGCTTTATTTCTTCTCGATAGGCGAGTAAAACCGTGTCAACACCAGACGTGCCACGCCACAACAGCTAAAGCCTGCCTACACTGGACGCGTGTATTTCAGGCGAGAATGTAGTTGTTCAAAACTCAAATCTGCGATTTATTTATAAAAACAATGCCTATTTGAAAATGTACTTCGCTGATTTCGGAGACATGAGCTCCACACGATCACCGGGCGCTCAGTGCTCATTAGAGGGTGACACGGGAGTTAATTCTCAAACCTCTCCCGTCCCACTCCCACAAAAATGAATCTCTTCCCATCCCAATCCCACGAAAAAACTGGGGGAAAATCCTGTCCCGTTCCACTCCTGGAAGAATGACTCCCATTCCCTCCCACTCCCGTGTTGTTGTTTTTTTTTTTGCCGAAATCTGTCAGTTACAGTAAAAATATAGTAGCCTACAGATCACAGCGTGCCCACCTTATTAGCTGAATAAAAACTCAAAATGTAGTTTTTTGTTGTTATATTGAACTGAAAGCCATCTTATGCACAGTGTTGCACATATTAAATTTCATTTAAATCATCAATGCTAACACACACGTATTCTAGTGTTTTTTTTTATTTATTTTTTATACATTTCACTCTCTATATGTAACGGATGTATGCCAGTAAGGGCTGTGTGTAAACCTCACTCCCCTGACCTCAAAAAGAGGCGCTCTAGCGGCTGTAACCTTTGGTGTTCCTTGTTAGAGCGCCCGCCTCCCGCGCCGGAATCCCGGGTTCGAGACCCGCTCGGAGCAAGAACGAGTTGTGGTGGTGTGGACTTGGGAGGGGGTGTTACAAATAGATATATTTTTCAAAGACTGAGTTTCGAAGTTTCTCGCTCAAGTTCACATGAGACCTAAAGCGCATCCTGTTTGCTTAAAAGCGCAACGTTTCGTTGTTATTCTGAGTGCACACAAATAAACGTAGAGTCTTTACAGATTCGAAAGATGTATTAGGCTACTTTTATCTGTATGACCAAAAATTATGGAGATTTTAAGAGCAAGTGAGCGCACCGGAGCCTGTCCTGCAGCAAACGCGCTTCCACACAAACACTTCAATAGCGCACATTTCTCTAGGTTAACATCATATTGAGCGGCCATGTAAAGTTGCTACTACATACATCTTTCAGATGAAAAGCCATATGTGAGGTTGATGAATGATAGGTGAGCGTTTGGATGTCCTGCCCGAGTGTATTACCACATAGACCAGCCGTTAACAATCTGTCCATCACGGACTGCGTCATTCACTTAACCAGCCACACCAAAGCAAACAGGAGGAGAGCATAAAGAGACAGGGCAACTAGAATTGAGTTCAGAATTAAAATATACAGTTTATAGTTTATTTATATAAAAGGTATATTTGTGTGTAAAGTTGGGTAGCCTATCATTACTATTCCCGGTCCCGCCCACTCCCGATTACATTTTTTCCTCTCCCGTCCCAATCACGTGATTCGTACCGATTTTGTTTCCCATCCCGCGGGATTCCCACGGGATTCCCGTGACCCGTGGGATTCTCGAAAAAATTTCAGCCTCTAGTGCTCATGTATCCTGAAGAGAGGAGCATAACCTCGGCTAGTCCTTCTGACATTTACCGCTGGCTCTGATGTCTCTGTAGTGGTTAAACATAAGATATAATTCATTTTGGGTGAATTTAACAGGTAATCTCTGGTCTTTATTTTACTGTTCTATTGATATGTTAAAATGAAAATGAAAACAGGCAATGTTTGATATAATATTTCATTTCATTGTAATGTATGTACGTTCCCTGAACTACAATTCTGTGGCTATTAATATGTTTAAATAAAAACGAAAAGAGGCAGTGGTGTTTGATATATTTCGTCTGTAAATACAGTGAGGAAGATTGCAGTAGCCGAGCTGAGCTGACTGATTTAATCAAGCACGCTGCTGTTTGCAGAATTACCGGACTTGCTTCGTTCTGTCAGCGGGAGCTCACACTCCTGAGTTTAACTCGTGAAGTCCAAACTGCCAAGGATGCAAGTCTGATATTTGCATACTTGGTATTGAGAAACACGTGCAGACCTAACGTTAAGTCACCAGACTATTTGCATAATCGTATTGGTAATTAGACCGCGATGGAAACGCAGACAGCAACAGGTCTGGGGGAAAAAAGTTTCTTATGTTTCACAGAACTAATCGTTGCCTGGGTTGCGTAGGCTACGTATATGTGGGGTGGATCTATCAAAATAGGAGTGAGACTCTTTTTGGGTAGAGGCGTGTTTGTTTTGGTGATTTAAAATATTAGCATTGGCTTCCAGAAATTGCTTACCCTGCCTTTAATAGTAGACATAATGTGTTATTTTTGTTTTCACTAATCTGCAACCTGTACATATATATTAATCAGAGGTGGAAAGAGTACGAAAATATTCTACTCAAGTAAAAGTACCATTACATTAGTGAAATTTTACTTGGGTACAAGTAAAAGTACCAGTCTAAAAATCTACTCAAGTAAAATTAAAAAGTAGCTCATTTAAGATTTACTCAGAGTAAAAACGACTTAGTTACATTTTAACAGTGGGAGAGATAAGACAAAATGAGATAGGCCAAATGTGTCAAACTCAGTTTCTGGTTGGCCACAGCCCTACATAATGTAGATATAACCCTAATTAAACACATCTGATCCAGCTAATCTAATAATTTAGGCTTATTTGAAAACTACATGGTTTGTGTGTTGGAGCAGGGTTGGAACTAAACTCTGCAGGGCTGTGGTCCTCCAGGAACTGAGTTTGACACACCTGGGATAGGCCTATACATCTCAAACTAGTTGTTTTCAATTAAAGGAATCCGTTATTTTGAATAATAAGACATTTGGGCTATTACCAGGCAAATTAAATCAGTATCAACTAAATGTATCTTTGCAATGCAGAGGAAACGCAGAAGCTTCATCTGAAGTGGCATAGATGTATTTACACACTGACATGAATGCATTTAACCTGCAGTTACAAATGCAGAAATAATGTTTTGATATATAAGACATACAATGTTGAATACTCATTTGAAATTATAAATTACAATAAAAAAATTAAAAGATACTTTACATGTGAAATTAAAACCGCCAGTAGGTGTCACCAAGTCACTGTTAATAAGCGAGTCATTGTGATTGAACCGAATCATTTAAACGGTGGATTAATTCAGGAACAAAACACCATAATGTGCTCAGAGACGCAAAACTGTGTGTGGTGGCTGTGTTTGGAATTATTTTTGTTGTTCAAATAGAACAAAAACAGGCAATTTGGTGTCTATAATGCAAGTCTCTTAATTGATTTATTGTATATTGAACTGTTGTAAAAATATATATATTATATGTAATCATGCTGATTTTTGGATAAATTTACTATTGATTTACTATATGAAATGATATACATATATAAATTTTCTGCCCCTATATCTAGAATTTTGTGATCATTCTAATTCCATTTTAACTGACTGAATCACGCAGTGAAAGAAAGTACTCCAAATGCTCGCGCACGCACTATTCTAATCTACTAGACTTCATGGCACTCTGTCGGAGTGTTTTGTTTGGTTTTTGGCAAAATACTGATGATGTCAAATCGCCATCGTTAAAACAACAATTACGATATTATCACAGACGATATCGCACACCCTGGACCACTGTATTTGTCTAATTTGTGCAGACCCCTTTGCTAAACTGTTAAAGCTTCATTTTAACCACCAATGCAACGATGCAAGTATTTACCTTACCTCTACGTGCTTGCGAAGGGGTGATGTCGAGATTTTAAAAGCTGCTAGTTCGGTCTCTCGAGGCAAACACAGCTAACTCTGCATAATAGAGCATGAATATGGCCAGGGGTTCACTTAATTTCCTTCAAGTTCAACTTCAGCAGAATACGACGGGGTTTGGTATTCAGCATGGTCTGCACCAAACCCCATCTGCACTGGGTCTGTCTTGTCCGTCTGCATCTTTCTTGTGATATTAGCACCAGTTTGTTCTCCTGCCCATTATTTACTGCAGTAGTTTCCAGGGAGCAATATATTTTTTTACTCCGTAATGAATGTGTTTTAAAATGTAGTGAAGTACAATACTTCAAACAAAATATACTTGAGTAAAAGTAAAATTACAGATTTAAAAAGTTACTTTAAAAAGTAGAAGTACACAAAAAAGCTACTAAATTACAGTAATGCGAGTAAATGTAATTCATTACTTTCCACCTCTGATGTTAATATATTTAAAAAAATGTGTTTTAGGGTTTCATGACCCTTTAACACTAAGCAGTCCTGGCATCTGACAGTTAGATATATTGTTCAGATATATCGTTTGGGTGAATCTGACAAAACCTGTCATGAAAACATATGGGTCATATTTCACCCCTAAATAAGAATTAAGTTATACTTTGCTTAGATTATATTGTAGAACCATTTAGATTCATTCAATTAAATATTTGTATTACAATTTTCAAGTAACTAAAAATGTATTAACTCAACATTGTAATGAAACCAAATAATATTTTCATTATTGTAATCTCAATAATAAATACATTATTTGTATATCGCCTTTAATTGATACTGATTCAGCAGTAACAAACAGCTGTAACAACATGTTAAAGTTTGTGGTCGATATTTTATGCATGCATGTATGCATGTATGTATTTATGCATGTATACATGTATGCATGTACAAACATACATACGGGAGCATTCGTGGCCTAATGGATAGAGAGTCGAACTTGTACCCCAAAGGTCCCATCCAAGTGCACACACACATTAGTGAACACACACCCACCGTGAACACACACCCGGAGCAGTGGGCGGGTCGTGGGTTCGAGTCTCAGGTCTGGCAGGAATTGTAGGTGGGGGGAGTAAATTTACAGTGCTCTCTTCTACCTTCAATACCACGACTGAGGTGAGACCCTAGAACAAGGCACAGAACCCCCAACTGCTGCCCGGCCGCCGCAATGTTGGCTGCCCACTGCTCCCTGTGTGTGTTCACGGTGTGTGTGTGTTCAAATTCCGAGTATGTCACTTCACGTCACGTCACGTCACTTCACTTCACTTACTCACTCACTCACTCATCAGCAAGTATGCATTAAATTGGACAAAATTACATTTATACAACAGTTTGATGGCACTAGCATGTAATTAAATAAGAAACAACCCATGAATGTCTTAAAAAATGTGTGCAGAACAACTTCCTTCTGCCATTGATTCAAATCTCAAGTTGACACATTAACAGCTGAGCCCAAACCTCCGTTTCTAATTTGAAAATGTAATTTTAGTACAAGTAACGAAGTAACGCTGGAAGTTAAAAGCTTACTGTATTATGTAGAGTATTGTGAGAGAGAAATAGACTGAGTGAGTGTGATTACCTGCATCTGACACAGCATATACTCTTCAGCTCAATCTCATATTCACAATAAAACATTAGTTTGAATGTCCATTGAGGAAAGCGATATCTTTGTCGAACTATCCTTTCATCTGTTAAAGGGATTTCCCATGATGACGCTAGTCAATGGATTTGCTGGTTACAAGGTGTTGCTGAAAGTAAAAATAATATCCTTGTTTGCAACCCTCTTTTAGTCTCTTTCAATATAAAAGTATTTGCTACTGAAAAAAATACTCAAAAATACCTTCTCTTGTCATCATCTAATAGCGTAAGTTACAAATAACAGATTAATGAGAGCAAAGAATGCCTGTTAAATTTACCCAAGATGAATTATATCTCATGATTAACCACTATAGAGACATCAGAGCCAGCGGCAAATATCTAGAAGATCTGGCCGAGGTAAGGCTGCTCTCGGCGGGGTCATGAGTGCAGAATGGCTCATGACCCATGGAGCTCACATCTTGGAAATCGTTGAAGCAAATTTAAAGTATTAACATTATTAACAAACTGCATATTTGAAGTTTGAACAATTACTCTCTTAAAACTACATTCCATGACACAAGAGTGAAATTTGTTCAATTGTACTGATATATATGATCGTCCACCATGACGTTTACTGTGAGAAACGCTACAAACGGACTGATATAAACGGTAAAACGGTTCCCATGGTGATACTGGTGGAATATCACACGGCTAGAAAGATCTTTTAGCCAATCAGATTAGAGGACCAAAAGTAACTGATGTATATGCATAAAATCATTACAATCACAGCCATTCATTTGTAATAACCAAACCCCAACTGCACACACGCACAGACATGAGCACAAAGAGCAGTGACAAACTCTCCACAAGCCAGAGCAGCTTCAATAAAACCTAATCATTCAGAAAACACAAAAAGACCCCGCCACCCCCGCTCTCTCTCTCACACACACACACACACAACACACACACACACACACACACACACACACACACACACACACACGTTTTATATTTTCACACCACTGTCAGAAGATTAAAACCAGCATCCTTGTTTCATGAAGACAGATACATCAGAAAAGCAAGCTGAGGGAGGAGAAACAGGGCCACTCTCTCTCTTTCTTTTCCTTTTTTTGAGCATTGATTCAGAAGTTGGCATCCACTCCGTCAGTTCAGCTGTACTCGTCTTTTGATGTCTGTGTCAGTCACTGTCTGTCTCTCTATCTGTCTTTAAATTAATCACCGTGTGCTTTGAACAGATCAGTATAAAGCCGCTCTTTACCGACAGAGAGACAGAGAGACTATACGAGCCAGGGCTGGGGGCGACATGGTTTGTTGACTGAACGGATCCGTGTTGCACTTTATTGAACTTAAATGAAAAGAAAAGACGAACGCCGGAGCAGAGGTGGGAGACAAAAGAAAGAGCCCAAGCGGTAAATACGGAGTTCTTCTGACTTTCGCTCATCAACAGACTTTCTCAAAAATTCAGAGGTGATGGCCAATCGTGTGAGGTTACCCACATGCGGGTCCAATCAGAGCACAGCTGGGTTGCTTGTTTACATAACCTTCTTCCAGTTTCCATCAACCACCAGTCGTTGACAGGGCAGGGTGCGATGAAGGGATGAAAGAGAGAAGAGAATCGACATTGAGCAAAACGAGCATGTGAAAGAAGCAGCCGCTTTGTAGAGTTTCAAACACAAATCGAAAACAACACGCTAATCATGCTAACAATAAAAGCAACACAGTCAGAGCACCTCATTATCCTTTATGACTATGGAAACATTACAGATAAATTTGAATATAAGCGCATGTCTGCACACAAAATCACATTCCCTATTTGCCTTCTACCTTCATTAAGAGAATCATATCTAACTGTAGCTCTTCTACTCTGTTGGAAATTTATTTTTTATTAATAACAGGGTATGACCGAAAGCAATAGCTTTAAACATCCACATACATATTTTTCTACCTTATATGAAAATGTCAGGTTATTTATTGCCTAATGTCTATAGTATGCATCTGTGACATGCTGTTGTTTACCACAGATAATACGTTTGTAAATACGAGTGGATGCAATTTTACAGCTGTCTTTTACAAAGGAAGTCTATTTCAGAAATGTAAAAATTGACAATTTCTATTTAAGTGCTCACTGTATATTAAATCCTTTATAGGTTAAATACGTTTAAGGTTTGAATGGCTGATTCCATTCAGGATTACTCTCTATATGAACAGGCCATTGAATCATTGGTTCACACAATTTTAAAATGCAGATTAATTTAGAAACAAATTGGAATAATTTGATACAAACTTGTATAATTTATATTGAGGGATGAATCAAAATAATTGCGTGGGGTAATCAAAAGCATTTCACAGATGAGGTCCATAGACATGATGCTGTAAATAACCCAAACAATTCCTCTAATGTCAGTCAACGACAATAACTAAGAAATAGGCAACACAAGGAGAGAGAGTAAACCAAATGTCACAGACTAGCGTGTCTCATCTTCATCCCAGTAACCTGGACATGGCGTTCATCACATTAACAACCCTTCTTTCACTCGTTCTATCCATCTGTCTGATCCTGTTTCTTTATATACCGTACGCCGACTGTAACTCTTTTCTTTAAATGCCTCTTTAACAAGCAGCAAATCCTTCCTCTTCCATCAGCGACTTTTAAAGCTCAGACTTGATTCTTCTCATTCTCTCATTGCCTGGAACATTGTGTGTCAAGGCCAGTTTGTCAGTGTCAGTAGGGGGGGGTTGTGATTGTTCCTAAGATACTGCTTAGCTCTTAAACACACACACACACTTTAAAAATCAATATGTCTTTCAGTGCGCTCATGTTGGGTGTTGAGTGAATATAAACAGTGCTGTATTTCATAAAGAATCAATGGCAAAGGACAGATGAGTGGGAGCAGATGGGGCAGAGAGAAAGATAGAAAGACAGAGAGAGATTTTGAGCAGACCGTTCTCTAAATCATGGCTTAGTCAATGACGGGTTACAAAATAGTATTATCATAATACCAACATTTCAGCAGTCAAGATCAATATTTGTTTCTCAATATTAATTCTGATACCAAAATAAGAACCGTTGAATACACTTTAAAATTAAATACAATAAGTTAACAAATAAAATGAGAACAATATCATGTTGCTTTCAATATATACTTTTGTAATTAAGTAAATATTTACTGATTTCCCATTTGATATCTTTGATTCTGTCTTTTTTGTTTTTCTTAGTTTTTTTAAGCATTTTTTTTTAATTAGCTTTTTCTTTGAAATTATTAGCAATTCCAATGATTACACATATACATTAGATAGATAGATAGATAGATAGATAGATAGATAGATAGATAGATAGATAGATAGATAGATAGATAGATAGATAGATAGATAGATAGATAGGTGTATATGTATTATTCACACTGCAAAAAAAATGCTTTTCTTACTCAGATATTTTTTTCTTTTTAGCCAAAATATCAAAAAATTCTTAAATCGAGAAGGATTTTACAGACAAGTAAAAATTATTGTCTTGTTTACAGAAAAAAAGTTGACAATTAAGTGAGTTTTTGCTCAAAACAAGCAAAATAATCGGCCAATGGTGTAAAGAAAATGTTATTGTGTTCTGTTTGAAATTAGACTATTTTGCTTACGCCATTGACAGATTATTTTGCTTGTTCTAAGCATAAACTCACTTAATTTTGCTTTTTTATTTCTGAAAACAAGACCATTTTTACTTCTTAAATCCTTCTCGGTGAATATTTTGATATTTTGGCTGAAAACTAGACAAAAATGATCTGAGTAAGAAAAGCATTTTTGCAATGCAGATCCATATTTTTGTCTCTACTTTACAAAGAAATAGAATATAAAGCATGATTCTTGTGAACTACTTTCTTGTCAGTGATTTTGACCATCTCTGGCTATAATGTTCTTTCGTTGTACAGTATGAAAATAACTAATTCTTAAACAATTACTTCTGAAATGAATTCACAACAACATGGTGATTAAATGATGCCAGTTTTCATTTTTAAGCAGAACTATTCCTTTAAGAGATAAAAAAGGAATACATAAGTCTTGATGAGATGGAATGATGGGCAAAAATGAAAAATGCAGTCGTGAATTGTTTTAAATGGTTGAGTGACATTTAGAGTCCCTGGGGGAGGATTTTGTTTCTCTCCGCTGAGTAAAGAATCTCCGCCGGCCCTCAGGAAACAACCAGGGCTTTAATTAAACTCACATTACAGGTGAGTAATCTTATCTTAATAGCCATTTGTAACTAGGAAAAACGTCCCATTGGGGACCCATGGCTGACGCAGATGCCGATAAACATACACACACACAGACACACACACACACACACAGAAGCACCGAAACAAAAATGCTTGCCTGAAGCAGACAAACAAAAAAGGGTTTTTATTCTGTAAAGATGTAAAACATATTTCTGACCCATCCATGAAAAATGCTAAAGTTTCAGGGAAACAAAGGCATATTTCACAGTATTTAGTGTGCACGCACAAACACACACACCTTTTAAACTATGACGGCGCATAACCAGAGCAGTTCCTAAACCAGACATTGGGTTCCGCAGTGGGACACTGTTCTTTTATAACACACTCACCTGTGGAACCGGAGGCAACCGCTGTGTGTGAGATTACACTGCGAATAAGAGCATTCTTCCTGAGGATCTCGATCCCTCCCACATATGTACAGAAATACACACGCACATGTAAGCACACAAATACACAGTTGTGAAAAGCATGCACTGCATTTGAACAGAGTCTATGAGCATGTGTAAGAAAATATTCATGCTTTCTGGACTGCTGTGTGTGAGTGAGAGTCTTTTAAAGCAGCTGAAGGCGTAACAGAGTGGGATGAGATGACTGGAGGCAGACGGAGAGGAGAGGAGAGGAGAGGAGAGGAGAGGAGAGGAGAGGAGAGGAGAGGAGAGGAGAGAATGAGGAGACATCAGATGAGAGGAAATATTCGTGGAAATTACATTAAAGTATAAAAGAGAAAAATACTAAGGAGTGAAGAGAAGTGTGGAGAGGAGAGAACAAGAGGAGAGCTGCAAATGGTGTGGGACTCGTTTAATGAGGAGAGAGCACATAACTATCTTGACAGTCTCTAGACTCAAAACCACTCCACAAATTGCTGAGCACAGACACGCACAAATTAACACTCCATATAGAGTGAATCTCCTATAGCAACATTTCATAAGTAGAAATACTGGAACAGTTAATGCTGAAATGAAGACAGCTCTCTCTTATTAGGCTAACGCTGATGTGAGTTTAGCACCAGACAGTCCTTTCATGACAGATGGATCAGACTTTAACACAAAAGTTAATGAACACACACACACACACATACACATATTGCATTATCATCTTAATGCCACATGCTCTGCATTCGGCTCCTAGCCATATAATTAAGCTCCAAACTGTCGACGCCTCAAAACAATAGACTTCATTGTGCTTTCTTTTTAGCCAGTCACGTGACAGAATTTAATCAGGCAGATCCTACGTGTGAAAACTTCTACACACACACACACACACACACACACACACACACACACACACGCACACACACACCTGGCTTTGTAAGTTGTAATTAGCCATATGCAAAAACTTTACAATATCACAATGATTGTAGCATTAGCACCCTCTACTGAGTCAAAGCTGGAACTGCAGCATGTAAAGCTGAGAATAGGTGCACATCTGTCACCTTTGAGCAGACAAATATGCTCACAAATTGTGTTCTGTCTTAAATATGAAAACTATTTGGTAATTTTACATGTATCACTATATAACCACATTAACAATATGGAAATCAAAATATAATTTAAAGAAATGTGATAAACTGATACAATCACTATGATATTATACATTTTTATATATTTTATATTATATTATTTTATATAGAAAAATATCCCTTACATTTCCGGTTAAACTTTTTTTTAAAGTGTCCTTCTTAAAGTGTAATTATACATTGAAGTACTAACTGAGTGATATTAATTAACTACATGTACTTACTTTATGGTTAGGGTTAGGATTAGGGTTTGGCTTAGGGTTACTTGCATGTAATTAAACATCATTAATTGTTATCGTAATGTTAAGTACCTGTAACATGAGTAACAAGGACACCTTGAAATAGTGTTACCAAATTTTATATATCATTATTATTATTATCAACATGATTATGGTTGCATATGGTTGTATGAACCTCATACTGCCCAGTTCCTGCACCAAAATACTTGTGTAAGGGTTTGCATTTGTTACTTAATACTGAAATATAAATGTTATTGTATTTATCATTCTTTCCCTGTAATCTATATTCTATATTCTTTTCTTGTCGCCAAATTCATTCTCCAGTTTTTATCCTATCTTCTCTTTCATCTCATATCATTCCTTATCTCCATTTATCTGGCTTATTCTATTCTTCTCTCACATTTTTTCCTTTCTTTTGCTCATTCTTTCTTTCATTTTTCTCTATCAGGGAGAGATGTTGGATCGATATTGTGTTTAACATCACCTTTTAGCTGCACGCAGCCTCCAGCTAACAAGTCCCGCACGGGTGACCTTTGACCTGTGCGATCGATGCTGGCTTGGGGCCCTCACGGGAGTGCTGCTACGGATTGGGGGACGCTGATAGGGCTACAGAACACTGCGGTCTGACTTCCGCCACAGTTGAGAGAGGTGAACTGGAGTCATCATGAATGGCAGCCTGTAAGAGACATAAACAGCTTTAGGAATAGGGTTGCTTATGTAACAAAATTGGATTAAGAGCTTCTGATGTGCAATATTTAAATTAGTCTTATTATTGTCTGGGATAACACATTAGTAACAATGTAACTGTGTCTTTCACAATTATGTTTTTCCTTGTGGAACACAAAAGGAATATTTAATGAATGAATGAATGAATGATGCATTTATATACAGCGCTTATATATTTTTAAGCTTTAGATTTAAAGATAATAATGACTTTTTGGTCCATAAAAAGGCTGTTGTATGGTTTCAGAAGCACACAAGTTATCCACCTTATTTTTCCCGTAAGAGTAGGCGCACAAATTTAGTAAATTTTATGGGTCTGGCTTCCAGTGTCATTCGCTTCCAGCTATTTTTAGCTGTAAAAAACAGCTCATTTTACAGCTTGATATTGCAAATTGTTGTGTCTTACCAGATTATTTGAATGTATTATCTTAATTATGAATGGACTGGTTTGTAGTGCAAACAGATTTTCCATTTATGGCACGTTGTTATTCTTCTCGTTAATTTCCTACAGCGGCAAATTAACCTGAAGTTCATTATTTTGCATTGAAAAATAAGGTGGATATGGACTAATTTATGAAATTGTATTTATGTATTACATAAAAAGCCTGTTAAATGCTTAAGTAAAATGTTATTAACTTGTGAAAATGTCACTTGGTTATATAGTTATCGTACCATAACCTGGGAAAAAATTTACATGGTTTAACAACATTTATATGTGGAGGGTTTCAGAGGAGCTCTGAAAGCGTGCTGCGAAATGCTCTAGTGAATGCTAACTAGCCCTTTTAAAATGTAAAGTAGTAAGCTCATTGGCTGGGTGTACAACATGAACCAATCAGCTTGCACCAAGTAGTTTAACGCTGTGAATACCATTAGTTTGCGTAAACGACCAATCAGTTTGCACCATCTAGAGTTTCATGGATGAACTTGGCATGTATATTGAAATTTATCACCTAATTAAATATATGGTTATTAAAAGTTGTAAAATATACATTCACCAATACACAGTACCATTCTGTAATCACCAGATATATTGGCACATTATCAGTGTGTATTTATGTATCCATTCTTTCATACATTCCCCTTTGTGCTTTTTGGACTTAGGACAGCCGTGGTCTCTATCCACTTTGATTGTATGAAAAAGAACAGCACGGACATTCTTTAAAATGTTCCATTAAGGAAAGAAACTCACACAGGTTTGGAATGACATTAAGGTACATGTTGAGATGATGATGTATATTCATATTTGGACAAACTGCAAACAGACACCCAACGGACACATGCAAGCAACGGCACTTTGAAAGACCACCAATAGTAATCAAATATTCCAATTGGGACACAGCATTGGCCAGCATAAACCAATGTTAGAGTGGTATTATGGTACTGTATGTTTTACATCTAATGTGTTTAATTTGTTTTATTACAAGTTCAAAATGTATATGTATAGGCTTTTTTTCTAGCCGTTTTTAATAGTTTTAATTTACCATAACAACAGGGTTATATTTTTTATACATATATATATTTTTTTTATGAGGGAGTATACTGTCTTCTTTACTCTACTTTACTCTCTTACTTCTTTATTCCTCTTCCTCTTACTTTCTTTCCTTCCACTTTCTCTCAGAAGTTTTCAAATCTATATTTAAAACAGCAACATATTTTTTGAAGAAATGTGTGTGTTTCCAACCTCGCCACATGATACAACAATAAAATTGAATGCATATTTCAAACATCACACTAATCTGCATCAACATCAAAACACATCTGGTTATTAAAGTTTCCCGCTCTCACACTGTAGCGTCAGCTAATACAGAGCTCTTTTTAAATGTCATTGCCTTTATTAAAATTACAGCGACTGTTTACCTTGCATAAACATATATGCAATAACATTCCAGCATGTTCAATTTAAAACCAAATGGCAAAACTGGGAAATATATTAAAATAAATGAATTACAACAATGACTGCTGGCATATATACAGTAGCATGTATATGTGTGTGTATTCCTGAACTAATATAGCAGTTTACTAAAGTAGGCACCAACCAAAGTGATTGTACTTCAAACGCCCATTTCCATTTGTGGCCTCTTGGGATTGACCCCGCCTACACAGGGCCTATTGACTGACAAATATGGCAGCCATTAAGCAGCCAGAGGTCCAATAGGCCTCGCAATACCTGCAGTTACAGGTCCTACAATAGAAACCGTGTATGTGGGCCACACACTTGAAAACTTTCAGTCTTGGGAAAGCTAATTGGGAAACCCATATCAACCACCATTACAGCTCCCACTGAACACAATAAAGCAAAGTCCACTGCATTGCAGCTTTAGTCTCTGACCTTTTCTCGCTGAAATTAAATGTTTGGGATTTTTTTTTTTGTTCTGAACACCAAATGAGAAGTTGACAGAGGTTTGAGCCAGGTCCGGTGATTTTTGGAGCAGTAATTGTTTGAAAGTAGAGGGCTCTCATAGCGGGAAGCTAATGGTTGCTAATGGTGCCTCGTACCCACAACATGTCCTTTAGAACAGCCTAGTGAAACCCTCATTTACACACTACTCACAAAACTCTCCACAAAACCACTTTTCACACGTACTACACTAGTGATGTGCGGATTAGCTAAAACATCACCCGAATACACAGCTTCAAATAAATTATCCATCCGCCAACCACCACCACATGAAAAACCTGAAAGTCATGGAATTTTACAACAGCAATTTACAACCCTGGATCAATTTGGAAAAATAAATAAACCCAGAAAGTTTTGGAAAAGTCATGGAAATCTATTTCACAATCCTCTGTATAATAGAATTATGTTAAATTATGTCCTGAATTTCAATGTGGTATTGCGCATACAACACATTACTCATTTCTGCAGCTTTCAACTTTAAAATGAGGGAAATTACTGCACAACATTTATTCTATATAGCGTATATAGATTAGATGAATAAATAAATTCACACAATCATCAGATCAAATCAGTCATTTGAAAACAGCGTGAGTGATTCAGTATCAAGTCCTCTCTCTTTGACCTTCTCTTCACATCGGTGCATCTAGAGCTGCTGCATGCTGCGATACAAAACTTTAGCTCACGTTTCGGTGCAGTTGACCGAATTGTCAATTTCCTAATAGGTCATTGTTGCATCTTCACAAAAAATGTATTATTTTCACATCTTTTTAAGCCATTTGGTACTCGTGCTCTTCTTTTCTGTGCGCTCACTCACATCCAGAGCGCCCGCTGCGAGAACCAAATCAAACAAGCAAAGCTTGTTGCGCTTAAGTGGCCAAATACACACAAAATGATGTCAAAATGGTTGTTCTGGTGAGTATCCTCATAAGCACTGTCAGTTTTGTCTTAAGTTAATTTAAACAGCGAATGAAAATGCAAATAAGTATTAGATCCGTGAAATAGGTCTTGCTGTCTGTTAATCAATGTTAATCAAACAACAAAAGACAGAGAAAATCCCTCACTGCTCTTGACTAAAGAACCTAATGTTTTGTTGAATAACTTGAATATGTTAGTTTACACTTTATTTGATATTTCTGTAGCCTATTTAGAAAATGTAGTTAATATTTGCATCATTGATGATTTATCTTATATACCTGCGACCCACCCGCAAATAATCAGAATGCATTTTTTTATTACTCAACCCACCCGACCCGCGGATCATCTGCAGCGCCCGCGGATATAACTGCCACCCGCGTATCACTATACTACACACAATCAGGTGACGACAATCACTCACAAGTTTGTACCCATGTATGTTTTTCTGTGATTGCAAAAATTGGGGTTTTATAGTTCTCTGATATAAAACTTTAAGTGAGTGAAAAATCAGTTGTATCTTTAAGTCTAAAATTTTTGAAGCACCCCTGAATGTTGCCATGATGTTGATCTACTTGGTCTATTCATGTATTGAAAATATATTTTAAAATATTTGAGTTTTTCTTTTATTAATACTTTCTCAATAACATTAATAATAATAAATATTCTAAATAAAAAATTACATTTAATTAGTATTAATAATAAATATTGTAATACAAATTAACTTAAATTTAATAATTAACTGTAATAATAATAATAATAATAATCAAAATGTCATTGTTATCATTTACAATTATAATATTGTAACAAACAAAAACAAAATACATAAATGAATAAATTTGAATTATTATTTACAGTAACAATAACAATAATAATTCAATAAAAAATAAACAAACATTTAATTATTATTTGCAGTAACAACAATAATAATAATAATAACTTTAAAAATCAATCAAATCAATCAATCAATCAAGAAATCAATAATTAGGAAGCCATTAGAGATGCATGGCATATATTTTCATTGTGATTGTTGAAGGAACAAGTTTGCATGTATTTTATGTATTTTTAGTAAAGAATAACCCTTAAGCTGAGCAGAAAATATTGTCATTCAGCCAGTTTATCAGGCAATAAGCTTGTAAGACATAATGGAACATTTCCCATCATTCTCTGTGGCAGCACAAGAATTATTAAAAAAGCATAAATTACACACCTAATGTACTTCCTTTTCTCTTCATTTTGTTGCATTAGTATAAAAAAAGCTTCCTATCTTTGTCAGTAAGTGAAAAAAGACAAAATAATTGTGAAATTGCTCAATATATTAATCTTATTCCTACCAAAATGACCTAAAACAGACATCACATTGTAATTATGACTTCCAAACTCATAAGTAGGGACTTCTCAGGAGGATGTGAGAACAGAATAAATCCATATTCATATAATTTTATTGCACACCAGAAGAATGTACTTCACCAGAGGGAAAGTACACACTTTTGATTATGTGGTAAGACAGTGAGCCAATACCAAGACAAATTACTACCACAAAATTGCATCTTAATACCAAAGACGTGGTGCTTGTTGCAAGCTTCAAGTGATAGCTTGTTAGCATTAGCATCTAACAAGTCATATATATTTTTACCAAGAACCTAATGTTGCAAAGTATATATTACAGACATTACGCATACTGGGATTGCTCTGTTGATATCACATAATGCTTTGCATTCAACTGTGCTCCACCTTCTCGCCCATTGTGTAGACACACTCGTAAGTTTGTGTGTGTTTAAAGTGTTCACATCTACAGTGCAAGTGTGTGACTATGTCAACGTTCTATTTCCAGCCTGATCCCCTATGATACATAGCAAACAACGAACTCTGTAGAAGTGACTTTACCAAAGGGAATGACGTGTTTTGAAGAGGCTTTTAAGAAGAGAGAGGGAATCGATTTCAGAAGAACAGCACCTCTTCAGTTCTGTTTTCTGTACAAATATCTTAGCTTGTGGATTTGTGGCAAACAAACAGCTGACAGAACCGCAAATGGAAAAGATTGGCCATTTCAAAAGCTGCCAAACACACAACCGTCTCGCAGTATGAAGGCTGGAATATATGACAGAAAACATGCTTTGTGGGTTACCATTAATATGTGGCACTGCTCAGGTGTAATGAAGCCCAGGTTGCTTTGATAGCGGCCTTCAGGTCATCTGCATTGTTTGGTCTGGGGACTCTCATCTTCCTCTTGACAATACCCTCTAGATTCTCTATGGGTTCAGGTCAGGTGCTTTTTCTGGCCAATCAAGCACAGTAACACCATGGTCATTGGACCAGCTTTTTGTACCTTTGGCAGTGTGGGCAGGTGCCAAGTCCTGCTGGAAAATGAAATCAGGATCTTCATAAAGCTTGTCAACTAATGGAAGCATGAAGTGCTCTAAACTTTCCTGGTAGATGGCTGCGTTGACTGTGGACTTCAGAAAACTCAGTGGACCAACACCAGCATATGACATGGCAGCCCAAATCATCACTGACTGTGGAAACTTCACACTGGACTTCAAGCAACATGGATTCTGTGCCTCTCCACTCTTCTTCCAGACTCTGGGACCTTGATTTCCAAATTAAATACTAAATTTACTTCCATCTTAAAAGAGGACTTTGGACCACTGAGCAACAGTCCAGTTATTTTTCTCCTTAGCCCAGGTAAGATGCTTCTGACGATGTTTCTGTTTCAGAAGTGGCTTGGTAGCCCTTTTCCTGAAGATGTCTGAGCGTGGTGACTCTTGATGCACTGACTCCAGCTTCAGTTCACTCCTTGTGAAGCTCTCCCAAGTGTTTGAATCCGCTTTGCTTGACAGTATTCTCAAGCTTGTGGTCATCCCTGTTGCTTGTGCACATTTCCCTACCCAATTTCTTCCTTACAGTCAACTTTGCATTTAATGTTTTGATACAGCACTCCTTGAACAGCCACCCCTTTCAGTAATGACCATCTGTGACTTACCCTCTTTGTGGAGGGCGTCACAATGATAGTCTTCTGGAACATTGCAAGTCATCAGTATTGTGGTTTCAAAGAGCAAGAGATACCCGGAATTTATACTCTATGGATGGTCATTTATTGAAATTAAAATGTAAATATTCTAAAATTTTGAGATACTGATTGTTAACTTTCATTAGCTGTAAGCTCTAATCATCAAAATTAAAACAAAAACTTTTGAAGTGTTTTATTTTACATGTAATGATTCTAAAATATATTAAAGTTTAACTTTTTGAAATAATTTACAAGAAAAAAAGAACTTTAAATTACATTTTCAAAATATTCAGTTTTTTTGAGATGTACCCGTACACTACACTACAGAAGAAAAAGACAAAGAAGAAGACGACGATGAAGAAGAAATACAAAATTTGATTTTAATAAACTGCTGGTACCATACCATTGAAAATGTCGGGGTTAAGTGATTTCTTTTATTTTTTATAAATGATTTATTGTATTTAACAAAGAGGAATTACATTGAAGGTAATTGACAAATGCGTTTACAAATAAACAAGAGACAAACAAAAAAATTAAAAAATAAAAGAGAATTCTGTCAATTTTGTTACTGCTGGTTTGGAAAAAAACAAACAACAACAACAACAACAAAATGTATAGTTTGAGATTAATTAAAAATAAGAAAAAAATTATACAACATTTGAATTGAATTATCTGCTGGGGTCATACCATTGAACATTTTGGGGTTAAGAAAATGTTTTGTTTTAATGCTTTAAATAATTTATTTATTGTATTTAACAATGAGGAATTAAATTGACTAATTGACAAATGTGTTTACAAACAAACAGACAAACAAACAACTAAATAAAAGAGTGAATCCTGCCAATTTTTGTTGCTGCTGTTTTGGGAAAACAAACAACAACAACATATAGATTGAGATTAATTAAAAACAAGAAACAAATAAAATACAACATTAGATTTTTTTTTTGTAATCACAGGAATAAATTATTGTATAAATAACTAGAAAACAGTTATTTCAAATTTAAATAATATCTTAGATTCTTATCTCGGTTTTTACTATTTTTATGATCAAATAATTGATCAAAATTATCATAAGCTTTTAGAAATACTGTACCAATATTGGTGGACATTGTTTTTAGACTGTTAATAGTGTGAAAATTAAGTTCATTTAATTAAAGTCTGCAGGGCCAAAAGCAAATGTAGGAGAAGGAGCACCCATTTATGAAAGGAGAGAGATGAAATACACTGATTCAAAAGAATGAGGAGCATACAATGAAAAAGAAGAAGAGTGATGTGTGAGAGAGAGAGATCTGATAAGGATGGAGTGAGAAAAATGAGAGAAGCTGATAATTAAAAATGGCAGCCTAACCCAACGTGGCTGCCATCCAGAGCCCCAGGCATAGCAGGTGCCACCAGTCTCAGAGCGAGATACAGGATGTATAAAACAAATGCAAGCTCTTATCCGCAAGAATTGTGAGGTTATAGGTCAAAAGCAGCACATTCGACACACATTTGAGTTGACACAGAAACCAATAAGCAAAGTGAAAGTGCTCTCGTCACCTGCATAAGTCCTTGACCATATTAAATGTGAGTGTGAGATGTTATTTCAGGAGGATATTGAGGTCGCACTCTCTTTACACTTAATGCACAAGGGATTCGCTGGTGTTGTACACCACCATTGTGATCTGATATGAAATATGTGAGACCCGTTGGAAGTGCTTAAAATGGCACCTGAGTGTGTATGTGTGTGTGTTTGTTCAGTGTGTAGGAGGATGCTGATGGGCGGAGGGTCAATGAAGGAATGGAAATCAAAGTGTCACGGAAAAGAAGAGCACCACTGAAAAATAGAGAGCTACAGGAAGAAATAGGGTGGAATGGATGGATTTGTGGATGGATGCAGACATGGATAGATCGTGAAGGGGCTGGACTGAAAAGAAAACGGGGGTAACTGGAAATAATTCTAATGGAAATAAAAACATGATGATGAAAAATGTAGAAATTAATTGTTCCTTAAAAGCAACAGTCACAAAACTGCGACAAAGGTAACCATCAAAAGGAACTCTGATTAATGGTAGTGAAGTCTTTTTGACCGATTGGTCACAGGCACAGTTCACATTCCAGGTCTTCATATATTCCAGGTCATTCTTTAGCTCCATATATTGCTCAAGTTACCTCAGGAGTTGCTCTGTGTGTCATGTAGCTGGATGCTTCTGGTGACTTCCTTTTGTTTGTTTTTTATAAAAAGTGGGTATTTAGTTCACCCAAAAAATTGAATTATGTCATTAATTTCTCACCCTCATGTCGTTCTAAACCCATACGAATTTTGTTTATCTTCGGAACACAAATTGAGATTATTGATGAAATCTGAGAGCTCTCTGATCCTGCATAAACAACACATATATGCACTTTCTCCTGAACGTAAACAATGCTTACGTTTATTACGTTTAGGGGAAACCATGCATGCATCGTGGTACTCTCCAAAATGGCGTAAGACTAAGGGGAGATCAATTGTCAATTAAAGTCATTATTTTTGTTTTCTTTTTGCACGAAACATTTTCTTGTAGCTTCAAAAAATTGAAGTTGAACCACTGATGTCACATGGGCTATTTTGCCGATGTCCTTACTACGTTTCAGGGTCTGGGAACATTTCAGTTGAGTTTGCTGTCTATGCAGGGTCAGAGAGCTCTCAGATTTAATCAAACATATCTTCATTTGTAATTGTTAGCCAATTAAATTCCATTGTTCAACAATTTGGTGTTACGAAAAGTGATAATAATAACCACCCTATCTGCCCCAAATAGTATTGAAAATTACTAAAATCACATGTACGATGGGTAGTAGACCTATGCACATTGGGACTCAGGCACAGGCAGTGAAGAGTCTTTATGAATAAGTAATTTAATTGACTCACTAGATTCATTTAAGCGCAGATTAATTCATAAACAAAACTACGCTGTGTTTGAATGGAGATGTGCAGCAGCTCAGATGTGAGTTTATTTGAAACTATTTTAGTTGACGAAATAGAGCAAAATCATGCAATACTGTTATAGTCAGACAATGTAAATCGATAAATATGAACTTTTTGTTTATTGAAATCACTCATTGTTCTTGTATGCCAACAATCCCCTGTTGTTATAATGACAAAGTATACTCTACCACATACCAGGTAACGTTACAATAGCATCAGCCTCATTTTCTGTACCGTGTAGGATAGTTTTAGCCTTCTGGGCTCATTTCTGTCATTTCTATAATGTTAACGTTCCTGTCATCTGTTTGCAGTGTCACCCGAAGCAGCAGCAGCTTCAGAGGCAGGCTTACGATGACACTGAAAGGGTGTAGTTTGTTTCAGATCTCCTTTATTAGTTAATTTTAATCTTAGCAATAGTAGTCAGCAGAAATATGGTGTTATTATCAGAAAGACGGTGCTTCGCAACTCAGACTGTGTAAATTTATGGATGAACTTTTGAAAGGATGTCACAAAACAATGCTGTTACGTATCCGCATGCTTTTTTAAGGGGGTATATGCAAATCCTTGACCTTCCCAAGTGGGAAGTACCTGCGTATCACATAGACTACACCACTGTGTATATATATATATATATATATATATATATATATATATATATATATATATATATATAAACTGAAATAAAACAAAACCTAAATAATAATAAATATATATATAAATAAAATCATATAAAATTCAAATGATATTAAAATTTCATCAGTCTATCAAATTTTGCAAAGTAATGAGGCAAACCATTACTTCCAAAATCTTTCCATCTATCCATCCATGCATCTATCCATCCACCCATCTATATATACACAGTGCCTATATAAAGTCTTCATACCCCTTAATTTTTTTTAAATGTTTTATATTTGCAAACTGCTTTAAATTATTTTTTCTCCACATAAATCTACACCCCACTCACCATAATGGCAAATAAAAAAACAGATTTAAAAGGGAAACACTGAATAAAATGACAGTGCACGAGTCTTCATACCCTTTGCTTTGACACTCGAAAGGGTATGAAGACTTGTGCTATGTCATTTTTTCAGTGTTTCCTTTTTAATAATTTTACAAAGTTGTGATAAATTCGGTTTTTGCTTTGTAATTATGGTGAGTGGGGTGTAGATTTATGTGCAAAAAAAAGAAGAGTAATTTAAAGCAGTTTAACATAATATATACAACATAACAAAATGTGAACAAATGAAGGGGTATGACGACTTTCTATAGGCACTGTATGTATGTTTATATATATGTATATACACACACACACACACACACACATGAATAGATAGATAGATAGATAGATAGATAGATAGATAGATAGATAGATAGATAGATAGATAGATAGATAGATAGATAGATAGATAGATAGATATAGAATGACCCAAGAATGAATCACCTTCAATTTATTTCAAATCTGTTTGACAAATAAACAAACAATAAATGAATTAATGAATAAAAAAATATATAATTCAACATATTTTATGTTCCACAAATGAAATATTTTTCCCCAAAACTGCTTTAACTGTGCATGGTTGTGAGACATTCACCATATACTGTATAATATCTAAACATCTATGGGGAACCTAAAGGTTGTGAGTTCGAGTCTCAGGTCCGGCAGGGATTGTAGGTGGGGGGAGTGAATGTACAGTGCTCTCTCCACCCTCAATACCACGACTGAGGTGTCCTTGAGCAAAGCACCAAACCCCCAACTACTCCCCAGGCGCCGCAGCATAAATGGCTGCCCACTGCTCCGAGTGTGTGTGTGTGTATGTGTTTTTTGTGCGTGTTCACTGCTGTGTGTGTGCACTTTGGATGGGTTAAATGCAGAGCACAAATTCCGAGTATGTGTAACCATACTTTGTTACGAAACTTTCACGGTGATCTTGGCCTGGCTGGCATATGGGGTCAATTGCTATTTATATCTTAGTCAATTATTTTATTTAGATAATGTAAATATAGATAATGACAAGGGGCAAGGAATTATTGCAGAGAGACAGAAGCAGCGGAATTGGGGTACTTCACAGACAACATCACCAGCACAAATATTTAATAAGATATTCATTGTTCTTCACATTTATTGTAGTATAATATTATGCACCTCATAAAAAAATATTCCAGCAAAAATGAATCTCATTGCATGGAAAATAAAGTGAAAAAGTCGACAATCACAGAGCAGTTTCTCATCAGCACTCAACATTAATTTCTTCCGCTTTTGCATTTTCCAGGGATTTCTGTGTCAGCATTAATATGATCATTCTGAAGGTTTTCATAATGCCTGTCCTGATTACACTTCACGAACACACTGTGTGGGTATTTAATAAAAGGAAAAATGTGTGAGTGGAACCTTGCTCATGAATATTCATGTTGGTTAAATCATATTTATTCACTCTGCCTGTACAATCGCAATAAAAGTGAATTAAATAAAAATACAATTAATACAGAAGCAAAAAAGACTGCCTATATTAAAATGATCATATGTTAGGCTATAAATAATACGTACAGTGCCCTCCACTAATATTGGCACCCTTGATAAATATGAGCAAAGGCGGCTGTGAAAATAAATCTGCATTGTTTATCCTTTTGATCTTTCACTCAATAAATTCACAAAATTCCAACCTATCATTGAAGTAAAACCATTGAAAATGGGGAGAAAATCTCATGATGAAATAAATGTTTTTCTCCAATGAATGTTGGCCACAATTATTGGCACCCCTAGAAATTCTTATGAGTAAAATATCTCTGAAGTATATTCCCATTCATATTTACATTTTTTAGCACACCAGGGTGACTAGGAGCATGAAATTGTCCAGCCATGACTTTCTGTTCCACAGGATTATAAATATGAGGAACACAAAGGTCAAATTCCCTTTATCATCCATCACAATGAGAAAAAACAAAAAATATATTTCTGATGTGAAGAACAAGATTGTTGAGCATCACAAAATAGAAAGTGGCTGTAAGAAAAGAGTTAAAACATTGAAAATCTCCATTCCCACCATCAGGGTAATAATTAAGAGGTTCCAATCAACTAAAAATGTTAAATATCTGCCTGAAAGAGGACGTGTGTCTATATCGTCCTAATGAATGCTGAGGAGGAGAGTTTGAGTAGCCAAAGACTCTCCAACGATCACAGCTGGAGAATTGCAGAGATTAGTTGAGTCTTGGGGTCAGAAACCTAAAAAAAAAAAAAAATCAAACATGCCCTAAATCACCACATGTTGTTCGGGAGGGTTTCAAGAAAAATTATCCTAGCTTATCCAAAAACAAACTCCAGCAAATTCAGTTGTCAGACACAACTGGAACTTCAAATGGCACTGGCTTCTATTGTCAGATGAAACTGAAAAAAATAGCTTTTTGGCAGCATCCCCACCAGATGAGTTTAGTACAAACAGGGATAAAAAAGTACCCCATGTCCACGGTTAAATATACTGCTGGATCTTTAATGTTGTGGGCCTGTTTTTCTGCTGGAGGTCCTGGACATCTTGTTCAGATGCATGGCATCATGGATTCTATCAAATACCAACAGATAAAAAATCTAAATCTGACTGCCTCTGTTAGAAATCTTATAATGGGCCATGTTTTGATCTTCCAGCAGGACAACAATCCAAAACAAACATCAAAATAAACACAAAAATGGGTCACTGAGCACAAAATGAATCTTTTACCATTGCTGTCTCTGTCCTCTGACCTGAACCCTAAAGAAAATGAGTGAGGTGAACTGAAGAGAAGAAGCACCGTCATGGAGCTGTGTGCCAATATTAGTGGAGGACACTGTATATTACAAAATGGCACTCAATGTGTAATGCAAATATATAGATTTAATTGAGACTATAAGGTAGTTTTAAGTACATAAATCACACTATCCTGTTATAATCACACCTCTAAAAAAATTGTTTTTAATTATTTTTCTTTAAATGCATACCTGCACACATACAAACACACAAGGAATACATATATCCAAGGTAAGACAGAAGATGGAAATTCCACTAATGAGGTTTCATGTTACTCCTTCACAAAAACAAAAGAACTAAGAGTGGGTATCCATCCACTTCATTTATTTATTCATCCATTTGTTTATTTATTCATGCAGTCGGTCCACTTATCTCACTCATTGCTGAGATTTTCCCTTGTAGATCATCGAGCAACCAGATGGTTGCAGGTTTAATGAACAACTTCAAAAGCAGTCACTGAACAAGAAGACTTCTCTCTCTCTCTCTCTCTCTCTCTCTCTCTCTCTCTCTCTCTCTCTCTCTCTCTCTCTCTCTCTCTCTCTCTCTCTCTCTCTCTCTCTCTCTCTCTCTCTCGTTTACACACACAAAACTATGCTATATGCTTCCAAAAAAAAAAAAAAAAACTAAGTAATGTACTGACCTGCAACTCATCCACTTAAAATTTATGTCATGCTATAGACATAAAATTATTATTACTATTATTATCATTTAAATGCATGGCATTTTAGATATATCTATATATATATATATATATACACATATATTTCTTTTCAACTTTGTGCCCTCTATTATATTTTTAAATAGTCCTGTGTGGTCTGATAATTTCATTTTTAAACTCAAGTCTAAACAGAGATTTGAATTTGAAATTTGAATAAATCTAGAATACTGCAAAGAGTGTAAAACAGATCTGTATTACACTTTCCTCTCTTTTTTTCCAGACAAAAACTATAAGCACGTTTAGATCTTGCCTTCATTAACTGTTGCCTGCTGGCAACACAATTAAATGAAATCCATGAAACCTCATGGGTAACACTGCCTGTGTTCTATTACATCACTTCCTCTAAGTGATTAGGTTAATACGGATGTATTATTTTAATTAGTAAAGACAAACAGAGGTGTGTGATATTAAAAGCTGTTGAAATTGGACACTGCTAAATAGCTACGCAAACCCAGCAGGATAAGTTACGCTAACGGCACCAGATCATCTTACAAGCTCCCCAAGGTAGATAGACGCAGTGGTTATCTGTTTAAAGAGCTTAACAGAATGCAATAATTTTACATCCGCCACTTTAACACGCACACAAAAACATAATTAACCTCTCTCTGCCAGGCCACTCAATACACCGCCAAATGCCATCAGAAAAATCCACTGGCAAGATGGCACTGTACTCATTCCCTGCAAACCACTGTTGACACACACAGTGCTGTCTGATCCCAAGTAAACACAACGGTGTGTGAAAGTGTGTGCATACACGTACATGTCTGTTGTCCATGATTAGCCACTGGGAATCAAAGCTGTCTGAAAGGGAACAAATGTCCTTCCATGAACAAAACTAGAGGATAGGGGACTATTAAAACAACACAACAGATGCTTTATTCCAAATTATCACAGAAGTCCTTGGAAATAGCAACATTCAAAATGTATATAACTTAAAAACATAAAAATAGATTGATGAAGCGAAGAGAACAAAAAACACAGACAATGTCATGCAGGTGGTATTAATGGGTATTGCTATGTGATTGCTGAAGTGTATCTCGCCATTTAGTAACTAGGGTGTTTGGCATAAGTGCTAGGTGGTTTATTGGCGCTAGTTGGGGCTATTTTGGTCCAAGTCAAAATAGCCCACCTCCAAGGATTTTTTTCATTCATCCGAGAAAAATCAATCAATCAATCTAAACAGTGTCATTTGAGTTGCTTTACGAAACTATTTCTTATGTTATCCACTGAATTAATATCTGCAAAGTGAATTTGAGAGTGCCAAGAACACACCCCTGAGGTACACCATGCATATCTCAATCATTCATACTCTTTCCAATAAGTTAAATGACAGTGCAATTGTACAACACATGTATTTACATAGTACTTAATGTAATATTGCCCCCCAAAAAAGGTATAGCACCATGGTAATTTCGTAAATGAAATGGCTACTACCAATATACTAAAAAAATAAACTATATTAAAAAATAATAAAACAAATAGCACAAAAATAGCTATTTAATAATAATAGATTTTCTACCTCAAAATTTCACTTTTAATTTGATGTGTTACTTGGAGTTTTTAATCCTTACTTTATTAGATTGTTAGCAAAAGCATGATAAATAGCACAAAGCAGTAATTTGCATAACTCAGGTACTTTCAAGTTTATACCATGTGATTTTCTCAATAATGGCTGTTGATAACAGATTTTAAAACATCACTGTCTCAGAAAAGCAGACTGACAGTTTTCAGAATTATTATACTGCTAATGTAGTAGTTTTTAGTTTTTAGATGTGACTATTATGCTGTGAACTGAATATACTTTAAGTGTGAATACAGCTCCCATGTATTAATGAAAGCGTGGCTCAAGACAAAGATCCCTCAGAGCACGAATACAGAGACTGCTCAAAGCGATGGATTAGACATATGAGCTGCAAATGGAAGGCAGACTCCTAATATCACAGGCACAGTGAGTGACGTGCGGATGGTGTGGCTTGTAATTAGAGTGTGCGCTGTGTGTTTGGCTAAAGATGAGTAATTACTCATCACTTGGAGTGGCTGGCCTCTGATAAAGCACTCATTCTTTCTGGCTTATCAAGGGGTCAAAAAGAAAATGGGTGTGGGGGAAGAAGGGAACAGAAAGAGAGGGTGGGGAAAGATAAAATGGGATTGACAGGCAGCTAGTCCGGCTAAATGCTAATGCACCTGGTGACATTTAGCAGTGTCGCTAAATATTCCCCCCACAAAAACCACAACACACACACACATGAAACACTTATTCTAGGTAGCACATTGGAGACAACTTTGTGCTTAGATGTGTTGGGAAAGCTACTCTAAAACTTTAGCTTTCACCAAATGTTAACTAGTTTGAGTCAGGCCTGTTGAAAAAAACCCGGCAGATGCTGGTTAAGTAGATTTTGAAGCATGGATGCTGGCTTGAGCTGGTTTAAGCTGGTCATGAGCAGGGTTAAGCTAGTCGTGCGCTGGTCATAAATTGGTCATGTGCATGTCCTAAGCTGGTTTAAGCTGATCATGTGCTGGTCCTGAGCAGGAGCTAGTTACCTAAGACCCTCATAGTACCAGCACATGACCAGCTAAGGGCCAGCTCAAACCAGCATCCATGCTTCAAAACCAGCATATGATGTGTTTTTTTTCCAACAGGGAGGCTAATAACGTGCAGCTTTTATTGTTAAAGTAAAATAACCAAAATTGTAAGATATCGTAGGACTTGGATACTGAAAACATTATGTTGAACAGAAGCATCAAGTACACTTCAAATCACCACTTTTATTAGGCTATCACTAGCCAGTGTTGGGCATTAGCATCAGTGCAATTAGCAAAGATGTTAGTTTAACAGGTGTTAGCGTGCTACAGGATCTTGAATTATGTAGTATTCTATTAGTGATTAGGCTATTTTACAGATTAAAAAGCATTGATACTCTTGAGAACAAAAATCACTGAATACATTTCTATATTTATGTTCTCCAGGGAAGCTTTTTCAAGTTGAGAAATTATTATTATGATTACAGGTGTGTTTGAAGCAATATGTACATTTTCTACAATAAATACATCAAATTGTAAACTCTTTCTACAAAATTATAAATAAAAATTCAGATCAGATGTGTTTCTCATTTTTTTAATAAAATTGCTTTAAACTGAATCGTAATTGTACAACATTGTCATATTTTGTACTACTTAGCTAGTTTTATTGTCAAAGAAAAAAATATAAACAATTTAAACAACTACAGGCTGCATCCATTGCGTCCGCCATGCTTTCTTAATGACTCGAGTCATAAATTATGGGTTTAAAGAAAATGATAATTATGATTATGACATTTTGGTGCCTTTCATGTGTATGCTCACAAATTAAATCTCTATGACATGACTTTAGTTCACCGCTGTACTGCAGGTAAAGACATTCAACCAAACGATTATGAAAAAATAATAATACAAATATAAATTATAAATATAAGTATATATCAAATACAAATGGCATGCTACTAAAAATGTACTTAGGTTTGAACACACACTCCCTCACACTGGTACTTAGTTTCTAAGGAGGAATCATGGGACATTAATGCAAATACCCGTCAGGTCAATATACATATATTTTCTATAGGATGATCCAAGCGCAGATTAATGCTCGAGTAATGGCTACTTGAATTTAACAAAGTGATCATTACAGTGCTTTCTTCTCTACTTGTGTTCAGCATCTGGTACTATTGGAGGGTTTTTCCGTTAGCCTTAATAACAATGACTCAGTAACAAGGCCCCGCTTTGAAGATGACTTTGATGTTGAGACCATCAATTGCAGAAGGACTGAAAGCTTTAAAGACGCTGAAAGAAGAGCAGATTACAAGATTGAGGGCTTCTGCTTTTCGTCACCAACTGAGCTAATGTAATTCAGTTGTGATAGGATTCAAAACTCTCATGAAATAATATTGAAATTGGTAATTTCAGGAGGGTTGCGTAAAACTAGGGTTAACTATTGGAAGACTGCTGTACAAAAAAAGAGAGAAAATGTGAAGAGCTCTTTTCCAAAATGCTATAAATCCATTTTAATAGTTTTAGAGAAAAGGACATTTTTTTACCTAGACCCATACATTTTGTTAATATTCAATTTATCCTGTTAAAATGGTCTGTTGGCTCAGTCTGAACATGTTAAACAATGATTGTTAAATTAAACAACAATATTATCGATTATAAATTCCAAGTGTTTTTTTTGTTGTTTTTTTACGCTACAAATCCATCCTTTTTTTATGTTGGTTTATGTCTTTAAAAAAAAAGAGAACATGCAACATATGACATAAGGGACTCATACTATAAGCCGGTCGCACCAGCCTTGTGTTGATGTAACCCCCCCCGGGTCCGCACCATCACACCGAGTGGGTCTCGAACCCGGGTTTCCAGTGCGGGAGGCGGGCGCTCTAACAAGGAACGCCAAAGGCTACAGCCTCTAGCGTCAGTCGCTAGAGCGCCTCTTTTTGAGGTCAGGGGAGTGAGGTTTACACACAGCCCTTACTGGCATACACATCTGTTACATTGACATCCCACAGTGGGTATTAACGCGCCACCTGAGTGACGAACCTTCTTTTTTTGTTGTTTTTTTGTGATTTTCTTTGTCCAGTCATATGAGGATATATCGCATTTAGGCTAAAAACAGGTTCGGCGCTTATAGCGGTTTGGAAAAGAACTGCATCTTGCGGTACATTTTAAACAAGGAAATATAGCGATTTTGCATGAAACATTGATGGAGCAGTGAATAGGTTCAGTACACAGCAAAATGGCATGACGAACTCATTTTTTTATTTATTTGGCGTTTATCTTTTCTTTGGAAAAGAGCTCTTCATGTGTAATTCCTGTATCACACAGCATTCAACGATATGGCTGTGATAACTGAAATTAATATGATTTCCATTTTTTTAAACTGAGAATTCAATGTTTTAGCAAATATATTAAGATACAAGAACATTAAAGCATACTACACAGTAGGAAGATTCGAGATACGTATGGTGTGCCTCAGGGGTTTGTTCTTGGCCCGGTCAAATTCACTTTTCAGACACTAATTCAGTGGTATCAGCAAGAAAATGTCCTGCATTACAGACAGTGAGAGACACCTGATAAAGACGTAAATCAAACTTCCTCGTTTGATCACGTCTGACTGACTCGTGGCTTAATTGGGTTATATTTACCCCACTGTTGCATGAGGAAGCTCCTGGTCACTAACGTCATTCGTAATGGACTTTAATTAGTGAGGCATGGGGAAAAAGAAAAAGAGAGAAAGAGAGATATTAGAGGGTGAATACAGAGATCATGTTTTATTGCAGTCCAGCAGTTTCTAATTGCTACTCTTTACATGTACAATCACTGACAGTGAGCAGGATAATTGATGTGCACTTTTTTTTTGAAGCATCAGAGTATTATTAATTCTTTATAATCTCGAACAGACATAATCTGTGGATTACTTGTTAATTTGAAACAGATTCCATGTTGGACCTTATTGGGCGACATTTTTTTTTGTCTTTGGTGACTCTTCTGTTCTCCTTTCCTGCACATTTCTCTCTATAAGCAAGTCTTTTAGGCACTGAGTGATGGTCAGCATCTATTCCCCTGTCTCGTGGTGACTGCCCCTGTAATTGACGAGGGAGAAACGTGCCCCACAGAAGACATGGGCCTGCCCTACAGACAACAGATTTACAAACCATTTAACAGCTATTCCACTACCCTTCAATGGTCAAATTTAGCCACAGGAGGTGACTTGATCTACACATGCAACTGTGGACGCATGTCAATGGTAGTTTAAGGCCTACAGTTATCGATTTGATTATTGTACAAGTGTGCATTTGACAAAGGCAGTACAATGTTCAATCGTGTCATGTTGTTGAAGATAACAGCAGTACACTGCTCACTGAAAACAAAACCTAGTTATTCAATTCAAAGACACCATGAAAACAAATGGGAGTTTCGTGGCTTGTAATTCATGTCTGTTAGCTTTAAAGATAAAAACTATGCAAGTGTATTTAGAAAATAAGCTTCGAAAGTAAGTTGAAAAAATCTTTTTTTAACAAACACACATTTACATGTGACCCAGCTGAGGATAAAAGTTTGATAAACAGAATGATTGGTTAATTTACTTTTCCAACCAGTAATTGCATCATTAACTATTGCACACATGGTATTAACATAACAAAACGGATGTCATTAATTTCCAATTAAGCGCAGTGTGGTAGCGGTGTTCCAGTTCCAATGCATATGCATAAACATACGATTTGAGCATAAATTGACATATTTGAATTTTTTCAGGCTATTTAATTTTGATGCATCTTCCAGATTAGATCTAGGGCTGTCATTAAGGATTATTTTGGTAATTGAGTAATAGCTCGATTATTCTGACAACTAATCGAGTAATCACTTTTGTGTGGCAATAAAATTACACTTAAGCAAACAATAGACTTAAAATATATGAATTGCAATGAGACAATTATAATTGGTTTAAATGAAATATCAAAAGCAAGTAAACATATGGTTTTATTGAACAAGACAGTTAACATACATTTAGTAATAAAACAATATAACTGTAACTTGTGTACATTATGTATTATATAAAATGCCTATGGAGCAGTGGCATAGCCAGGATGTTTTCATAGAGGTGACCAGAGAGAGGTGCAACTTGGGGTGGCATAGAAATCTTCATTATTTTAATATAAAAATGTGGTTGACTATGTTGAATACACAGTTGAATACAATGAATTTATACTTAATTGTAATTCAGATATTTGTAAATTATTATATCAAGTAATACTGAGTGAAATATGACTTTTTGTGTTATTCCTCACATCCAGGTATTTTAATAAAGGGACTCACTATAGCTTAATTGCTCTGTCAGTTTGGTTCTGGCTCTCAAACCCCCCCCCCAAAAACGTGTTCTCTAACATTACATACTCATGGATGAGACATGCAGTTAGTGATTAGAATGTGAAAAAGGCCGGAAGACAACAGCATATAAATGCCAGATTATAAAATGAGTTGTTTTATGCATTTAAATGGTTCCATTTTCGTTTGTTCTTTTAAAATTAATGAAAATAATTGTGCATATTTTCTAGTATAAGTGCACTGTGCTCACATTTACTTATGCATTAAATTACAAATTAAAATACATAACAGCTTGTGCCTTATTGTGATCTGGAATTGCACGATAGCCTATATTTTAGTTTGCATTTGAGAGACATTCTGAAATGTAATGTACATACATGCATACACAGTTTGCAGCTTTAATCGCCTTTTTTGTAATTTCATGAATTAACTGACGACAGAACTGCGTCGTATGCTCATACTTTCTCGTGCGCTTATTTATGATGACGCGATCAGAGCATGCACCGTGAGCACAGTGACGGCTGACAGGACAGGAAAGTTTGTTTTACTGACATATAGCCTAACAGCATCTCATTGTTCTACTGAAGCTCATTTGGTTGGTGTACCTTTGCCACGCTCATTTGACTCGTGCCTGGTGCTGAGGCAAAACTGCAGTGAGCATCTGAAAAGTCTCGCTTGATGTGGATGCAAAAAAATACATCGGTTCTGCGTCTTAATAAAGGCATTTCTTGTCAAGAAAAAGGGGACAAAAAAAGCAGGGTGGCCAAATGGGGTGGCCAAGCTTAGATCAGTGGTGGCCAGGGCCACCCCTAGCCACCCCCTGGCTCCCCCACTGCTACAGGGGGTGCAAATGTCTTGATTATTTTTACACTGTACAGCGCAATTTAGTCCTTGTTTAATATTGACTAAACAACATTAAATTCAAATGTCCACTAAATCTTTAATATTTGGCTACTTCTGTATGATATAAATGCTACAGCTACTTTAAATTCTTGAACAAGAACATGTGGACATCGAAACATGCAAACTCAGAGCGAGGGTTTAAACTTTTATTTTGAAGACGCGATGAACAGATAGCATATTTAGAAAGATAATGATGTATTCTCCTGTGTTGGCGTAGGTTTATAAATTATTTGCATTATAAATCTGATAGAATGTTGAACAATATTTGGTTTTCTTACTTGAATGCTTTTGATTAGGTGAAATAAAATAAAAATTCACACTTGTTTTTGACTTGAACACATTCGTTCTTTTTTAATCTGTTCTTATTTATGACAAAAAAGATAAAATAAAAAATAGCTATATTGTGATTATTAACATAGTAATGATTATTACGAAAATAACTGGACTGGACTTATTTTAGAAAATTTGCTCATTCCGAACAATTTTGCCAGAACAGTTGTTATGTAGAATAAGGCATCAATATGTGCTTTATAAGTATTAATAAACAGCCAATATTCTAGTAATATGTGCGCTAATAAGAATTGGTCTCTAAATTTGAAGTGTCACCATTTCCTTTTTTTTTACAAAAAATAAAGAGTATTGCATAGTATTTCTGTAAAATGGGCAGGTATAATCACATTAGAAATAATTATGACATTTAATAAATGAGTGTTTACAGTGGTAATCCCTAGAAAACCTGTTTTGACTTTTTGTTCTCTTTCAGACATATTGGTGATCATTTTGTGTGGAAATATTCATACACTCATTATTCATTCATTTTCCATGGCAATCGCTGCTTCACAACCAATTTGAAAGTTTATTGCGACTGTCACTAGGAAAATTAAATAAGATAATTGTGATTATCAGAGAGAGTGGAAAGGTGGATTTAGAGCTGAACCGTTTAGTTACATGGACCAGCACCAACTTTTTTCCAATAGAAAATACTTCAACACAGAGAGTTTGTCAAGCAATTTCATGGGATCTTTAATTTGAGATTACTCAAATGGAAATCGAATAACTAATCCGAGCAAGTCACAACACTAGATATAAACAATTTGAGTAAAATCAAGCTGGCAAATATGTAAAAGCAATTATTTTCTTTAAATCACATTAGTACAGTCCTCTAATCGTGTTTTACAGTAGCTAAACTGAATGCTCATGGCTTATGGCCAATTAATTATTATACTGCAAAAAAGTACATTTCATTGAGTGGCACCTGTTGTGAACACACGCACACACACACACACACACACACACACACACACACACACACACACACACACACACACACACACACACACAACAGACAGAAAAGAGGGAGATGCAAATGAGAAGACATGGCTGAAACTAATCAGACAACAGCATAATTCTATTATGCTGAATAAGTTGACTTATTCAAGTGATTGTTGTCCAAAGTGGATTCAATTAAACCAAATAATGCACTGTCTCTCACTGCCTGTTTTTAATTTCCTTCCTTTTCACCATTAGTAAAAAATATATTGTTTTTTTTTAAGCAACATAATCAAATTAATATCTAGCCTTCAGCACTCTTACCTTCTCTGATTCAATAAATGTAACTCCACACGCACACAACAATAATCCAGATATGATTCGCCTTTAATAACAAACTGCCTGTTAATGTTGCTCCTTTAAACTTAATTCAAATTTTAATTATTAAATTAGGATGTACAAAACTTGTTACCTAAAACTTTGTACATATTCCTAACCAAGGCATATCTTTAATAAAGTATGTATTTTTTGGACCACTAGAATCAATATACAGAATTTCAAAAATAATAAGCACCATAAAACCATTTGAAAGGCTACAGGTTCTTGTTGTTCCTTATATAATGTCTCTGTCTCACAGTTTGTTTTTTTCCACTCTCTCCAGTATCTCTATCTCTCACTTTGTCAGTAAGGGGAGGATGGCTTGAGCTGATAACACTATGGGTCACTTGCAGTGTCGTAGACGCCATCGATCTTTGGCTCGGTGTCTCGCCAGTCACTGCTGGTGTGTGTGTGGCCATGTTTTTGTCTGTGTGTACAGCAATACGATTTTTTTTCAAGTAGACAAAAGAAGGCATAACCTTTTACAAAAATGTAATAACTGAGAGTTATGACTTTCTAAAATAACAAAACAAATATTGTGAAATATTTAAATTATTTAGTAAACACTCTTTAGAATAAAACCCAAACCAATTTAGGAAATATAGGAAAATTATGGGACACATAAAACAAACCAAATGGACCACTTATAACATGTTTGTGCAGTTGTTTTTGAAATAAAACCCCTCCATGTGAAATATCTGTAATGTTACATATATGACACATTGGGCGTTATGATCATTTTTCTCATGTTACATATATGTTACATTGGGTGTTTATTTCTCAATTGAAAAAATAAATACATTTTATAATTTGCTTTGCTAAATAATTTTTTTATGTTTATTTGCTTTTCCACAACATATCAAAATTATTCTGGGAAGATAAAACAAAAACATATTTCAGAAGTAATACAGTTTTACAGTAATACACAAGTAATACAGTATCTTATTTGCTTTGCCACAACATATTTCAAAACCTGGAAAGGTATAAAAGTGGCCTTTTATTGTGGCCAGCCTAAGGCACACCTGTGCAATAATCATGCTGTCTAATCAACATCTTGATATGTCACACCTGTGAGGTGGATGGATTATCTCGGCAAAGGAGAAGTGCTCACTAACCAGATTTAGACTTATTTGTGAACAATATTTGAGAGAAATAGGCCTTTTATGTACATCGAATAAGTCTTAGATCTTTGAGTTCAGCTCATGAAAAATGGGGGCAAAAACAAAAGTGTTGCGTTTATAATTTTGTTCAGTGTATGTCACTTAGGGACTTCCTGAGTTGAAAGTGAGGGATAATGCTAAAGATTTTTCCAGGTAATCACCAGTGTTTGTGTCACCGTGGATCAGGGGCGCGGGAACAGGGGGTGCTGAGGGTGCTGCATCACCCCCTGTTTTTTTCTGTGGGCAACTGTAAACTGTTGTGAATAAAAAAAAAAATATAGGCTATATATATATAGCCTATATTTTTTTTTTTATTCACAACAGTTTACAGTTGCCCACAGAAAAAAACAGGGGGTGATGCAGCACCCTCAGCACCCCCTGTTCCCTGTTATATATATATATATATAGGCACCGAACCCCCAACTGCTCCCCGGGTACCTCAGCATTAATGGCTGCCCACTGCTCCGGGTGTGTGTTCACAGTGTGTGTGTGTGTTCACTGCTGTGTGTGTGCACTTTGGATGGGTTAAATGCAGAGCACAAATTCTGAGTATGGGTTACCATACTTGGCCATATGTCACATCACTTTCACTTTTTTCAATACACAAAGTGCATTCATCTGTTCAGTTATGAAGTCACTGAGCCCTCTCAAAAGCTCAGTAGCCTGTGGGTGAGTCCGTGTGTGCATGTGCTAAACAACAGTGACAATCCAACTCCGAGAGGCATGTTATGCGACTGGACTTTCCCAAGCCTTTAGCACTCCGTGTGTCTGTCTACTTCCATCTACTCAGCTGACATCCTACAGATACTTCCTCCTCCACAGTACGGCATGTCTAGGCCAGTATCCCACTCCAGGAATAATTCAGGATAGCCAGGCCACGCAGAGCACAGAGGCCGGCTGCTAAACACTGACCCCGCTCTCCTGTGACTGACAGGTCGACACATTGTGCTGCATAGCTCAGAGCTCAGTTTAATAGACGCTTTGCTTGTGTGGGTGAGGGTTTTGTTCATTATTTATATTGCGGAGTGTGCTTATACTGTCCCATGGAGACATCTTTAAAGCTATTATTTTTTGACAGTATATTCTAGACAGTAATGTATTCCACCTAAAGAGGGTCAAAGTGATTTAATTAAAGACTTGTCAATTGTCAACAAATATGATTGCCAAAATCAACAGGTGTGAAAACTTGGATCAAGTGTTGCTTTTATTATTTCAAAATGCACTGGTTGGTGTTAAGAAGGCCCTGTGAAAATAGGCCACTTCAGTCACATACAATACCTCAAAAGCCTGAGACACGCCGCATGATTTTTGGCTGTCCCAGACAAAAGATTGGCACCGTGAAATAATTGTGGCGAATCAGAAATCGCTGCGATTGTTTCGCAATGCCAGTCTTTCGTCTGGGACAGCCGAAATTCGTGCAGCATGTCTCGTGCTTAAAAGATACTGGCTAATTACAATAGCATGTTTAAAAATGTATGCAAAAAATATATATGACAAAAGCAATTACCGAAGAAACAATTTTGTTTCTTACCAATATTTGGGCACTTTATTATTTATAGTTTTATATTTGCAATTACAATAATACGTTGTTGTACACATAAATACATACACACATACATACATATTATTTATTTATGTAATGGTAACTGGGGACATGAACAATGTCACTATCAAAACAACAGTCAGTCAATCAATAAATAGTATCCATTCCTTTTCCTTTTTGCAAGATATAATTCATTATTTTCTTTCGGCATATAATATGAATCAGACATGTTTTTTGCAGGCAGTTCATAATTTGACAGCAATTGTTTTGAAAACAGTTTTTGTTTTGAAATGTATCAGTGTCAGCAGTAGATGTGTTAGAAAAAAAAAAGATGTAAAATGGTTTAGAAATTATTTTGGAATTTATTAATTTAGAGTAGAAATGAGTGATTCAGCACCGAGTCCTCTCTCTTTGACCGTCTCTTCACATCGGCGGATCTAGAGCTGCTGCACGCTGCTATACAAGACTTTAGCTCACGTTTCGGTGCAGTTGACAGAATTGTCGGTTTCCTAATCGGTCATCGTTGCATTGTCAATTTTTTTTTAATTTTCATGTCTTTTTAAGCCATTCGGTATTCGTGCTCTCCTTTTCTGTGCGCTCACAGTCACATCCAAGCAGGGGCGTAGATCACGCGGGGATCCCCCACTTTTAATATCACGTAAATTCATCCTCCGTACTTTTTCGGGCAACTGTGTTCACATAGAGGTTTTCAAAAGCCGGTGTGAATAAATATATATTTAAATTCACAGAGATGGGATAGTCTGTGCATGACTTGATGTTTCATTCGAAACCCAGAATAAGGCGAGATAAACATCACGGAGTGCTAAACACTCCGTCCGTGCAGTGTATGTTTCGTTCACACTCGAAGCTGGAGGGCGCTCTCTCGCGGAAAAGGAAATTCCTAATATGGACAAAAGCTCCAGCTGTCGCTGTATGAAAACAGTTGTTTTCACAGAAAAACAGAAGCGTTTGGAAACATGAAGACATTAAACATGCGATTGCGACAATATATGGGTTATCTGTATTTTTCATGTCATCTCCAGGTAATAAATAAAGTATATGAAAAAAATGCAGTGCTAATGACATAGCATGTATTACAGTATATAAACTATTCTGCCCTATTATGAGATTAAAAGTGTTTGTAGTATATGAACAAATCATTATAATTGGTTATTGTCCAGCAGTTTATCGGATTTCTAAGCCAATTCAAAGCTAGAAATAAAATAAAAAATAAAGTTGCCTTTACACTACCAGTCAAGAGTTTTTTAACATTAAGATTTTTCATGTTTTTTTAAGAAGTCTCTTCTGCTCACCAAGCCTGAGTTTATTTGATCCAAAGTACAGCAAGACAGTGACATTTTGAAATATTTAACTATTTAAAATAACTGTTTTTGTTTTAATATATTAAAAAAATATATTTTTTGTGATTTCAAAGCAAAAAAATTAGCAATTTTTACTCCAGTCACACAATAATTCAGAAATCATTCTGATATTATGATTTGCAGCAAAAAATAAATATATATATATATACATATATATATATATATATTATTAGTATTATTATTATGTGGAAAACAGCTGAGCAGAATTTTGTTCAGGTTTCTTTGATGAATAGAAAGGTCAGAAGAACAGAATTTATCTTAAATAGAAATCGTTTGTAACATTATTAATGTCTTTATCATCACTTTTGATCAATTTCAAGCATCCTTGCTAAATAAAAGTATATTTTTCTAAAATTTATTTTCCAAAAAAATGTATAATAGTAATGACTCTAAGCTTTTGAATGGTATAGTTTATAATGTTACAAAAGCTTTTTATTTCAGACAAATGCTGATCTTTGGATACTTTTATTCATCAAATAATCCTGAAGGAAAATGTACTCAACTGTTTTAAATATTGACAATAATAATAGTTAAAAACGTTTCTTGAGCAGCAAGTCAGAATTATTTCTGAAGGATTGTGTGACACTGAAGACTGGAGTAATGATGCTGAATTACATTTTAAAATGTGTTCAAATAGAAAGCAGTTGTTTTTAGTAAATTTGCTGCATTTGTTGTATTTTGAATCAAATAAATGCAGGCTCGGTGAACAGAAGAGACTTCTTTAAAAAACATATACATAAAAAAACAATATATATATATATATATATAAAAAGCTATATATATATAAATATATTATATATATATACTAGTGGTGGGCCGTTATCGGCGTTAACGTGCTGCGTTAACGCGAGACTCTTATCGGCGATAAAAAAAATATCGCCGTTAATCTATTCTCAAAGTTGGGTTGGGAGCTGGGTCTATACTACGCAAGCTATGATGACTTTCACCCTGATATTTTAGCGCGGATGTATACCTAGCCGAATTGCACTGTAGGGGGCGAGAACGAGTCTTCGAACTAGAGGCTCGCAGTCCGTGATGGACAGATTGTTAACGGCTGGTCTATGTGGTAATACAATCGGGCAGGACATCCAAACGCTCATCTATCATTCATCAACCTCAAATATGGCTTTTCATCTGAAAGATGTATGTAGTAGCAACTTTACATGGCCGCTCAATATGATGTTAACCTAGAGAAACGTGCGCTATTGAAGTGTTTGTGTGGAAGCGCGTTTGCTGCAGGACAGGCTCCGGTGCGCTCACTTGCTCTTAAAATCTCCGTCATTCTTGGTCATACAGATAAAAGTAGCCTAATACATCTTTCGAATCTGTAAAGACTCTACGTTTATTTGTGTGCACTCAGAATAACAGCAAACAGGATGCGCTTTAGGTCTCATGTGAACTTGAGCTAGAAACTCCGTCTTTTAAAAATATATCTATAGAGAGTGAAATGTCTAAAAAATAAAAATAGAAGACGTGTGTGTTAGCATGGATGATTTACATGAAATTTAATCTGTGCAACACTGTGCATAAGATGGCTTTCAGTTCAATATAATAACAAAAAACGACATTTTGGGTTTTTATTGAACTAATAAGGTGGGCACGCTGTGATCTGTACTATATTTTTACTGTAATTGACAGTTATCGGCAAAAAACAAAAAAAAAACAACAACACGGGAGTGGGAGGGAATGGGAGTCATTCTTCCGGGAGTGGAACGGGATTTTCCTCCAGTTTTTTCGTGGGATTGGGACGGGAAGAGATTAAAGTTTGTGATGCATTTTGGAAACAGGAGATGAGCCCCTGGTCTAATGCGCCACCTGGCTTGAGAAACCCGTTCTCAAAGACTTACTTTTAGTCATTATTTGGGTAGCACACATATTCTGAATGCCTTCGGCAGAATTCAAATGAGCCATTTTAATCTAGATTAATTCCAAAATTAATCTAGATTAATCTAGATTAAAAAATGAATCTATGCCCACCCCTAATATATATATATGTATATATAATATTTCTGTCCTCCTCACTTATGAAATGATGGCTACACCCCTGCATTCAAGGCGTGCTCTGCGAGTAATACATCTAACAAGCTTGCACTTAAGTGGCCAAATACACACAACATGACGTCAAAATGGTCATCCTGGCGAGTATCCTCGTATGCAGTCAGTTTTGTCTTACGTTAATGTAAACAGTTACGAATGAAAAGTGCATGTCTATCAGTATTGGATCCATGAAGTATGTCTTGTGACAACAGCCTATAATAAAATTGTGCCGTCTGTCATTAATGTTAATCAAGCAACAAAAGACAGAGAAAATCCCTGACTGCTCTTGACTAAATAGCCTAATGTTTTGTTGAATAGCTTTAATATGTTAGTTTACACTGTATTCAATTTCTGTAGCCTATTTAGAATTTGCATCATTAATGATTTATATTATACACCCGCGAACCACCGCAAATAATCAGAATGCATTTTTTTTATTACCCGACCCGCGGATCATCCGCAGCACCCGCAGATATAACCACCATCCGCGCATCACAGATAGATAGATTTTTTTTTTTTTTTTTTTAAACCTTTATTTAACCAGAAGAGACTCTCTGAGATTAAAAACCCAGATTACTTGGGTTGGTTGGTTGGTTGGTTGGTAGATTGATTGATTGATTGATTGATTGATTGATTGATTGATTGATGCTCTTGAAGTACTGTAGCATCTTGTTGTTTATTTAAACCACTACCACTTAATAATATTAAAGCAATGAACAAACAAACAAACAAACAAATAATAAATAAATAACCAATTTAATAAAAATTCAGTTGTTGAACAACTAGTGGACCATCCTTACCCACCTCTATATGATCTATCCAAGTGTCTTCTGCTCTAAAAATAAATTCACCTTTATACAAGTCTCACAATTCAGCTATTTGATTGATTATAACCCAGGATCACAGGGACATGTACCTATTAATCAGCTTTGACTAACCCACTTAAATAAAATACCTCTTTATTGTTATGGAGTTAGAATATATTTTTAGCTCTAATATTTGATTCAATGCACACTTAACTGTTGTAAGCTATTGTGGGCGACAAAATCTAAATGCCATCATCGAAAAAGTTTCCGGCTAACAAAATTTGCACATTTAATAAGCTAATTATTTTAATGAAAAACCCTCATGCCAAACCAATTAGTAATTCATTAAAATATTATGATAAACGATCCTCTGTTGACAGCCAGGGGGAATTGTGCAATCAAACATTAATTATTCATTTGATAATTAAGTTCATAGGTGTTTGGAGTGGAGGATTGGATGAGCAGAGAGAGCGGGCCAGCGGTGGAAGACCTATTTCAGTGCTGACCTGTTTTGTTCACAGTACTGCCTGCTGGGATATGTATCGCTGGCTATTTTGGGCAGTTAGTTCCTGCGCTGACATGTTTAACATTACTTAGCATTTCTTGGGTTTTAAAGTGAGGTATTTTGCCATATTCTCTTTGTGCATTATTCAGATGTTATATGATGTATATACTACTTGTAACTAGCTGAAAACTGTTCTGTACACACAGTTATAAACTGAATTGTATTTATTTATTTAAAATCAAAAGTTGCTCTTTTAGAGTTTTAGAGAAACATGGGTCTTGTCCATACTTGTCCATACCAACATACTTTTTACATCAAGTATCAGTTAAGAAACACTCTGTTACTAACGTAACCTCGGTTCTCTGAGATACAGAACGAGTACTGCGTCTTGATCAAAGACGCTAGGGGAAACTCATTTTTCTCCGATACTGAAGCCTTTTTTTTTTAAATAACGCAGGTACTGCACGGCCATTGGTTTGTGCGGTTACCGCAATTAAACCAATGGCGGCATCGGAGCTGCATCACCTATGGCTGGAAATCCTGCCAAACCAACCAGAATGTGCGGGGCATCTGGCTATATAATGTGGGCATTCGCCAAGGCTCCTCAGGTTACTTCGACTGAAGCGGCAACTGAGTCATGCAGCCGCATAGCATGGCAAAGTGTGCAGTACTCGTTCCGTATCTCAGGGTACTGAGGTTACGTTAGTAACCGAGTACGTTCCCTATCGATACTACACTTTGTACTGCGTCTTGATTAAAGACACTAGGGGAACCAATATAACCCCACTGTGTCTATGCTAGGGGAATGACCAACACTTGAACTTGTCTTAGGGTGCTTTCACACCTGCCTCATTTAGTACGGTTGAATCGCGCTAGAGTTGGTATTTATAGAGTTTATAGAGTTTGAATCGCACCTCTTGGTGCGGTTCGTTTGGGCAGGTGAGAATGCAGCAATCGCACTCGGATGCGCACCAAAAGCGAACCAAACAAGCGTACTGAGACCTCCTTGAAGAGGTGATATCGGTACACTTTCAAACGAACCCTGGAGCGGTTCGTTTGTGGTGAAAACATGAACCGACCTCAAACAGACCCAACAGCATAAAGAACTGCGCATTTTTGGACTAAACCAGCTGCCATAGTGAGCTGCGCTGTGCATTATTGGATAAGGAAATTTTTGTTGAAAGTTTGCAGTTTAGCATGGCAGGGCACGGACAAACTTGGGGTTGTGAGGAGGTACGGAGCCTCATAGAAATGTAGTGACTTGCGATGCGCCTTCGCCGTTTACAGTGCATTAATACATTATTTTCCAGCTGCATCTGCACTTCATTCTCAAAAGTTTTATATTGCTTGAAGTGGTATATACAAACTGTGTAGTATAGGATGACCAGGAAGAGAATCAACCTGTTGTCTCTCCACAGTTGTCTCTCCATAATAGCAGTGTGCTGTATTTTACTCCTGTCTTTGTTTAGTTCCAGGAGCACCCTTGGAATTTTCCCGCGGGCTCTTTCTGATCAATGCTGGTTCCTCCAGAGCAGGGCCACTAACAGAACCCTGTGCTTCTGTTCCCTGATTACCTGCGGGAATAGGGCGATCAGGGGAGAAGCATAAAGGAGGAGGTTGGGCCAATCACGGGCCAATGCATCCCTGTCCTTTGAAAAATAAGTTTGGCAGTCAGTGTTGTTTTCTGAGCCGAAGAGGTCGACCTCTGGCCTGCCGAAGATTCCCCATATTACCTGAACCGTTTGTGGGTGTAGCTTCCACTCGTCTGAGGGGACATTGCTCTGAGATAGCTTGTCTGCTCCCAGGTTCAGTTTCCCCGACACGTGCACTGCTCTCAGCGAGCGCAAGTTGAGCTGAGCCCACATCAAGAGGCTCTCTGCTAGTATAAAGAGGTGCCTCGAGGAAAGACTGCCCTGGCGATTTATGTAGGACACCACTATCATACTGTACGAACGGACTAAGACATGATTTCCCCTCAGGTCTGGCAGAAAGGTGCAAAGGCCCAACCATATGCTGGCACATTTCCAGGCAGTCGATGTGAAGAGGTAACCTTCCTTCTTCGAACCAGGGGCCGAAGGCCGGTTTGCCGTCGCACAATGCCCCCCAACCTAAGTTGGAGGCATCTGTCGAAACCATCTTTCTGCAGACCATGCCCAGGGAGAGGCCCCATTCCATCCACTGATGGTCCTTCCAAGGGGCCAGAGCTGCAACTCAGACTAGGAGGCATGACAGAGGCTTTCTGAGGGATGGTTCGGCTGAAGCGGAACTTTGCTCTCTCCTTTTCCTGTCCGTTAGATCAGGAAGACGCCAGAGGCGTTGGGTCCAGCACAATCTTGGGCCGAGCGTGAGCGGCGGGGCTTTTGCCGGCTGCTGAGTCTTCGCAATTTTGGGGCACCTCGAAGCGGCTGCAGAGCTGGAGCGCTTGGGCAGGAAGTGTCGCATTGCCTGTGAGGACTTCTGTACAGCTGTGAAGCGCTCAGCGAAGCCCTCTACTGAAGGACCAAACAGGCCAGTGGGGCAGACCGGGGAGTCGAGAAAGGGGATTTTATCAGCATCCTTCATCTCTGTCAGGTTTAACCACAGGTGGCTGTGACCTGTACGAACCTGCCAGCTCCTCTGCATCTGAAGCTGCCGATGACAAGCTGTCGTCCAACTCGCCGTCCTCGCTCCCACCGAACGAGACCAGATCGCTCGCAGCCGCAGAAGGATGCTGGTCAGGGCAGGTGAAGAGACCGGGAGAAATCTCTCTGTGGGGAGAGATTGAGGTACATGGGTTTACAGCCAGCGAAAGCTCACTCATCTCCGGGCGCTGAAATCCTCTTTCCCGCTGCTTTTTCCTCGCAGGTCCCTGGGAGGAAAAAGGGGCGGGGTTGCTCTCTGAAAAGAAAGCGAGCCGCGAGCACAGAGAGGAGAGACTCATATCAATGCAGTGGTGACATTCCGTCCTGGTAAGTACCGTTTCAGCGTGGGTGATGCCCAAGCATGAAAAACACTCGCCGTGTTTGTCTGCGGCGTGCAGGCTGAGTGAAAAAAACGGCGCGACATTTGCAACAACACCGCAAAATTTGCTATTTTATAAAGGGTTCTCGTAAGAGAGAGTCACCGGATGGTGGCAGGGAATCCGTGGACCAGCTGCTCCAGGCGCTGCGGGCTGCTGAGAAGCGGCGAGTTGGCAGAGCAGAGAGAGGTCTGGATCCGCTGCGATGGCTCGTTCAACATCATTTCAAAGAGCTAAGATCTTGTAGTTGTCGCTGAAGGAGAAGAAATCTGAGGAGCCTTGGCGGATGCCAGCATTATACAGCCAAATGCCCCACCCATTCTGACGGGCTTTGTAGGGGCTTTCCAGCCATAGAATGTGCAGCTTCGCTGTCGCCACTGGTTTCATTGCGGTAACCGCACACACCACAAATAGTTGTGCAGTACCTGCATTTAAAAAAAAAAGGCTTCAGTATCAGAGCAAAGGGAATTTCCCCTAGCGTCTTTAATCAAGACGCAGTACGAAGTGTAGTATCGATAGGGAAGCATGATTTCCATGAGTAATAAAACTAAAATAAATATAAATGTGACAAACTAAAATAAAATGTGGAAATGGTTTGTCTTTTTAATCTACTGTTTATGCATTTATTGGCTGGGTAATTGTCTTTGATCATTGGACCTTTAAAATAACTAAAATTATTTGGCGACGTGATATGGAACTGTAACGTGGTCAAGACCTTCCTGCAACTACTTAAGCCGTGCATTTTCCTGAAAAACGTAAGTTATTTTTCTCAGGAGGAGTAGGATGTGTTATTAATTTACATATTTTCACCAAATAATAAAATATTAATATATATATATAAAGCACAAATATATGTTGTTGCTAAATTTTTGAGTCATTACCATGGATTTTGCTTTGTTTTTATAAGAGTATAGAATATTGAAAGAAAAATCTATATTATTTTATACTTTTCACATTTTCAACAATGGCATGCTTAACAGCAATCTTACAGCATGATTAAACCCTTGTTGCCATGATTATTTGCAATCCATACTTAAAACATGGCTCATAGTGAAGCAGCCAGACAGAAACTCATCCCCTATTAAACATAATAGAGCTATAAATAAAATCAGCATGTCCCAGAACTGTCAGAGAGGGGTGAAAGGGCAGATCATCCAACAAACATATCACACTACAATATTGATCCTGTGCTGATCACACACACACACACACACACACACACACACACACACACACACACACGCGCGCACACACACACACACACACAGTTATACTGTAGACAACAACAACAAAAAATTAAATCTGGGACAAAACAGGAAAAGGAATAATGAAAAGCCATTATCCTTTCTTTTTTTTGTATGTATTATTTCTAATTGTGGATTTACACTGCTGTAAAGTTTTCAGTTTATAAAGACAATGTAATTGGTGCTTATCATACTCAGGAGTCTACATTGTTGTGGATGATTCTTAAGGGTTTTACACACTATATATGTATTATATATATATATATATATATTTTTTTTTTTTGTCTCCATGACGAAACAACCTTAGGTTAGTATGGAGCACGGTTTCTCTCATTGAATAAAAACTAAAAACGCTTTTTTTTCTCAGAATTGCGTGATATAAATTCGAATTATTTTGATTTTATCTCACAATTATGACTTCTTTACTCGCAAGTATAACACGCAATTGCGAGTTATAAAGTCAGAATTGTGAAATCTAAGCTAGCAATTCTGAGAACATATCAGTCCCCCCCTCTCTAAATTGGACTTTAGCTCGCAACTGCGAGTTTATATCACACAATTAAGAAAAAAGTCAAAATTGTGAGTTTTTATCTCGCAATTGACCTATTGGTAAGCCCTGCCCCATTAGTTACTGTTGCGAAGTAAGACAAACAAACATAGTTGCTAACTCTTACAATGACAGCTGTCAGTGTGAAAACCTTGTCCCTATATGTTTTTGATAGATTTTAGACACAGAAGGACCATCCATTCAAGTGGTACTTAAATATGCCATGGATATAAAAGATTTTAAACTATATAATGTGGGTATTCATTTGGAAGCGAGAGTTTACAGATCACAATGCAAGCGGGAGAAGCCTCATATTACGGTCATCATGATTGCAGATGAAAAAATCCCGGATCAACACTGTTCATATACCGCAGGGTAAGATTATATTAATGTACATTTAACCAGTGTAATGTGAAGAGAGTAATATGACAACCAGAAAATTAACCTTTTTGTCTTCATTTGTATTAGGGTTGAATACTGAGGAACATTTTGCTCTGTTTTGTTTGGGTTTAGGAAATATAATAAAATAAATGATATTGCCTATCCTCAGAATACCTTGAATCAGTGTTACAAGTATCCCAGGCACATCGTTTTCCCATTTTTGAAGCACAAACACCATAAAATATATGCGTCCTCCGGCTCTTCTAATGTTTCTCTATGGCACTGAAACCTAAAGATGTCCGAGTTCCGCTCCCCGTGCAACTGATACTCAACTGCCATTAGCTAGGCTGCGTTCGAGGGGAGGGGCTTACCGATAGGTCAATTGTGACTATAAATCGCAATTCTGACTTTGTAACTCGCAATTGTGAGTTTATATCACGCTATTCTGAGAAAAAAAGTCAGAATTGTGAGATAAAAAGTCCCAATAAACTTTTTTTATTATTATTTAGTGGCAGAACCGGGCTTCTATAGGTTAGGGCTAGGGTCATGGGGATAAAACATACAGTTTGTAGAGTATACAAACCATTATGTATATGGAATGTAATGGAAACCTCTCTCTGTGTGTGTGTTGTGTGTGTGTGTGTGTGTGTGTGTGTGTGTGTGTGTGTGTGTGTGTGTGTGTGTGTGTGCATGTCTAGCCTAGAATGTGAGATTATCAGACTTTGGCCTTTACAAACCAGAAAGTGCTTGCAGTTCTAGTATTTTCTTGACTGACTATTATCCTTTGCTATGTATCCATCTGGTGGGTGACTCTCTCTCTCTCTCTTTCGGTTTCTCTCATGGCAGAAGGAGGATCATCCAAAATTATGAGGTCATAGCTCGAAAGATTTCGATGCATAAAGACTAGATGCTTATTTCTGAGAGACTAATGGCTATAAGTAGACTTGTTTGAGTGAACATTTCCACTAGTGCTTGCTGTGTATGTGTGTGCTAGATAGTCCATACTGACCTGAAATGAGAACTCTAATGAGGACATGGATGTTGACCTTTCAGGGGACACCAGGAAGCAGTGCCTTTTCAATGTAACCTGTCAAATCCATTAACATCTGCATATATCCATAACAGTAGAGCACCTGCAATGCTGATGCTAGCTGCTACAACTGCAATATAATAAACAACAGATTTGCATGTACAAGACTGAAAAATAATATATGCGAGAAGACCAAAATTATAACTTCTTGAACAGGGACTATGTAGTGGTGCTGTATATTTCCTGTTGAAACAGGAATGTGCACCAAAACATATCAAAGGCTTTAGTTTACATCACAACCATTATTTGCTACCTCCTATTGATATATATTTACAAACACATAATTTAAACAATTTATGTGGATTGGCTGTCCTGTAGTCTCTGCTTGTCTGCATCGATGAAGTCCACTAAACCTTAGAATGCCTCATTTGTCATTATATTGCTCAGAATCGTGTATTGTCGTTCTGATGCACAATTTCAGACCTGTGCAGTAGACTAAATCTAACAGTCTATGTGATGGGGAAAATGTTTGGAATTGCTCAGGGCGTCATTTGAGACAGGAATATATTGTCTCTGTGATAAGTTCATGGCACCTATGGTGATATAGGGTGAAAGCACACCAGCCTTGGTTGTGTGGTGATAAATGAAAGCTAAAGATATAACTAGATATAGGGATAGGAGGTATAAAAGTTGCTAGAAGAAAAGGATAGAATGAAAGGAATGTTCATATATGTACACACGTTTTGTGTAAAGTGGTGAAATCCGTCAGTTTGAATTTGCAGAAGGTTAATAGAGTACACTAAGAAGCAGTAGTGTAATTATTTTTTTATAGTGAGTATACTGTGATTTATAATCACTAAACAGGGCTCTACGCTTGCTTTTATTTTTAGCAGCACCTGTGCTCAAAATTCAGGAGCACCTTCTGCTCAATAACAAAAATTAGTCTTCTCATTACGAAGTAATATTAGACTCCTAAAAGTGATTTACAGGGGCATTTTTTCTAACTTTATTTGAAGTGTTACCTTTTATGTCAAATTAAAAAGTCTATCTTTAGAAGTTTTGTTCAAAATTTCTAATTAAAACAATGCAATAAGAATAATAGGTTACAGATCAAATAAAATATGAACTAAATTAATTTGCACTACCGAAGTGGCACAGAATAACACAAAAAAGGGCTTTTAGGTATTTACAGACATTTAATGAGGCTCAGAGTTGGCATGAGTGCAATTAACTTCATAAATCCATGTTGAGATTAATGTTTTAAACATACAATTTTGAATACAGAAATATTCAACGATTTAAATAACTGAAATGATACTTTAAAAATGACACTAAGACTACCATTAGGTGGCGGCAAGTTACTGATTTTATCACTGAATCATTCATTCAATTGATTCGTTCAAACGGCTGATTCATTCGGGAACAAAGCAAGTCCCTGCATCCCAATGTAATATCCATCCTATCTGCCCCAAATAGTATTGAAAATTACTAAAATCACATGTAGGATGGGTAGTAGACCTATGCACATTGGGACTCAGGCACAGGCAGTAAAGAGTCTTTATGAATGAGTAATTGAATTGACTCACTAGATTCGTTTAAAGCGCAGATTAATTCATAAACGAAACTACGCTGTGTTTGAATGGAGATATGCAGTGGCTCAGTTGTGAGTTTATTTGAAACTATTTTAGTTGACGAAATAGAGCAAAATCACGTAGACTACACCACTGCTAAGAAACACTTTTAACCACCTGACCTGAAGTCATGGAATCCCAGAAATGTATGTGTTCAACAAACACTTCCAAGATCTATAAAGAACATACCATTATGAACGGAAGTGAAGGATTTACAGAAAAGATCAAGAGGATGTGATAGTCGAATATAGCAGATTTATTCTTGATGTTTTTGATTTCAAAGCTGTATAGGGCACCTATCCAGACAAAATCGATTATAACTGCTGGTAACCTTCAACATTGCAATGGAAACATTAACACGGCTCTCAGATTAGCAGCTGAGGGCGAAGTCTTATTCTCCTTTTGTAATTTGGTGATTTAAGCCTCAGCGTGGGCCATTGTGTAGACTTGTAGGACAGGAATTAGTGACTCCTTTAAGTAAATCAACAAAGTAGAAATGAAAAGGATTTATGATGTTCCCATGTTTCAAGTGCTCTTGGTTAAAACATATTGCAGTCCTCTGCATTTATATAAGCATTGGGATATGTATACGGTCTAGGAATGATGAAGATGTACAGTGGATATAGTCAAAAACAAGACAGGCCTGGAGATGATACAAGAACATCTGCACAACGACTCTGTTCTTGAGTGCAACCTCTCTCTAAAAGCTTTCTCTTGGTAAACCTAAGTATCAACAAGTATATAAAGTAAATGGTTGAAGACTCAATTAATCATATACTATCCACGTTCAGCAATAGCTATGTTTCCATCTACCTATTTTTACGTGCATTTTGGAATAGGGCATAAACAATGGTGGAAATGGCAAGATGTGCACAAACTTATGCACACAATTGAGTAAGATAACCTTTTCATCCAATAACAAAAAAATGTGCATTAACTACGCTGGAAACACATTTACTAAATAAATTCCACCTTGTGCATCAAAAATTAATGTGACTTTGCATGATGGGACGGAATAACTTAACTAACCAGCGGACCGATCTCGTTGCACGGCATCTGAAATGTTGTTTTGGTTGTTCTGAAATGCCTGAGCAAAGTCTGTCATCAAAGTATTTCTGTATAATTGTCTTACACAACTGCGTTCCCAAACAGCAGAAATGCACCCCCAAAGGCTGAGAGCGCGAGGTCTCTCTTTCCCAGCACGCACACCTCTCTCTCTACCTCTGCTCTGTTCAGCACGCGCACACACCTTTTAGCGGCTGAAAGGAGCTGCGCTTTCAGTTAAAACAGATATGTTGCTTTTTTAATTTTGCATGCAAGTATAGCCAATATCATAGCTCAGTTATTGTCTTAATCTTATGTGTAACCTATTTGGTTTCATCAAACAACGGCTCGATTATAAATCAGGATTTTTGAGCAGATTAACATCTTGGAAAGGAGAGCTGGTTATGTAGTCTTAATGGGTCACGTTTCAATCTCTATTTCATATTAATTCCGTTGTCTGACAACAGAAACAGAAGAATATATAAATGAACTGTTTTATTGAGAATTTAGCTGCATCAAAAAAGGCTACAGTATGTGGGTACAGAGAGGCAAACAAATATAATAATAAATAACGTACATTTTGTATGTTCAGAAAAAGTGAGCTGCCATGTTGTTAGAAAATTGCTCAGAGCAAATAAAGAAGTAATAGGAACTTGGTATTTGTTATTTTCTCTTTTTTAAGGTGTTTAGTAGACATGAACAAGTTCTTTGAAAAACTTCTATGACCTTTGAAACACATCTACTCTTCATGCTCTTTGTTAACTATGGTTTATTGAATAATACACATATTGCATAAAGCATCCATATTCGCCCATGCCCATGTTGATTAGAAAATAAAAACTTGAAAAGTATTAACTTAAGGTACATTTAGAATATACAAAATGCGGGATTAAGTTACGATTATTCGCGAGTTAACTCATGACAATCATGTGACTGCCCTAAGTTAAAATGACTACTAGAAAATTAAATGAAACTCATCAGTGGACTTTCCTCGTCAATGTAGGCTATATTATTTTACACTTTTCTCATTCTCACTAATTCAAGTTTTATAAGAATGAACCTCTGAAGGGAACCGATTGTCTTTAGAAAAGTTTCGATGGCATTTTCATTTTACCTGATAAAGTATAATTTATGAACTGAGCACTGCTTTGTTTGCAGCCAATACCGGGGACAATGCTATATTTCTGATTTTCCAAAAGCACCTCCTACTGACAGAGAATTAATGTGCATTTTCAATAATCCAGTCTGCAGTTTTTGTTCAGACCAATGCGAAAATCCACCCACATAAACCCGTTTTAAATAATATAACAATTTATATTTTTGACTCATCCCTTTTCTTAAAAAAACTAAATGGTTTAAAGGTTCAATTGTGAGATTAATAATTTTATAGTTCATTTGTTTTTGTTAAAACTTCTCAACGCATGGTAAATCAATTGCTATTTTGTAGTCTACAACATGAAAGAATAAAAGTGTCTGCCAAATAAATGTAAGTGAAAGGATCCCACTATATCATGTACATAAAAAATGTAGAAACATTGGACACAACTACGGGGGGCACCATTGTGCTGCAGCAAGCATCACAACAAAAAAGGAACCTCAAGGTTGATCTAGGTAAATGTGTGCAAATTTATAGGGCCCCATTCCTATATTTGCCTGGAGCCCCCAATTCACTAAATCCACCCCTGCTCATGCCACATGCAGTTCCAGAAGTATACATGACCCAGCTGCTGCCATCTTTGCTAATCGTCACGCCGTTCCTGAAACATCTGTCATGTGACTAATCACACTGGAGCCGCAAGAAAATTACATTCTTACAATTCATTGCCTGAAGTCACCTCAGGAACATATACAATCCCAAGCCCTTCGCTACCAACTATCCTGGCGGTACATAAGGTGTGACGTCAAAAGCAGCAGACGAGAAAATATAAATGCATTTCATGCATGTAAGAGCCTGCATAAGCGCAGAAACTAACTAGCTAAAACTTGACCTCTTTATTTTTAGAATGATATGAGTGACAAACACCAGTTATCCTTTACTCATGTAACATGTTACAAAAACCACATCACCACAAGTGATGTCAACGACTGCTTTACCTGTAAAGGCACTGCAACAGGATTAACAAGATTGTTCAAAAGCTCTACGTGTTGCTATGTCGATATTTCTATAAGCAGCTGACTAAGGGAGCGCTGGTAGCTGTTGCTAGGCGTCTGGGAACTTTCACAGTACAGACTGTCTCAGTATGCCTCAAGTACAAGAACATTATGATCTCACGACAGCAAGATGGTACAGTAGAGCCGCAGATGAAAATTTGCATCGATAAAGTGTTTACTGCAATATAAGAACAGGAATTATTCTGGGAAAGATGCAGAATAGTATTAGGCTGAGACTTTGAAGTCAACATGAAAGAGTGTTAACAACTAATGTAATGTGATGTATGAAACATGCACTGATCAGTTGTTCACATTAAGCCAGGGATGTGTATAAAGTAAATAGGGACAATTTTGAGTTCCTGTCATCTTTAAATAGTCTGATTTTATACTTGATTTCATAACAATACAGAAAAAATATGCATAAATTGTCCCTTAAGGGGGGCAAAAGCTTTTCACTAGTATGCACAGAATCATCAAGGGGATTTTATACTTTATTTACCCCTAAAAGGTTCATAGTGTGTTAAGGGTACATATTATTACTCTAAGATACTAATAGGCACCTTTTAGAGGAAGATAATGTGCAAAGGTCCCCATTACAACAGGCACTGCCCCAGTGAATTGCTTTTGTACTTCCGAAGGGACAATTTCTTTACTTTTTTTTGACAGTGGCATGGTAAAAGCCCTCATAAGACCAGAAAGTCAGCCAATTTTATAGCGTAATGGACACAGCATGTCCGTATAAACATTTTGGAAGAAAAAGAAGTCTTCACCTCAGGTTTTCCAGCTCCTGCAGGAGACCTGTCCAGGTCTTAAATGTTTCTTTACTGTCATAAATCACCTAAACCTTACCTTTGTCTCATTACTGAGAATCCATATGCCCCTGGTGTAATGGGAGCATTCCATGACACTGTCTTGACCCATAAGTACAAATATACACCCACATTCACACAATCTTCGTCCCCATTAAAGGTGCGGCTGCTTATTGACAGCAGGGTGCAATCAGGCTTCGCAGAGATATATATGTAGCCGGGTGCCCATTACTGCTCAAACGCGGCTCACCCGTGGAGCGGTCGGCAAGGTACGAACCGCAATCGCATTAGGGCCAGTGAAACCAATCAAGTCTAGCTGCCTCATGCTCACTCTTCCAGCCATTGCCACAGTAATTGCCGGCCAGCCAATTGGAGCTTATTAGAGAGTTTGGACTCTTAATTGCCTGGTGGTAGGAGCCAGATCAATGGCTCACTTATTAAAGACATTCTTACTGTGTGTGTGTATCTGTATACACACTTACATGCCAGAGGGAGCAGGCCTACGAAAGGTCTCAAAGGAGCAGATACTTTTGAAGAGCATGTGCTTGTTAATGCTCCTCAGACTTTCCTCATTTCCACCTCCCATATCCCCTTTCTCTCACTTGGTATTTTCCTCCCTCCTCAACCCTCTTCCCTGACCTCAACTCTTGCCAAGGTGTTGAACAATCAACCGCAGGCTGTTGAATTGTTGCACTGAGCTGGCGAGATTTTAGCATGGTTGCAGGAAAACGGGGTAGTGAATCAATAAATACAAAATCAATATCACTTTAGGAGTGGATCTTCAGACAGCCACCGGTCACCATGGTCAAATCCAGAATTTTTTGTTCTTTTTGGATTATAATTCCTCATTAGTACACTGTTACCTCTTTGCTCATTAAAAAATTTAATTGGGTATAAGGAAATGAGCCCTTATTAAATCTATATGATCCACCAGTTCAGCTGAGCTGGTAAGAAGTTCAATGAATTCAGATTGATTTTAATTTTACATTTAATGTGAGTTCAAACCATCAGAGGTGTGCTAATGAAAATAAATCACATAATTATGCTGTAGGGACATTTCTTATGATGTACTGACATCTAGTGGTTGGAATGTCATAATGCATTGGCAAGTGTGATGCTACCATATTTAAATGATACAACTGTCAATAAAATTGGCTAAAGAGGTTTGCTTGCAATATTTTCACATTTGTGAATTTCTCAGGCATTTCTTGTGAATGATAACAGTCACAGCAGATTGTGTGGAGGTTTGAAGAGGTTTCTCTACTGTTGAACAATGAGTACAGATGCTGAACATTGGAATGGTTGAACCAGCATCATATTCAAACAAAAAGCTATCTTTTTTTAAATATTTTAAATAATATCCAGGAAGTTGTTGAGATTTGGGCAGAGATGTTAAGCTGATCAAACACTACACCCATTTTCCTGGTTGGCATTTATATTCTTAAAGGGTTACTCCACCCCGAAATGAAAAGTCAAGACAAAAAATGTGTCAAGCACTTACCCCCATGTCGTTCCAAACCTCCAAAAGCTTTTTTCATCTTCGGAACACAATTTAAGATATTTTGGACAAAAACTGGGAGGCTTGTGACTGTCCCATTGACTGCCAAGTAAATAACACTGTCAAGGCCCAGAAAATTATGAAAGACATCGTCAAAATAGTCCATCTGCCATTAGTGGTTAAATCTGAATTTAACGAAGTGACGAGAACACCTTTTCTGTGCAAAGAAAACTAAAAATAATGACTTTATTCAACAATTTGTCTCCTCCGCGTCACCGTAACGGCGGACACAGAACAGCATGCATCCAGCAGATACTCTCTAAAATGGCGTTACGGTGACGTGGAGGTGGCGCAGAGGAGACAAATTGTTGAATAAAGTTGTTATTTCAACAATTTTCAACATATTTCTTCATAAGTTTGCAGTGAAAAAAATAGTGGTGGGCCGTTATCGGCGTTAACGTGCTGCGTTAACGCGAGACTCTTATCGGCGATAAAAAAAATATCGCCGTTAATCTATTCTCAAAGTTGGGTTGGGAGCTGGGTCTATACTACGCAAGCTATGATGACTTTCACCCTGATATTTTAGCTGCGGATGTATACCTAGCCGAATTGCACCGTAGGGGGCGAGAACGAGTCTTCGAACTAGAGGCTCGCAGTCCGTGATGGACAGATTGTTAACGGCTGGTCTATGTGGTAATACAATCGGGCAGGACATCCAAACGCTCACCTATCATTCATCAACCTCAAATATGGCTTTTCATCTGAAAGATGTATGTAGTAGCAACTTTACATGGCCGCTCAATATGATGTTAACCTAGAGAAATGTGCGCTATTGAAGTGTTTGTGTGGAAGCGCGTTTGCTGCAGGACAGGCTCCGGTGCGCTCACTTGCTCTTAAAATCTCCGTCATTCTTGGTCATACAGATAAAAGTAGCCTAATACATCTTTCGAATCTGTAAAGACTCTACGTTTATTTGTGTGCACTCAGAATACAGTGGTGGTCAGTAACGAAGTAAAACAACTTCGTTACTGTACTTAAGTACATTTTTCAAGTATCTGTACTTCATTGGAGTAGTTTTATTTTGAGTAACTTTTACTTTTACTTCACTACATTCCAAAGCATAAGATCGTACTTTTTACTTCACTACATTTCATAAAACATATCGTTACTCCTTATAATACATCACGTGCTTCGAGACGCAGGAAGCGGTGTCTGATTCATGAACAAACTGATTCTTTTCAATGAACCTCGGTTCGCAAATCGCAACAAACGATTCATTCACGAACTGCAATGATCCGATTGCAGCTGTTCTAGAGTCGAAAACTTACTGATTCAAATGATCCGTTTAGAGCGAGTCTTCTTCAGTGAACTGAACTCACGAGTAAAGAACCGGGAGATCTTGTGAGCGCGCGCGCGCGCGCGCAGGCGCGCAACAGCTGCGGCGAAAAGTAAGTTACTAATGTTGAATTTTTGGGATTAATTATTGTAACTGAAAATAATATTTAGGTCAAAACTGTCAGTTGTTTGTGAACTAAATCTGCTGTGATCTATTTAAGCCCACTGAAATGCTTGAATGCAGACAGATCAACATCAGTGTCTAACGTTATGTTTTAGGTCAAACAACAAAACATTAAAATAACACCGATTAAATAAAATAACTCATGCACGTTCATATTCCCCTCTGCTGTAACGTTAGCAGTTTTATTAAAATGCTATGCATTTAGTCTGTTTTTATATTGTTTATCAACAGTATACATTTTTATATTGTTTAGATCAACTAGCCGAGTAGACATATATGAATGTTTATTCATAACCATACTGAAAATAAGTAAATATTGTTAGCTGATGCTAGCTGTCTAGCTAACAAGCTTGCTGGTGCTAAGTTGAGGAAATTTTTCGATATAAAGTCCAAATATCTTTATTCAGCTACCTAGATAGATTCCATCTGAGGGAAAAAGAAAGGATGTGATGTTCAGAACATAGTAACTACAGTAATTATCAGAGTGAAAAGTGATGCCCTCTGGGGGCATTTGGCCAGGGGTGTTTTTACACCACAGACAAGGTTTGAGAAGAAAAAAATCATTCTGAAAATATAATTATATTTTCCTTAAAATGTTCTTCCTAATTTCAGGCCTAATTCTCATGTCATATATAACTGACGTTCTGCAAAACAACAAGTTCTAAAACACTTTTTTCTTACTGGTAAAAATTAGATGGTGAAATCTGTTTTCTCTCAGGTACATGGCAGTGTAAGCTTCACAGTGAACATTACTACATCACTCTCATCAATGTAGTCCATATCAACAAAATATATATCTTGACTATATAGTGGTTATTTTGGGAAAAACCCAGGTATTTGGGGCAGTAGGGTTATAAAAATATGTGCTAATATAAAATTAAATAAAGTAGTCCATATAAAATTGCAAAATAAATCTGTCTATCAGTACTTTTTTACTTGAGTACATAAAAAATGGAGTACTTTTGTACTTTCACTCAAGTAAAATTGAAAAAGCAGTACTTTTACTGGAGTAATATTTTATTATACCTATCTGTACTTTTACTTAAGTACTTGATCTGTGTACTTTGCCCACCACTGTCAGAATAACAACGAAACGTTGCGCTTTTAAGCAAACAGGATGCGCTTTAGGTCTCATGTGAACTTGAGCGAGAAAATCCGTCTTTGAAAAATATATCTATAGAGAGTGAAATGTCTAAAAAATAAAAATAGAAGACGTGTGTGTTAGCATGGATGATTTACATGAAATTTAATCTGTGCAACACTGTGCATAAAATGGCTTTCAGTTCAATATAATAACAAAAAACGACATTTTGGGTTTTTATTCAACTAATAAGGTGGGCACGCTGTGATCTGTACTATATTTGTACTGTAATTGACAGTTATCGGCAAAAAAACAAAAAAAACAACAACACGGGAGTGGGAGGGAATGGGAGTCATTCTTCCGGGAGTGGAACGGGATTTTCCTCCAGTTTTTTCGTGGGATTGGGACGGGAAGAGATTAAAGTTTGTGATGCATTTTGGAAACAGGAGATGAGCCCCTGGCCTAATGCGCCACCTGGCTTGAGAAACCCGTTCTCAAAGACTTACTTTTAGTCATTATTTGGGTAGCACACATATTCTGAATGCCTTCGGCAGAATTCAAATGAGCCATTTTAATCTAGATTAATTCCAAAATTAATCTAGATTAATCTAGATTAAAAAAATTAATCTATGCCCACCTCTAGAAAAAAATGACTTTAAAGTCTGGTAGCGTATATTCCTCAGTCGTTTAGTGTACGATGAGCAGTTTTTCCGCTGTGACTATTAACAGTCAGTAATTTTTGAGTGCAACAAAAGTTTTGTATTCCAGCCTTGAGTCAAACTACTAATAACTACATTCCTTAGGATTAGGGGTGTGAAATTTTAGGAAACTTATAATTCGATCTGATTATAAGTATCGTGATCCAATCCATGTTTGATTGATTGACTAATTTTCATTTTTGTATTATTCTGCTGCGCAATAGAGATGTGAATCTCCACTGGCCTCATGAGTCAATAGGAAATTAATTCATATAATTGTGTTGTTGTACTGTTGTGTATGTGTGGAACTGGCGACAAATAGAATATGGCTGAAAAAAAGTAAAAAACTTAAAAAAAGAATTGACTCCCCCCACCCATTAGGGTGAAATCTTGATTTGAGGTAGACTTTATCTACTTTATTAATACATATTTCTGCTCTTGCTATGCATGATTCACTAGTACATGTTACAAAGTAAAAGTTTGTCTTCAAAATATTTGAACAAAATAAAATGGCTCCACCACTGGAAAAAGCCATTTATTTTATCTCGTTATAAACATTAGGTAAAATCAAGGATCCATATAATTTTTTTCTCTCTCACACACACACTAAATATCCTGTTTCACTCAAGTACACAAAAAGGTACTAAAATGTGTACAGAACATTTGCAAAGGACTGTTACAAGTGGAGGGGGCTTATAAAATGTCTCTCTTGCTAACAAAATAAATTTGTCAACTTGGCTCTTTTGTCTTTCAGTAAACCATTTAACTCCAGTTACTTCACTCCATGGGGGCTGCCCTTTATTTAATGTGCTGTCATGCAATTAATGTACCATTTTGCGTGAAAGGCACCTGCTTCAATGCTTGATTCCCAAACTGTGAAACGAGTCTTTGTACTTTTCTTTCAAAATACTGTCTAATCCATGATATGGATTAATTTGCTTCACAGAGGATTAATGTTGTTTATGATCTAACGCCACAGGAGGCCCAGAACCAGAACCTTTAGTGGTTCACAGCTACATTACGTGAGGCAACAGTGACTCAAGTCTGAACTTTGAAACACTTCCCAACAATTGCACAGAAAGTACTAAACCAACAAAGTATTATGTCAAGATTTGATTGTTCTGCAGTTTCTTGCTCATCTATATTTTCTTCAACAGCTAATGCTGACTCTGATGCTGACCATTCAGAAGTCAACATGCCTACAGATTGCTGTCCACGGTGAGGTTTCATCTCGGTAGAAATAAACAAGTTGAGGGGGCACAGGGACCAAAGTGGCCAGGCCAGGCCCCCTCGGCCAGCATGTAGCGCAGACACTTTAAATGGCTTTTTAAGCAATTTTTTTTATTTGGCCCTTTTGTTTGAAAAGACAACAGTATAGCTGCCATGAGTGTTCACCCTTCAAATTAATAATTTATGATGGTTGGAACAGACTGTGAGTTTAAAAGTTTAAGCCATCATTTCTCAACCTAAACAAGCAAAGGTTAAACTGCACACTGTATAGCGTGTTCGGTTTCTAAATGTTTTGAATTTCAATGGTTTTATGCTCTTGACAGCCACTAACTGCCTGAACAAAACACTTTGTGATTGGCACAGACAGTGTTCAGACTCATTGTGTATTCTCATCTCATAAATGAATCTGTATTTTTGTTCATAGTTTATAAGGATGAGCGCATGTCACAACAATGTTGTCATGCTTCTTACGAATTATATTACTTTGGCCAAAAAAAAAAGTTTGATTTAAAAGAAAGCCTTTTCCTGTTACAGTGTAATTATACGTATATGGAGTAATATTAATTAACTACATGTACTTACTATATGGTTGGGTTTAGGATTAGGGTTTGGTTTAGGGTTACTTGCATGCAATTATGCATAATTAATTGGGTAACACTTTAATTCGATAGTCCACTTTAGACATTCTACTAACAGTAAGTAACTTTGCAACTACATGTGAACCAGCAGCCATTAAGAGTATTAGTAGACTGTCTACTTAATATCTTCTAACACTTTATTTTGATGGGTCCACAAGATACAACATACTGACTATGATACATTTTTAAGTCGAATTATTCTACTAACCCTAAACCAACCCACTGAGAGTTAGTAGACATGTAGTTGAAAATGTGTAGAATGTCTAAAGTGGACTATCAAAATATAACCATTAATTGTTATAATATTAGTAAGTAACGTGTACCAAGGACACCTTAAAATAAAGTGTTACTTCAACAAAATATATTTTCTCTTTCTCTTTCTATTAACTGTTCTCATAAATATTTACATGATTAGTTGACTAGTTATTTACATGAAACAAGTTTTCTTATTCCTTCTATCAACAATCTTATCAGAACAGGCTTGTAGCCCATCACAACTGGTACTAACTATCATGGGGTTTATTAGAACAATAGTGAATGCTAATACTCAACCAATGTAGGTCATTAAAATTATTAGACGTTGACTGTGCTTTTCAGAAGCAAAGCTGCATATTAGTCTACACAAAAGCAGCTGCAAAGGTGAACCACAGTCACATTAGTCTGATTGCCAGTGTTTGATGCCAGACACAATTAGTACTTCATGCAAGCCTTTGTTTACAAAGCAACAGGTTTCCAGGGAAAGTAAACAATCAAATTGCAGGTGCATCAGAAACCAAAATATAAATGGATGTTTTTAATTATTTAAAAGATAACTAAAAATGACAAAGAATTATAAAAGTAGTTCATTGTATTTTTGTTCTAGACCAAAAGTTTTTATTCACTGATAATTGTTGCTTTCATGTCAACTTATCTTGATGTTATAAAATGGTTTAACACACTTGGGCCACTTTTAAGTTACATGCCCTTTGTCATACACACACACGCACACACACGTATATACACATCCATATACACGTGTATGTATATATATATATATATATATATATATATTAGTGCTGTGAATCGATTAAAAACTGTAATCGCGTTAATCACTGTCATGGACTGTGATTAATCACAAAAGTAAAATACTAGGATTTACCTGTAAATGTGTTGAAATAAAGAAATGCATGACAAACTAGTTTAAGGAAACATAACCTTTCACACCTCTTCCAGATATGAGACATAATCCTTATTATTATTTTGTTTTTATTCAGCCATTATCAGCCTTTATATTGGTAATAAAACATTTACCAAGTCACATCACTTCAATCCCAGTATACATTTAACCACCTATTATCAAAAATATTTCTACATAAATACAACAAAACAATTTCTTGTGACCTTACGTGAATATATGACTAAATGCATTATGAAGAAGAATTGGATACTGTCAAAAAGCACCGTCCTTCGGATGAGACGTTAAACCGAGGTCCTGACTCTCTGTGGTCATTAAAAATCCCATGGCACTTCTTGTAAGTGTCCTGGCCAAATTCCCTCCACTGGCCCTTGTCTATCATGGCCTAATAATCCTCATCCACTTGATTGTCTCTATGACTCTCTCTCCTCTCCACCTGTAGCTGGTGTGTGGTGAGTGCATACACTTGATTGGCTCTATGACTCTCTCTCCTCTCCACCTGTAGCTGGTGTGTGGTGAGAGCATACACTTGATTGTCTCTATCTCTCTCTCTCCTCTCCACCTGTAGCTGGTGTGTGGTGAGTGCATACACTTGATTGGCTCTATGACTCTCTCTCCTCTCCACCTGTAGCTGGTGTGTGGTGAGAGCATACACTTGATTGTCTCTATGACTCTCTCTCCTCTCCACCTGTAGCTGGTGTGTGGTGAGTGCATACACTTGATTGGCTCTATGACTCTCTCTCCTCTCCACCTGTAGCTGGTGTGTGGTGAGTGCATACACTTGATTGGCTCTATGACTCTCTCTCCTCTCCACCTGTAGCTGGTGTGTGGTGAGCGCACTGCCGCCGTTGTCCTGTGGTAGCTGTCGCATCATCCAAGTGGATGCTAAACACTGGTGGTGGTTGAGAAGAGACCCCCACACATGATTGTAAAGCACTTTGGATGTACAGCAATACACAATAAAGCACTATATAAATGTATCATTAATTAATTAATTCATTAATTCAGTCATTCAAGAAACAAGTCTGAGATTATTTGAGCTTTGTGACATGGTACATTATCCTGCTGGAAGTAGACATCAGAGGTGGGGACACTGTAGTCATAAAGGGATGGACATGGTCAGCAACAATACTCAGGTAGACTGTGGCGTTTATACGATGCTAAATTGGTACTGAGGGGCCCAAATTGTGCCAAGAAAATATCCCCCACACCATTACACCACCACCAGCCTTAACCATTGAGACAAGGCAGGATGGATCCATGCTTTCATGTTTCTTACGCCAAATTCTGACCCTACCATCTGAATGTCGCAGCAGAAATCAAGACTCATCAGACCAGGCAACGTTTTTCCAATCTTCTATTGTCCAATTTTGGTGAGCCTGTGTGAATTGTAGCCTCATACCTGTTCTTAGCTGACAGGAGCGGCACCCGGTGTGGTCTTCTGCTGCTGTAACGCATCTGCTTCAGGATTCAAAGTGTTGTGTGTTCAGAAATGGTGTTCTGCATATCTTGGTTGTAACGAGTGGTTATTTGAGTTACTGTTGCCTTTTTATCATCTATAACCAGCCTGTCCATTCTCCTCTGACCTCTGACATCAACAAGACATTTTCATCCACACAACTGCCGCTCACTGGATATTTTCTCTTTTTCGGACCATTCTCTGTAAACCCTAGAGATGGTTGTGTGAGAAAATCCCAGTAGATCAGCAGTTTCTGAAATACTCAGACCAGTCCGTCTGAAACCAACAACCATTCCACGCTCAAAGTCACTTAAATCCCCCTTTCTTCCCCATTCTGATGCTCGGTTTGAACTTCAGCAAGTCGTCTTCACCACATCTAGATGCCGAAATGCACTGAGTTGCTGCCATGTGATTGGCTGATTAGCAATTTGTGTTACCAAGCAATTGAACAGGTGTACCTAATAAAGTGGCCGGTGAGTGTATATATATATATCAGAGGTGGAAAGTAATTAATTACATTTAATCGCATTACTGTAATTGAGTAGCTTTTTTTGTGTATTTCTACTTTTTAAATCTGTAATTTTACTTTTACTCAAGCATATTTTGTTTGAAGTATTGTACTTCAATACATTTTAAAACAAATTCATTACCGAGTAAAAAAAAAAAAGATTGATCTCTGTAAACTACTGCAATTAATAATGGGCAGGAGAACAAACTGGCGCTAATATCACAAGAAAGATGCAGACGGACCAGACAGGCGTATGGTGCAGACCCAGCTGAAAACCAAACCCTGTCGTATTCTGCTGAAGTTGAACTTGAAGGAAATTAAGTGAACCCCTGGCCATATTCATGCTCTATTATGCAGTGTAAGCTGTGTTTGCCTCGAGAGACCGAACTAGCAGCTTTTAAAATCTTGACATCACCCCTTCGCAAGCACGTAGAGGTAAGGTAAATACTTGTATCGTTGAATTGGTGGTTAAAATTAAGCTTTAACAGTTTAGCAAAGGGGTCTGCACAAATTAGACAAATACAGTGGTCCAGGGTGTGCGATATCGTCTGCGATAATATCGTAATTGTTGTTTTAACGATGGCGATTTGACATCATCAGTATTTTGCCAAAAACCAAACAAAACACTCCGACAGAGTGCCATGAAGTCTAGTAGATTAGAATAGTGCGTGCGCAAGCATTTGGAGTACTTTCTTTCACTGCGTGATTCAGTCAGTTAAAATGCGTTTAGAATGATCACGGAATTCAAGATATAGGGGCAGAAAATGTATATATTTATATCATTTCATATAGTAAATCAATAGTACATTTATAAAAAAAATCAGCATGATTACATATAATATATATATATTTTTTTTTTTAAACAGTTCAATATACAATAAATTAATTAAGAGACTTGCGTTATAGACACCAAATTGCCTGCTTTTGCTCTATTTCGACAACAAAAATAATTCCAATTAAAAATAACAGTTTTGCGTCTCTGAGCACATTATGGTGTTTTGTTCCTGAATTAATCCACCATTTAAATGATTCGGTTCAATCACAATGACTCACTTATTAACAGTGACTTGGTGAAACCTACTGGCGGTTTTAATTTCACACGTAAAGCATCTTTAAATTTTTGTATCATAATTTATCAAATGAGTATTCAACATTGTATGTCTTATATATCAAAACATTATTTCTGCATTTGTAACTGCAGGCTAAATGCATTCATGTCAGTGTGTAAATACATCTATGCCACTTCAGATGAATCTTCTGTGTTTCCTCTGCATTGCAAAGATACATTTAGTTGATACTGATTTAATTTGCCTGGTAACAGCCTAAATGTGTTATTATTCAAAATAACGGATTCCTTTAATTGAAAACAACTAGTTTTAGATGTATAGGCCTATCCCAGGTGTGTCAAACTCAGTTCCTGGAGGACCACAGCCCTGCAGAGTTTAGTTCCAACCCTGCTCCAACACACAAACCATGTAGTTTTCAAATAAGCCTAAATGATTAGATTAGCTGGATCAGATGTGTTTAATTAGGGTTATATCTACATTGTGTAGGGCTGTGGCCCCCCAGGTACTGAGTTTGACACCTTTGGTCTATCCCATTCTTTCCTCCCTCCCACTGTTAAAAATGTAACTAAAGTAATTTTTACTCTGAGTACATTTTAAATTAGCTACTTTTAACTTTTACTTGAGTAGAATATACACACATATATATATATATATACATACATATATATATATATACATATATATATATATATATATATGTGTGTATATTAGTGCTGTAAATTAGTGCTATACTAGGATTTACCTGTAAATATGTTGAAATAAAGAAATTTAACCACCTATTATCAAAAGTATTTCTAAATAAATACAAAACATTTTCTTGCAACCTTATGTGAAATATTATGACAAAATGCATTATGAAGAAGAATTGGACCTGTTCTGCAGCTGCATTTGAGCTAATATTAGCATCATGCTTCATAAGACAATTTATGAGATTAATAAGTACACTTTTAATCAGAACTTACTTCAAACCACCATCGAGTGTTTGGAATAACTTCCTTTTGCGATTACATGTGGAATTTGGTCGTTTACTGTTGTTAAAATATGCTATTTATAGCCTTTTATATCACTGCACAAATTAGCATTTCAGATGTACACATTCATCTCAAGAAAATCACATACACACACCATATCCTATCGAAATCATGTGTTTATTATCTTAACTAATCTATAGTGGCTGTTGTCATGTTTATTTCTGCTGTGTAAAAGCCTTAACATGTATGCTCTGGCTGAAACTCAAGTTGTTTGTGATGTTATAACCGCCTCTCCGTTCTTAAGTTACCAGGTATCAGTAATACATTCCAAGTATAATAGACATTTGTAAAGGGATCTATTTTTAGTTTTACTTGTCTACATACACTTTGGGCAGCCGCGGTACATTATAAAAGTAGCCCAAAAAAACCGCAACCTACAGCTCTGTAATTTTTATAGTGTGCATATAAAAAAAAAAAAAAAATGTAAATGTGTAACTTAATATTTGAGTGAGCATGGCTCCACTTCTCAGAATGCATGGTACAATGCAGTTTACGGCCAGAATGGCTGTGGTCTCAAATGACAGATTGGGCTAGTCCCAAAAATGACGGAAAAAACTGTTATGATCTAGACTGTCATCATTCACCTTATTTCAGTACAAGCTGACAATTGCCTTCACTGACATGGTGGCCACTCCATACAGGGCTGGCATATGTTGGTATCATATTTAATATATATATATATACACACACACACACACACACACACACACACACACACACATACATATATAAACAATAATACATAAAACAAACAAAAACATGCACATTTGTGTCCCTTATGCACACATCCAGAGAACTGGGTGCCTTGTGAGATTTAAATTGCATTGTGGACTGTCTTATGTCTGTACTCAAACACTGGTGTGATGTGATACTCTTGAGTGCATTTCTAACTCTCAGCCTTTAAATCAGAGTAGAGATTACATTCTATCTTTTAAAATGTATTATCTTACTGGTTTACACAACATTAGTCTTTTACTGACATCTAGCGGTTTGGATGCAGCATCACTTTTTTTATTTATTTTTTTATAAAAAAAACTAATGTCAGATAATAGAGGGGATATATCAAGATTAATTGAGTCATATATGTGACCCTGGTCCACAAAACCAGTCATAAGCAGCACGGGTATATTTGTAGCAATAGCCAAAAATACAGGGTCAAAGCTGTCAATTTTTATTTTATGCCAAAAAAATCATTAGGATATTAAATAAAGATTAAGTTCCATGAAGATATTTAGTAAATGTACTACCGTAAATATATCCAAACTTAATGTTTGATTAGTAATATGTATTGCTAAGAACTTCATTTGGACAACTTTAAAGGCAATTTTCTCAAAATGTTAATTTATTATTATTATTTTTTTCACCCTCAGATTCCTGATTTTCTAATAGTTGTATATCGGCCAAATATTGTCCTATCTAACAAACCTGGAACGCTTATTTATTCAGCTTTCAGGTGATGTATATATACATCTCTATTTTTTTTTAAAGTACCCTTATGCCCCGTTTTGTGGTCTATGATCACATATACGGTTGGTAATGAGAATAGCATTTCTACTTATACATGATTAACATTTGTTTGAATTATTATTTTTTCATAAGAGATTAAAAAAAACAGGTCAACAAACCATAGGACAGCGCAGTTATACTCACATAATTAGAAAAAAAACACCTCAAATCTCACTGCAGCCTCAAATTTCCCGCGCAGTCTCTGGCGTCATCAGGGTGAATTTATGGGGCGCTAAATCATTATGAAACACCGATATTCGACGAATTCAAGGCTGAGGAGGAAAAAAAATATTCGAAAGGTCAATTTGAGAACTCTATCACCTCCCGAACAAGGCCGTTATGGAACTACTTCTAGGATACAATTGTTGCTTTTAACGATGATCACATGACCGGCACATCCGCGTATACAAAATAAATAAATATATATATTTTTTAATATTAAAGCCTTACTCTTTGTTAACCCTAGAATATATAAAAATAAACTAGTCATTAGTCAATAAATATTTAAAACTGATTTATAAATAAATGTGATATTATATGCAATAGTTTTTTTTTTTTACCACTAGAATAATAACAAATAAATTAAGAATTACAAATAGTAAAATCCAATTAAAAACAGTTAAATAAATTCATATGTGTCAGCCTCTGGAGAGCCTTGAAAATTGTTGGGGTGGAAAAAATGGTGAAAACGTGCATTTGATCTAAATTCCCCTGGATGGCAGTGTTGCTCAATCAACAAACAGTTCACACCAGGTAACAGTCTAACCTTCTGAGAAAATAATCAGGATTCAAGAATATTCGCAACAAGATATGTATTATTATTATTGGTAGTAGTATTGCTACAAAATGTCTGTCTAGTGGAAACTATTAAGTTCATTACAAAAGATATTGTATACTTTTTGTACAATGTAAAATTTGTAAAATAATTTAATATATGTAAAAAAAACGTTCGGCTGTCTATTTGAATTTATTTATGTATTTGCTTATTCTCAGAGTGTTAACCCTCCTCTATGTAGGCCTAAATAATGAATTACTTACGAAGAAAAAACCATTCTTATCAGTACATTTCCTCTGGGAATTGTAAATTGAAGTATGTGGGTTGATGAGGGACATCACCCATTACGATTTGTGTCAAATAAGTGAAAGTTGCCTCTGTGGCCCATGATGCATTGCAGGTGGAAAGTAAGCAGCTCAGGAAGCCCTGTACAGATAAAAGCTGGGTGGGGGATCCAGCCCCGATCCCTGCGATTAGATAATCCAATTCATTACATCAATTAGATCATCTCAGACAGAAGGGGGAAAGTGAATTTTAGATGATCAGTGTTAAATAGGGAAACGTAAATGAAGGTGGTTCTCAGCTTGTAGGTCGCAACCTACAAATGGGTCACAGGACTGTTCTGATAGAGTCAGGTACATGCAGAATATATGCTTTCTGGAAGTTTGACACAAAACACATTTGCCACTTGATGTCCAGAGTCAATCTGGATCTTGAAACAAAATGAGTTGAGAACTGCTAGAGGCACATGTACACGTACACACACACACACACACACACGGTCACCATATGCATAGTGTATAAGTATTATTATTATTATTATATTTATTTTTATTTTTATTTTTTCAGCATGCATTTGATTTTAAGGTACACTTAAAAAGACAACTTTCCAAGTAAGATTTCGTAAATATTACACAATAAAAAAAAAAAACGTGTCACACCACTGAACATCACGAGAACATCAATGAGAATCAATCATAGCATATTTGAAATGCCAACTACTTTGCAAAGGTGTTCTTTGAAGTGTATTTGAAGTAGCACAGCATGAAGCGAGGGGAAAAACACATTAAACAGAGAAATTCAGGCTTAATTATCTAACAAATACATATGTACAGTCCTCATAGACTCAAACTGTCCAATTGTTATTCCATGAAATACCAAAACACCATAGAGACCTTTTATCACAGGGTCAATTTGTTAACCACCCCAAAAAAAACTAAAAAATCTTTCAATGTGCTAAAAATCATTCAGAATAATTTAGGAACACAATCGGAACACCCCGAAAACTACCCTCACATTTTCTCCTAAAATGTACTAATCATAATAATTACACACCAACTATCCTACTTTTGTCAATCTGGATCCATTTTCTAAACCCTGGAGCTATAAAATGCACTGTACGTAAAATGGATAGGTATTAAAAGATAGAAAGAATGAATAAAGAAGCATTGTGCAATTATCTCAGATATGTTCTCCCGTCTAAGGATTTTTTTTGTCAAGATAATCTGAAGAGCAGAATCCTCTTTTAAAAGTATTTCACAGAAATCCAGAAAAATGCATTCATTTATTCTTAAAAGCCCAGAAGAGAAGCTCAAGTGTGTTCCTATTTAAAGTGAGAACAGCGATGCACAGTGAATACACTAAGGGTTTTTCTTAGATCGCTTGAGCTGCGGCAATAAAGGCATGTGTAAAGAATTCAAGAGGCCGGTTGGGACCTTGGGGTCAATCAAAACACACAAAGTGTGTCGGTTTGAGTGAAAGTGTTTGTGGTATGTGTGGAATCGGTTTGCATTGTTACCAATTGATCAGATGACTGCATTCACTTGTACTTTGACTGATTGGAATGTGCCAGTCATGTCGTGCATCTCTGATCGAGGTCTGATGGCTAAATGAGGCATGACATCGCAGGCGTCACTGCATTTTTGGCCTCTTAGTGTGTGTTCTTGTTCTGGAATGGATGCGGTAGAGAGACGCCATCGTCAATCTGATCTAAAGGGAGAAATTCGGAGTGATGGAGGGGAGGAAAGCAGTGCCACCGCAACCTAACCGTCGGCCCGGCGACAGACAGTCCCATGACATCACAGCGGCAAGCGGCGCAGGGACGAGAGGAAGAAATGGCTCAGATAGAAGAGATAAAACGGACTGATAAAAGAACGAGTGAGGGGGGAGAGAAAGCTGATAAGTAAAGAGAGAGTTGTGGAGAGGGGTAATTCATCGATGCGCTGAAACAGGAGACATTAGTCGAGGATGGGCAGAATGTTCCATTTTTTTTCATCTGGTATTATCACGAAACATTCATTCACTTCCTCGAGTTCATAGACTGACCACAACCCATGTTCCAGATCACTACAGCAAAAGCCGTGATGGAACCCTACGAATGGAGGAAGGGCATTCACATTCGCAGCAGGCCGGAGAGAAAAGGCCGTGTTGTCGGTAATAAAACGGTGAATTGGCTGCAGATGGCCAGCGGGTGGCTCCGGTCCTGAGTGTAGCGCGCTCAGTAAAGCGTTATCGGGATCTGACATACAGGAGATCTCAGAGCATCTGAGGCGTCCATATCAGGAGCCTCTACAACTCACGCCGCGCTCCGCAACGGCCTGCACCATCAATCACTTGCTGCTAATACCATAAACAGAGCTAACCAAGCTAACATAGTCGCTTTGCTAATGCTAAACAGTGTTCGAGAGCAAACTTGTCATTAGAGTTTTGGCAGTGCACAATAATTTGGTAATACTGTATGTTTTTAGTTAACAAATTCAACTACAATAGCTTCAATGTGATTTTATCATTCATTTGAAGTCTGATTGTTATGGAGGTCCATTCTTGCCACTTACAAAAAAAAATCATACTTTGGTAAATACAGAAAGTCAAAATTATGAGAATAAAAGTCGAAATTATTAGATAGAATCATTATGAGATTAAAGTCATAACTTATAACTAAAAAGTATAAGATAAATCCATAATTATGCTACGAAAAGTTGACTAATTACAATTTTCAAACTTTCATCATACTGTAATGTCGACTAATGTCATCATTTTTACATTTTATCTCATAATTTTGACTCATGATTTTCATTAATTTCAGAATTTTTATGTAGTATGTCATTTTCAAGTTTTGACATCAGAATTTTGACATTTTATGGCACAATTACAACTTATGTCATAATTTTGACATTTTATCTCATAATTTTGACTCATGATTTTCCTAACATTTACGAATTTTGATGTAGCATGTCATAGATTTTTTTTATGTCAGAATCAATCAGTAACACTTCACAGTAAAGTTCTATTTGTTAACACTAGTTAACTAAATTAGTTTGTGGACCTGAGCTAACATGGACTAACAAGTTGTATTTTTTATAACAAACATAAAAAGACTAATAAATACAGTAACAAATGTATTATTAGTTAATGTAATTTAATGCATTACCTTATTGTAAAGTGTTGCCGATTTATAATTTATAAGTCATAATCTTTAATGTAATGTGGGGTTAGGCTGGCCGCGAGGATTTTAAGGCCGATTTTAAAACCGATCTGCTCCGCCGAATGATCGGGGTGTGTGGCCGGATTCGCAAGCTTGTCGCAAGCAATTTTTTCCCCCAAAATCCTCTATTGTGTGGTGTCATTACAATTATTTATCTGTTCACAATCTAGACGGAGCATCGCCGAACTCAAATCGTAAATATAAAACATTTGATATTTGATAAAGTACGGGCGATCTGGTCCAAGCTCCTTGATCCTTTTTTTTTTTCTTCATCCGAACGCCTTGTGAACGGATATTTTTGTAAAGATAAAACCGAGTTTTCTTTCATCTCGAGATATTGCGCTTGCTTCCACATTAATTAGTACCTGTCTGTCAACTGACTGAGTGGAATGAGAGTCGTTGAGAATGGTCCAATCACATGAGGCCAAACATATAAAAACAATATCAATTCGCTCTAACAACAAAAGTGGGAGGGTTCGGGGCAGAGCCTGCGCCCCAAGGACAATTTGAAACAAGCCAATTAGAGCTTAGCCTCAAATCACATGCTTTTGAAAAGTTTGTGTACCTACATATACACTCATTAGTCCAGCGCCCCGCACACAAATATGAAAGAAATATGGTTTAGATTTTTTGATTTTCAATAAATTATAATATAACTAACAGTAGAATACTATGACTAAATGATTTTATTTAGTTAATATTTGCGATATATTTTTTACTTATTGTTAACATGTTAAAGGGGGCTAACTTGAAGGGGGGGCGGCACCCCAGCACCCCCTATCGACCAGCCGCCACTGGTCCAAACCTTGATATACCTACATGTTCATATCTACACCACACAAATTGTGTTTTGTCACTGGGGCTTTTAAATGGATCTTTGTAAAGTTCCTTTGATACTGATAGGTCTTATCAATAGTGCAACAGAACTAAAATTGAATTGGACTGAATGGCATATCTACCACAGGAACATGTAGCATTAGCATGCAGAAGATGGAAATATTAAAAACAAAAAGAAACAACGTGAGCAGAATTATGCGAGGAGTGTTCATTTATTATTAATGGGTGATGAATAGCCGGGTCTCCGGTGTGCCATATTGAGTTTCAGTCCCTCTCTCCTGTCTTTAAATATTCCTCAAGACTGAAAGCTTCAAAGTTAACTTCAATTACAGGCGTGATTAGATCTACACAAGCTTCCATTAGCGGATATTTAAGCTTCAGGCCCAGAAAGCCCTCAACGCGGACTGGGTCAAACACAAGAATATGCCATATTGATTTACTTACCACTACCGCTTTTTTTTAGTTTTTTTTTTACTTTGTCTATTCTAGATTTATATTATCAGGGTTTCCCTCAGTGAGAAATATAAACCGACAGCTTGTTTTCTGATTATTCGAGATTTCTGATGAGTGTGAACACTATCTCCGTATGTATTTACTAGTTCGTGGCACAATCTCCCGTTGTCCTACAAAGTCAAAGTCTCGCTGTCAAATGATCTAACGTGCTGATGTTGTGATGTTCTGTTGATGTCAAGACTTTATCCAGTTTATCGTGATCTGTTTATGATAATATTAATGAAATTCCTGATTAAATGATACAACATGGATATGAGTTCTTTAATTAACTCTTCCATAATATGTATGTGTGCATTTCTAGGTGACACCGGATGTTCAATCAATCAATAAGGTTGATTATTTCATTTGACGTCAATTTTAAAGGCATTCAGGAGTGAAATGTCTTAAACACAACAGTGTCCTCCTCGGTATTCTTCCTTTTTCAAAGTGCAAAAATGCAGTAGAGTCTGTAAACAGATTAGTTTGTAGATGGAAGCCAGCTGTTTGCTTATGTACAGATAAAAACACATTTGCTACGCTTGTTTCGTGTTGAGCTCACAGCTATAGCGTCACAAGGGTGGCTGTATTTCCAATGTATCAATTATAAGGAAAATAGCTAAAGTAGCTACAAACTTGCTACTTGCTATTGCTAGCTGGCAAAAGGCTTTGGCTGGTAAGCATAAGCATAAGCCTAGCTGACCTCCAGGCACCAAAAAAAAACACCTTTCTGGCAACTCAAATGAAAAATATCATGACATCAGTGATAAATGAAAGCAAATCTTTGTATGACGAGATGACAAAAACGAAACAGTAAATACGTATAGAATACTTATATAAACGGTTGATTATAAACTATACACTCATATGAAGCATTCTGAAGTTTGAATCAATTTAGTGAATCATGTTTGCATTGTTCATTTAGATGAACTGGTTTAGAAAATGATTCGCTGATTCATTTGACTCATTTAATATCACTTTGTTTGCATTAATATATAGTACTGCTATTATTACTACCACTGCTAACAGATGTTTATTATTATTAATAATAATAATAATAATAATAATGCATTATTATTATTATTACTTCTGCAAATTAGTTATTAAATGAAGCTGTTCATAATTTTCTAGTCAGTAACATAAATTATAGAGCCTTCTAATTTTTTATGAGTGATATTTACTGTAAATATGTTCAAATGGCATCAACCCTAATTGAGATTTTCTATTTTCTTTCTTTCCGATTTTTTTGGCCCCCAAAAACAAATAATAACATAAAATGAAAAAATAAACAGCATTATCTATCTATGAAGTAATGCTCACACCATTTATATACACGAAGTTGAAAACTGATGAACGAACCCAAAAGAAGACAACAGGAAGGAAGCAGAGATGGTGAGAAAGGAAGACAGAGAGCATGAGAAGGGGAGATGGAGGAAGAGAGAGGGGGAACAAGATTAAAAAGGGAGGGAGAGAGGCAGAGGGCCGCTGAAGCAGGGAGCGGAGGGGAAGATATACGAGCGTCCTGAATGATTGTGACAAGCATAGACCATATCAGCCACTGTTTGTTTGCACACCACCCCTCTCTCGCTCTATCCCCCCACATCACATTAAAGCGGCCTGTCTCACTCTCTCTGTCTCTCTCTCTTTCCACCCATCTCATCACCTGACACACAGCCAGATGTTATAGACTGATAAGGGCCAGGGGCCTTTCCCTTCCACAAGCAGTACCTACACACATTTATAGAGCATGTACTCGTGACACACACACTCATGATCAACTGATTTGAGACCAGAATCAAATGCATTATGATGCTTTCGAACGCTTATAAAATAAGAAGATGTAACTAACTAAACGTATAGGTGCTATCTTAAAATTATAAAATTATCTTAAAAAATCTTAAAACATTGTATCTTTCCTGTTACAAGTTACATTTACCAACAAGTACAAGTATCTAGTGGAATAAAATGTTACATTTTTGTCAGATTGTATTGTGTAGAGAGCTTTACAGACAAACAAAATGAGAGAATCAAACATCTAGATGGAAAATGTCCACTTTCCCGCTGAGGAATAATTCGGAAGTATGATTCCGTTTAGCGAATTGGGTCTGGATTGTTTATTTAGATGAACTGGTTCAGAAAATGATTCACTGATTCATTTGACTCCCTGTAATACATTTGATGTATTTTTTTATAAATTTACAGAAAACATTATTTGATTATTTATTAAAATAATTCCCAAAAAAGTACATTATCATTATCATTACACAAAATATTATTTTGTAATAACATTAATAATAATATCTTGCAATAATAATAATATTATTATTATTATTAGTAGTAGTAGTAGTATCTTTATAACATTTTGGATAAATTATGCTGTTCATTACTGTTCTCTATTAGAAATAGAAATAATAGAAATAATGGTGGAATTTAGTGTAAATCCATTCAAATTAAGTCACCAAAATATTTTTTGCCTTCCATATTATTAAAATGAACAAATTATATTTGTGTGTGTGTGTGTGTGTGTGTGTGTGCGCGTGTGCATGCGTGTGTATATATATATATATATATTAGAGGTGGGCATATATTAATTTTTTTAATCTAGATTAATTTTGGAATTAATCTAGATTAATCTAGATTAAAATGGCTCATTTGAATTCTGCCGAAGGCATTCAGAATATGTGTGCTACCCAAATAATGACTAAAAGTAAGTCTTTGAGAACGGGTTTCTCAAGCCAGGTGGCGCATTAGACCAGGGGCTCATCTCCTGTTTCCAAAATGCATCACAAACTTTAATCTCTTCCCGTCCCAATCCCACGAAAAAACTGGAGGAAAATCCCGTTCCACTCCCGGAAGAATGACTCCCATTCCCTCCCACTCCCGTGTTGTTGTTTTTTTTTGTTTTTTTGCCGATAACTGTCAATTACAGTAAAAATATAGTACAGATCACAGCGTGCCCACCTTATTAGTTGAATAAAAACCCAAAATGTCGTTTTTTGTTATTATATTGAACTGAAAGCCATCTTATGCACAGTGTTGCACAGATTAAATTTCATGTAAATCATCCATGCTAACACACACGTCTTCTATTTTTATTTTTTAGACATTTCACTCTCTATAGATATATTTTTCAAAGACGGAGTTTCGAAGTTTCTAGCTCAAGTTCACATGAGACCTAAAGCGCATCCTGTTTGCTTAAAAGCGCAACGTTTTGTTGTTATTCTGAGTGCACACAAATAAACGTAGAGTCTTTACAGATTCGAAAGATGTATTAGGCTACTTTTATCTCTATGACCAAGAATGACGGAGATTTTAAGAGCAAGTGAGCGCACCGGAGCCTGTCCTGCAGCAAACGCGCTTCCACACAAACACTTCAATAGCGCACATTTCTCTAGGTTAACATCATATTGAGCGGCCATGTAAAGTTGCTACTACATACATCTTTCAGATGAAAAGCCATATTTGAGGTTGATGAATGATAGATGAGCGTTTGGATGTCCTGCCCGATTGTATTACCACATAGACCAGCCGTTAACAATCTGTCCATCACGGACTGCGAGCCTCTAGTTCGAAGACTCGTTCTCGCCCCCTACAGTGAAATTCGGCTAGGTATACATCCGCGCTAAAATATCAGGGTGAAAGTCATCATAGCTTGCGTAGTATAGACCCAGCTCCCAACCCAACTTTGAGAATAGATTAACGGCGATATTTTTTTTATCGCCGATAAGAGTCTCGCGTTAACGCAGCACGTTAACGCCGATAACGGCCCACCACTAATATATATATATATATATATATATATATATATATATACACACTGCAGCATTAATTTCAGTATTGTGCTGAATGCACAATGTATGTGTAAACAGTCATATTACAGTATTATACAATTATATTTTAGATTTTGTTTGAAAGAAAGAAAGAAAGAAAGAAAGAAAGAAAGAAAGAAAGAAAGAAAGAAAGAAAGAAAGACAAAGAAATAAAGAAAGAATATGTAGCACAGGAAGTCAGATTAATTAGTGCATTTTAACCGATTCATTTGAATAAATCCAAACTCACTTGACTGAATGACTAGTTCAATTACTGTCTTTTGATATTAGTTAGCTACTTCATTTGTCAGTATCTGTGGCTCCATTTCGAAAGGCTAGCTTGACTGTAGCTGAACTTAATTATGGTTCACCTAACCTGTAGTTTGACAAGCTGTAGATTGAAAGTAGCTTCTCTAAGACTGGATGTGACCGTGATTAATTGCAAAGAGGGGAGAAGAGGTAAAAGAACTGAGAGAGAGAGAGAGAGATAGATAGATAGATAGAAGAGATGGCAGGAGTGTATGTGCTAAAGAAAGACTCCAAAGACGGGACTATTCCATCACACAAGGAAAGGCAGAAAGGGAAACGATATAAATGGAGCTTCCTGGCTCCTCAATAATTTTTCTCTGTCATAATCGGTTTATTCCATAACTGCTTCTCCTCACATCATCATTAGTCGCTGATAATGACATTATTCAATAGGGGAAGGAGAATTGCGCCGCCGTGCTATCTGATGAGATTTTTTTTCTATTCACGGCCATTTCCGTGGGCCTCTCATGCTCCGCTTTCAGCCGATAGAGTTTGTTTATGATAGTAATTACAATTTAATGACGGCCATGTCCGTTGCCATTATTGCTTGAAAATAAGGTTATTATATCACTTCTTTATGCATTTGCCACAGAGTGGGTGCGTTCTGTAAATACCACAGAATAAACTGGAGTGCCGGAAAACAAGTAACTTGATTGGTCTGGTCTGCTCACTGTGATGTCATAATGGAGATGATTCGGTAAAGCAGGATGTTTGCAGTAAGTTAAATTAATCTAAAATTAAAAGAACAGATGTAAAAGCTGAATATTCATGTGGTCAACAGTACCAGTTCAATATTTTCATATGTGTTGGTCCTACTAGATATATCATAACATAGTATAGACATCATTTCAGTCTGAAGTTATCATTCAGATTCTGTGGCCCTGCTTAGACTTTCTTTCTTTCTTTCTTTCTTTCTTTCTTTCTTTCTTTCTTTCTTTCTTTCTTTCTTTCTTTCTTTCTTTCTTTCTCTCTTTCACAACTATCATTCATGCCAAGATAAATGGTGTATTGCTGGTCTGTTGATATGAGGGGTATTCAATGTGTTGCTTTGCAGTTGCAAACATGTTTCTACAGTTTTTCTATGTATTTTGTTTATTGTGTTTATGTAGTTAGCTAGGTTGTTGTTTGGTTCCAGGCAGGCCGATTGTTCAGGAAACTGTTTGTCTTTGATTTTGGCAGATTATAGAGGTAGCTTGGCCTATTAACGGAAGTTAAAGATAACATGTGTTCAGTGTTTTATAGTAAATTCTAAGTGAACAAGTGTTCATGTGATCTTCACATTTTTATGTACGCCTTCAGTTGTCATTATTAAATTGATTGTTTGTGTGTGTGTGTTTGTGTGTGTGTGTGTGTGTGTGTGTGTGTGGGTGTGTGTGTGTGTGTGTGTGTGTGTGTGTGTGTGTGTGTGTATGTACCTACTTAAACCATATGTTGGGGACAATTTGTGCCCAGAAGTAAGCAAAACCTGATAAAAATTGCCAAAAACCTCTCTTTGGGGAAGTCCTCATTTGTAAAGCTTGCATAGAAATAAAGTAAACAAGGTATTATTTTGAATATTTTTTTTATTGTAACAATGCATATCGTTTTCTGTGAGGCTTAGGGTTGGGGTAGTAATGTATAGAAATGTATAGCTATATTTATATAAAAACAATAGAATGTCCCCATTTATATAGCTAAATAAATGTGTGTGTGTGTGTGTGTGTGTGTGTGTGTGTGTGTGTGTGTGTGTGTGTGTGTGTGTGTGGCATTGTATCGGCCACCCATTCTTTGTAAATCTCAGCATCTGCCATTAAAAATCACATTTCATGTCTTTTATATTTTAATCTGTAAATATGGCTTGCATCCCTTCTTAAATGTAAGTCTACGGGATTTTTTTCAGATTTTTGAAAGTCTGATCACTTTGGAAAGTTTTGGCAATTTGAGATATTCCTGAACATGTATGTATCGGTATGACTTGCTTTCTGTAAGGCTCACAGTGTATTATTATTATTATTTTTTTTTTTAGCCTTTACATTGAAAGTGAATGGACTCCATGATTGTTTTAGATCCCATTGAAGAAACCAGTTAACACATTCGTTATAATGTTTTATTTTATGTCCCGAAGAAAGAAAGAAAGTCATGCAGGTTTGGAATGACATGAGGCCGAGTGTTTTGGGGATTTTCAATAATAATAGTAGTGATTCCTGTCTTAAAAACACCACTAATAAAATAAGAATTATTGCTCGCTTCTTCTTTAAACTTACATCATCACATTAAGAGCGATTTGCTCGCTAGATCCAGATTCAATTGAAAAGTGGATTAGAAATTAGTCTCGGTATTAATCCTTTGTTTGGGACTTGCAATAATCTGAGTCTACGAGTACTGCCCATATGAATCAAAACATTAAAAACAAGAAGTTAAAGACCGACACCAACGCTAACTGCCAGCAAGCTGCAGCACCATCAATGCGAATCTCTCAGAACAATGCACGTACGCTAAGCCTTCAGAAGACATTTCTTTGCGTCCCAATCAATGCGACGATGACGATAACAAGCTTTCAGCCTCTGTCGGAGGCCCGAGCTCTCCTCTATCGGCCAAAGTCATCAGCAGAATTTTCTACAGAGACTCGAGGGGGGACACGCTACGGCACGGCGTGACAAATACGGCAGGCGGTGCGTCAAGAAGATAAGCTCTAAATAATGCCACTCTGACACGGGAGAGAGAGAGAATGGGCAGATGAGGCCAAGCCATGCCATTCTGACAACACAGAGATGTTTCAGGCCCCGTTAAATGTATTAAAACGCTTAATGCAGGCATGCAGACGGAATCCATGGGGAATCGGGGGCGTAGGGTGTTTTATCCCATCTTCCGATGGCCCTTTTTTGTTTTCCATAAGCAATTATCAGCGTAGTGAAAGCCGGAGGAGAATCAGAGTGACAGTGTGAAGAGAACATACCTGTCAAAGGCCCCTACGGAGCAAAGATAGGGCGGAAAAAGACAGATCGTGCTTGTGTACATACCAAGAGTGCCCCATCTGTGAAAATGAAAGAAAGAGTGAGAAAGACTGATAAAGATGGTGCGGATAAAAGGTGGTTATTGGATTATGAGTGGTACATGGGATCCACAATGCCGGCATTGTTTATGATGTGATAAGTATGCATGTGTGTGTGTGTGTGCGCACGTGTTGTGCTGCTTTGATGTTGATCATGTTCTGTTTAGTCTATCAGACCGCCATGCTGTGATGAAGTAGAATCATGCTCTCTCTCACACACACACACACACACACACACACATTCATACATAACAATACACGTTCACAAATATCTAGCACCAACCGTTCTCATTGTTCCTCATGACAGCTTAAACCATTTAAATATGACTATTGTTTTTAACTAATCTATTTACTAAAAGTATTTGGAAACTGAAATGAAACTTTGGAAACGTTCATTCATAAACTAAACTGAATGCTGCTTGGGCAACTAACTGAAATAAGCTGAAGTTGCAGTACTAAAATCACTGAAATTAAATTTGAACATATGAATGAATGACGCACATTACAAATAACTAAAATGAAAGCATAAATGTATAAAAAACTAAACATATTTCAAAATATGAATTAATACTCTAATACTATACACAAAAAAGTGTCAACTGTAATTGAGAAAAGGAAAAATAAAAATATAGTTTAAAATTATAGTTTAAAACACATGCCATGTTCTTAAAAGTGCACTTTTTGAATTTAGGTTGATTTCATTTTGTAAAACTTTTGTAAACCTCATAGTGACATTAACATTAAACATCCTAATCATTATTTTCAAGAACTACATTTTTTTAAAATATTTATTTGTTTGTTTATTATTATTACAAATATCCTGAATTACTATTACGTATTGTCTGTGGTCAAATACTTATGTGGACATGGACATGGACATGAAATACTTTAAGGTGAAATTATACTATTTATTTTTATATCAATTATCACGAATTAGTAAATTACTTGTATACATTGTCAAGTACATACATAGACATTGAATTTAAATATATGTATATATATATATCATTTTTCCAAAGTCAACCGAAAGACAACACCAATATTGGACAATTCTGATGAAATCACTGACTGGACAATATTGGACATTGGCTATTATTGGATAACACTGATGTAATCACTGATATTACATCAGACGCATTACAAGGTCAAAGTTTTCCAACTTGCACACATTTACAAAGAATTCAAAAAATATTGCAGATAGACACAAAATAAAGTGTCTTATATGACCAGCCCCTCGCTGTTTAAGATCATACATCTATTTAAGATTATACTTATTTTTTTCTCTGAGATGCAGCACTCTTTCTTTCCCTGAATGACTCACTCTCTCTCTCTCTCTCTCTCTCTCTCTCTCTCTCTCTCTCTCTCTCTCTCTCTCTCTCTCTCTCTCTCTCTCTCCCATATTAACATGTTGTGGATGATGGCAGGTCGGACACTAACACACTCACACTCTTATACCGCCTGTTACTGTGTCCTTGGCTGGGCCACAATTAATTGGCTTCTTTCAAAACTTGACTTGATGAAAAAAAAAAAAAAAACACGTCTAAAAGGAAATAACTGGGAAGGATCAGAAGCAAGCAAGATTCTAGACAGAGAAGAAAAAAAGAAAAAGAAACGAACAAGAAATAAACCCAAGCAATCTATCTCTTGTCCCAATCTGCTTTGGCAGGGGGTGAGGAGCTCTAATGCCAGAACAGGCAAACTCCAAACACAAAAAAGCCTTATCACTTCTTACCGCACAGATTAAACACGACCCTGTCGCATCATGTTCAGATACTGCACTGTCGCCACTGGCTATAAGGATTGAGCGAGGGAGTGTGTGTCTGTCAGTACGTCTCTGTTTGTGGAGAAGTTAAACTTCAAGAGTTATCCCAAAATGCAAATGAATCAATTGCGTATTTTGCCATAATTGCATAGTCAAAATTATTTTGTACTTTTTTCACATTGTTACATTTTTCAATATAATAAAAGTAACAATGTGAAAAAAGTACTAATTAATTTTGACTATGCAATTATGGCAAAATACGCAATTGATTCATACGTTTTAGGCTAAAGACCCTATCTATCAATGGTTTATAGTTTTAGAGATGCTCTGTCGCATGGCACTATATGTTATAATATATATATAAAACTGCACTCTCACTTAAGCACTGTTTATTAGTTACTTATATTTCGGCAAAAAAGTAACTTTGTCAAAGTATGAGGTAACAGCATACCAAAAAATAATATGTTCCCACTGGCACTAAATATTCTTTCAGATGGGGAACTAGTTGCTGAAACAAATAAGAGCTTCTTGACTTGTTTGCAGGATGAATGACGTTATATATGGTGCTGTTTTGCCACATTAATCTTTTATATAGACTATTCAATTATTACTGTAATATCTCATAATATAATACCATAATATTGTATTTATTGCAGAGATCCACAAGCAAATACAATTCATTTATTTGATCAGCAAAGGTAATTCAAGCAAGGTGAGTAAAATCCAGCTGGTCATGTGATCTCAACATGTCTGCCTCCTTGAGGTGACCCCTTTTATGTAAAATAAAACAACTTTTATTGGGTTACTGGTATAACTAGAGTTGACTTTTTATAATTAACATGATTTTAAACATTTTTTTAAAAGTACAATCAACTCGTAAAACATTTTATGTGTGCCCTTTTAATAATTACTTCGTTGAAGCTAACACTAGGGATGGGCGATATCTTATCCTTTGCGATATAAAAATTCTTGTCCAACAAAGATATCATTTATTGACATGCTTTTTCTCCAAAATAACTTTGAGTCGAGCTACATCAGTCGAGTGTTTGAAATAAATAGTAATAAATCGTGGTTTAATAACACAGTATGAGGCAGAAATCATACTATTTATACAGTGATAAAGGCTGTCAATTAGCATTGCATTATAAATATACTTTATCCTTATAAAAATACCCAAGATTGCTTGAAGAACACAGATAAACCATATATTGTCGCATTCATTTGTTTATTGTCTTCAAGTTTCCTCAGTTATAATTTCTCTATCTGCATTTTATTCAGTGATAACTGGACACCGTTTTCCATATCAGGGATTTCCTGGAGCGTCCAGTGCAATTACTTCTGCGATGCATGTATGGAGTTTCTGCGCAAGGGCACCCTCCGGCTTTCAGTATGAAATAGTCATTACATTATGTTTGTTCTCAGTAATGCTCACAACACCAGTGTAAAAAATACGAAAGATAATACTTTTCTCTAAAGAAACAGGATTTGTTTTTGTCTCTTAGTAGATGCAAAAAATTCCCTAAATTATCGTCATTGATATTGTTATCGCAATAAATATGCAGCTAACACCATACAGGAGCGAAGGAAACAGGTTATATTCAAGGCCATTGCGCACTTAGTTTGAAATTTTGGCATGTCGAAAAAAAAAAACTGAAAGTTTCATCTGTCATAAAAAAAAATCGGATCGGATTCAATTTTCTGTATTTTCTGCATTCGTAGGAAGAATTTTGAGAGGTGTTTTGACAATTCAGATCCACTGTAAAAGCGAACACCAAAATCCAGAATGGAGATTCTGAGATTCGTCTCGCAATACATAGTACTGTGAAGATCCTTGCACACTGAGTTCACAGAAATTGGTGGTCCTCTTTTTAATATGTAGCTCTAGTATCTGTGGTAAAGCATCAAACTGAGCCACTGACATCCTTAAGTAAACTTTGAGTCGTCTGTGATAATCCCACTGCTCCTTAATAAGGAGGGGGAACTCTCCTTCCTCTCTATATCTCAGGATTGAATGGACCCAATATATCCTTTCTTTTTCTCTTTTAAAGAAGCGAGATGACAACAAAATCATACTTCTTCAAGATTCCATTTAGAATCGTTTTGCAAATTTTTTCACAACAAATTAATTGATTCATATCAGACTCAGTGTACAAGGGTTCTGTGCATGACGAATTTTTAGGATAACGAATACGAAAACTTATTTCGGATAAGAGGTTAAACCGAGGTCCTGACTCTCTGTGGTCATTAAAAATCCCATGGCACTTCTCGTAAAGAGTAGGGGTGTAACCCCGGTGTCCTGGCCAATTTCCCTCCACTGGCCGTTGTCAATCATGGCCTCCTAATAATCCCCATCCACTTGATTGGCTCCATCTCTCTCTCCTCTCCACCTGTAGCTGGTGTGTGGTGAGTGCATACACTTGATTGGCTCTATGACTCTCTCTCCTCTCCACCTGTAGCTGGTGTGTGGTGAGTGCATTCACTTGATTGGCTCTATGACTCTCTCTCCTCTCCACCTGTAGCTGGTGTGTGGTGAGTGCATTCACTTGATTGGCTCTATGACTCTCTCTCCTCTCCACCTGTAGCTGGTATGTGGTGAGTGCATACACTTGATTGGCTCTATGACTCTCTCTCCTCTCCACCTGTAGCTGGTGTGTGGTGAGTGCATTCACTTGATTGGCTCTATGACTCTCTCTCCTCTCCACCTGTAGCTGGTGTGTGGTGAGTGCATACACTTGATTGGGTCTATGACTCTTTCTCCTCTCCACCTGTAGCTGGTGTGTGGTGAGTGCATTCACTTGATTGGCTCTATGACTCTCTCTCCTCTCCACCTGTAGCTGGTGTGTGGTGAGCGCACTGCCGCCGTTGTCCTGTGGCAGCCGTCGCATCATCCAAGTGGATGCTGCACACTGGTGGTGGTTGAGGAGAGACCCCCCCACATGATTGTAAAAGCGCTTTGGGAGTAGAACAATACACTATAAGGCGCTAAATAAATGTATCATTCATTCATTCATATTGAATATGAAAATATGCATATAAAAATTTCGGATTTAGTGTGCAAGGATCTTCACAGATGGAACCCAACAGATGGTAAAGAAGCATCAAGAGCCTGCATCAGGGTAGCAGTTGGGTATCAGAGGAGAGTAGTAGGTAGAGAGGGGGCGAGAAGAGAGGAGAGAGTGGAGAATGGGGTGAATTTAAGAGAGGAGTTTTAAAAGCAGAGCGGACGAAAAACCTGTTTAAGAAAACCCCACTGGAACCACAATCTGCCTCCCCACCCGACCATGTGTGTGTGTGTGATTTACCAACAAAGAGAAGCGTACCAGCACGGCCGGTCCCAGATATACACCCACTCTCTCACACACACTCTCACACACACATACACAACTTCATAGGACTTTCCCAAGACTTACGGATGTGTAATTGTATAACTCATAAAAACAGGGGTCGCCGATGGCTACACATGCTCATACACTCCTACAAAAATATTGTTAAGAATATAATCACAAACCAACAACTTCATAGGAGAAAACACACTCGCACGCATAAGTGTTCATGCAGCACTTATGGTAACCATATTTGTTTACTCATAGTAATGAAGAAACATGTACTAATGTGAAAAGACAAAAGCATGTTCTAAACTAGTCAAAACAATGAACAACTTAATATTAAGCAGTATTTTTATGTGATGTCGCGTTTAGTTGCTGCATCAGCGCAACTTGGCACATTAGTACGGATAGAATTTGTGTACAAAATCCACATCAGCCACTGAAAAGCAGCGATATACCCCAAAGCAAACATATTCACATGGATTCATACTGTATATATTCATATATACATGTCTCTGTATGACATCACTGTCTGCTTTATGACCTCACAGGGTCATTCCCCTTCAAAGATCTTTGATGCTAAAGGCCTTCTATGTCCATTTTTCCAGTTATATTTTTTTTATGATGTAGTATCATCAAACCCACTCTTCATATTTTTTGTCCTACATGTTTCTCAGCCTCCTACCCCTCTGCTCTCTGGTCTCGGATCGGGACATATCTTTCCTAGTCTCGTCCAGTCTCAATAACATAAAACAAAACACAAGGGTCTGCTGATAAAAACACAAAAACAGAGAGATAGCAAAGATTTATGTGTTCATCCGGCGCCCCCCTTTGCCCTTTGTTCCCCTGAATTCAAGTTTTCATGAATCTTGTAGCTTCACACAAACATACAACTTTCAGAGCTTTTCATAACATATATATATATATATATATATATATATATATATATATATATATTAATACCTTTATTACGTATGTAAAAATAAGTGATTACACACGGAATGTGCCATAAACATGGATACTCTGCTTTATTCTGATGTTTTGAAAATAAATAAATACTTGATTTATATATGTTTACTATATGTTTACTATTTTGTGTAGTGATGTATGAGTTTGTTTTTGTTAGTTTAAATGTCTTTATTAATATAAATAATATATTGCTATTTTGCCCTAAAAGTTAGTAATGTTTCCACATAAAAATCGCCAAATGGTTGTACATTTCTCTACACTACAAAAATATCCCCTATTAAACTGATTTACTGTTTCGGGGGAAAAAATAAGTTGATTTTAATATTTAACAATTGATTTTAATAATTTAAAAATTATGCAAAGCTGTTGAATGAGGATGAACCAGATAACTATGGGAAAGATTAACAGTGTGCTCCGCATTTTTCCCTTATAATAAGATAAGACACAGGTCAAATGAGGACTCAACTCATTTCAAAAGCCGGTCACACTTTATTTTAAGGTCCAATTTCCGCTATTAACAAACCATTAACTATGACTTTTGCCTCAATAAACTCCTAATTTGCAGCCTATTTATAGTTAGTAAGGTAGTTGTTTAGTTTAGGTATAGGGGGTAGGATTAGAGATGTAGAATATGCTCATGCAGAATATGTGCTTACAAATAAAAAGCCAATATATTAATAATAGGCATTCTAATAAGCAACTAGTTAATAGTGAGAGTTGGCCCCAATAACTTAATTCTTACCCAAAAACCTAATTTTGAAATCACAAGACTACCAAAAAAAAATAATAATAATTATATATATATATATATATATAATTAAATAAAAATAATACAAAAATAATACAATTAAATAATAAAATTGAATAAAATTAAATAAATACTCCTGTTGACATTCTCATTCATGGAAAAGAAAATCATGGAAATGGCATCAGTCCGCAAAATGTTTTTTGTTTTGCATGATGTTGCATTGATGCTGCTACTGTAGTAGTAGTAGTAGTAGTAGTAATGTCAGTTAAAATCTATGATAAGGTGACTGCTTTATCAATTTGTATTGATTATATAATATAATTGTATACCATTAATGCATAGCTTAATTATTTTTTCATGAGCTTATCAGGATTACATAAGAAGTGTCATATGTAATGCAGATTTCTTGCAAACACCAAGCCAATCCTGAATTATATTCTTTATGCTTAATATAATTTTGTACGGCAGCACTGGAAATAGGAAATACAGCTAGGTGGTTCTTCTGCAAGACTGCTACTTTGTTTACTTTAATTGGCCAGCTAGCTAGATAACATTAGTCAACGTAATCAAATTACCACAGAGCACAACAAAAACCGAGTCAAAGAAAAAAATTAAGATTCATATCATAAGCTAACAGTTTCAGCCACAAATAATGAATAGAACGAGAACAGAAGTCAAGAAATGTCAGCAAAACTGCATTAGCCTAATAAATTTAAATAGTCATTGAGCGCAATCAATTAATCGATGGGGAACAATAATAATAAAAAGCTTGAATATATTCTTTAATTTAAGTATATTTCTACATGTTTATTGCAGAAGCCACTCAAAAGTTTCCCAATCCGCTATGTGCTGCAAAATCCTGCATTTAAATTACAGGAACATCTGCAGAGTGGACTGCAAAAATATGCCTCCTATAAGCACACACAAACTTGTAAATTGTTCATGGCCAAATACCCACGATGCCGTGGAGTATCAAAGTCGCCGCACACGCTCAGCACTGACCGGAACCGCGTATATTCACTCTCTGAGGCGGCAGCCCCATACCGGTTATCAGGGGCCCAGCACTGCTCACATTGCCACAACAGCATGAGGGGAAGTTAGGCACTGCAGTGGATTGTGGGGATCAACATTTGTCCGCCGTCTCTCGCTGTCACTCATCATTACAGCTACCACCATCAATGTAATGTGTGTGTGTGTGCGCGTGTGTCCAATGTGTAAGCGAGCCAAGGAAGGAATCGCTCGCTGAATGTGTGGTCTTGGTTCAATTGGCTTTGCTGTATCCCTTACACACACAGATACAGGCAAACATACACTTTTTGCCCCATCTCTACAGGCTATTTACGCAAGCTTCGGAGCTAAGTAGCATTTTGCGCTGGATGCTAACGTCGTAGACGGTGAGTGGGTGGGACTAAAGCCCGGAGGCATTACAGTCTTTTATGTCTATGAGAAATCAGACGTAGGCTGAAGAAATGGGGGGGGGGGGGGTAACAAAAACTCAAAATGGCCTCCAACCACTCTGTCGCAAAACAAAACAGTCTTTTCTGGACCACCAACGAGACCAACACCCCGCATGATTTTCTTTGCACTTCCCTTTAATTGGTGTTAACCAGATTAGCAGCGTCAAAGGCTACAAATGTTGACGTCGAAACAACTAGGGCCCTGTGGCAAAATCTCCATTGCAAAGCAAGAATGGATGTTTCAAAAATGCTAAACACAAATAAACAAATGGCTGAATAAAAGCTAAAACGTGCGCTAATGCTTTCATATTCAAGCAAATACAAAAACCAAGGCATTATGAGAACAATTCCATTTGCTGGAGCTTTATTATGACCAACAACAAAGGGCCTGGGATTGATATGTTCTAAATAATGTCTCTATAACATCTTTCAACAGAAAAAAATTTAAAAACACGTCCCAGCATTCTCTCAAAAAGTATCTTTTTCAAGCAAGCACTGTGAATTTAATGTTGACAGATGATCTCTGTGGAAATTGAGACAATAATTACACAGATTTATACGATTTTCCGCCTTGTGGTTTTGGAAAAAGTTAAATGAGCAAACGGAAGTGATAATCGGACTGTGTGGGATATGAAAATGAGACAGGGTGGGTGTGATTACGTATTTCTCAGGGTAAAGTGGCCTCCAAATCATGATGCTGCGGTCGTCTATACAGGCCTAAAAGTCAAATACACACACCACAAAGACAATAACACAGTCACTACTTGTTCCGTGGATAATCCAAATAAACCACTTTGATTTTAGCAAGTAAAAAAAAAAAAACATTAATGTGACGCATTTCGGAGTGAAACTGAATATTAAATGAGAAAAAGGTCAGTTCACGTCAAAGACCTAGGTTTTTGAATTTCTCACTTAGAAAGTTTGAAACATTAATATTAGCATTTTAAAAAACTGAAAATGTGTATGATATAGTATCTTAGTATAATATCACTCTCGGGCAATTGTGAATATAGACATTCAATTTGAAATTTGTGTAACATTCTCCAAGTTCACACTTTAAGCTTGGAATACATTACACAACCCCCACCCCATCTCCAGATTTTCCACCGATTTACAATCTGGAGAAGTTGACGCTAGTTGCCGAAAGTCAGAACCAGTCTGGAGATTTGAGTTGCCAGATTTCATAGAAAATCGCATAGTGTATGATGGTCTCAGACTCTGATTCTGATCACTGACTCTTAATCCCATCCAGAATCGGAGATCAAACATGTTTCATATTTTGAGTCGATTTTAGAACACATAGTTTTCATTTGTCACTTCTAGCAACTGATAGTTTTCACATGATGTCAGACCCTTATAGGAAAACCCAAGCTTTGCTCCACTAACTGCCAGTCATTTTTATGCAGTTTGCATTAACTAGTAATAGTAAAACGCAGATATTAGAATTTAAAATTCAGTAAAGACCTTATTGAAGATGTATATTTTATACAGGCAAACAGATAAAGCCAGAATGTAAATGCAATTTTCAAAGTTGCAAGTTTTCCATAGAAAACGATTAGAAGGAAAACACTGTAAAAGCAGGTTGCGGTCATATTCCGGCCTCATATGCCTTCTTATGTAAACTATGCATCATTAATATAGAGATTACTGAATTGTATATTTTAATATTAAATGTTTTGAATATATTAAGGTACTTTAACTGTTTTTTACAACGTATTGCTGCACTGTTTAATGATTTAAATATTGCCACAGGTGCTTATATGGATAGCACATGGCCAAAACGTGCATTTTGTTTACATGCATTTGTTTTATTCTTTTGAGAGGTGATCTAAATATTTCCGGCTGTGAAACATATGGAAAATTGACAGGCTTGTCCTGCAGTTCTATGGATGTTTTGCCCTCCAGCTCTTCGAGCTGGTCACGTGACTGAAAGCTATGAATAATGCACACATTTCTGCGTGAGTCTGTTGTGATCAGAACAAATTTCAAGTCGGTAAGTGTATGATGCCCAGTGTTTTAAAATCTGTTTAGATTTTAAAAGTCATTTAGTGTATTTCAGCCTTTAGTCACACTGTGCATCACAGACTCACCATTGCATCATACTTTTATATGTCACTAAAAATATTGCTTTATTCTAGATAGTCTAACACAGTGGTTCTCGATCATTGTGCTTGGGGCCTCTTGCCTTAGCAATATTCCAAGATGACTTTATTTTCATTAAAACCATGATTTACAGTATAGACATGTAAATTAATAAAATGTATAAAACATATGTTTACAAGAAATATATAACATTTCCTTGTTAACCAGAATTATAAAATATGTTATCGTTAATATATAATAAATGTTTTATGTAGAAATTATTTGATGGTGAAAATATGTAAATATGTAAGTATGGATATGGAAGTATTCCATACCATAACAACCTAAATGCAAGCTTACATCACCATGAGAACATCTTGAGCAGAGGTGGAAAGAGTACAAAAATATTCTACTCAAGTAAAAGTACCATTACATTACTGAAATTTTACTTAAGTACAAGTAAAAGTACCAGTCTAAAAATATACTCAAGTAAAAGTAAAAAGTAGCTCATTTAAAATTTACTCTGAGTAAAAAGTACTTAGTTACATTTTAACAATGGGAGGGAGGAAAAAATGGGATAGACCAAAGGTGTCAAACTCAGTACCTGGAGGGCCACAGCCCTACACAGTGTAGATATTACCCTAATTAAACACATCTGATACAGCTAAACTAATCATTTAGGCTTATTTGAAAACTACATGGTGTGTGTATTGGAGCAGGGTTGGAACTAAACTCTTTAGGGCTGTGACCCTCCAGGAACTGAGTTTGACACACCTGGGATATGGGCCTATAAATCTCAAACTAGGTGTTTTTAATTAAAGGAATCAGTTATTTAGAATAATAACACATTTAGGCTGTTACCAGGGAAATTAAATCAGTATCAACAAAATTCATCTTTGCAATGCAGAGGAAACGCAGAAGCTTCATCTGAAGTGGCATTTAGATGCATTTACACACTGACATGAATGCATTTAGCCTGCAGTTACAAATGCAGAAATAATGTTTTGATAAATAAGACATAAAATGTGACCCTGAACCACAAAACCATAAGGGTCCATTTTCCTAAATTGCGATTTATACATCATCTGAAAGATGAATAAATCATATTTCCATTGATGTATGGTTTGTTATGATAGGACAATATTTTAAAATCTGGAATCTGAGGATGCAAAAAATCCAAATATTGAGAAAATCTCCTTTAAAGTTGTTCAAATTAAGCTCTTAGTTTTGATATATTTACAGTAGGAAATTTACTAAATACATTAATGGAACATGATCTTTACTTAATATGCTAATGATTTTTGGCATAAAAGAAAAATGTATAATTTTAACCCATACAATATATTGTTGGCTATTGCTACAAATATACCCCAGTGACTTAAGACTGGTTTTGTGCTCCAGGCCAGGGTCACAAATGTTAAATAGTCATTTGAAATAAAAAATAAATAAATCAAAAGATACTTTAAATGTTAAATTAGAACCACCAGTAGGTGTCAGCAAGTCGCTGATAAGTGAGTCATTGCGATTGAACAGAATCATTTAAACGGTTAATTCAAGGAATGAAACACGTTATTGCTCAGAGTCAGAGACACAAAACTGTGTATGGAAATATTTTTGTTGTCGAAATAGAGCAAAAACAGGCAATATGGTGTCTAAAACGTAAGTCTCTTAATTAACTTCTTGTTTTTTGAACTGTTGTAAAAAGCAAAACTACAGGCCTATGTAATCATGGTGATTTTTTGAGAAAAACGGCATTCTTCATGTGATGTTGACTTACTATATTAAATTATATAAATATATACATTTTCTGCTTCTATATCTTTAATTTTGTGATCATTCTAAACGCATTTTAACGAACTGAATCACGCAGTGAAAGAAAGCAGTCCAGATGCACGCGGATTAGTCTAATCTAACGTTACTAGATTTCACGGCACACTGTTTAGAGTGATTTGTTTGTTTTTTGGCAAAATACTGATAATGTCAAATCCCACATCGTTAAAACAACAATTATTATATTATCGCAGATGATATCGCACACCCTGCACCACTGTCTTTTTGGCTCATTTGTGCAAAACCGTCAAAGCTTCATTTTAACCACCAATGCAACGATGCAAGTATTTACCTTATTTCTACATGCTTGCGACGGGCGATGTCGAGATGTTATAAGCTGCTAGTTCGGTCTCCCGAGGTAAACACAGCTTACACTGCATAATAGAGCATGAATATATGGCCAGGGGTTCACTTCATTCCTTCGAGTTCAACTTCAGCAGAATAGGACAGGGTTTGGTTTTCAGCTGGGTCTACACCATTAACGCCTGTCTAGTCCGTCTGCATCTTTCTTGTGATTTTAGCGCCAGTTTCTTCTTCTGCCCATTATTTGCTGCAGTTGTTTCCACGGAGCGATTTTTTTTTTACTCAGTAACGAATGAGTTTTAAAATGTAGCGAAGTACAATACTTCCCACAAAATATACTTAAGTAAAAGTAAAATTACAGATTAAAAATATTACTTAAAAAAGTACAAGTACACAAAAAAGCTACTCAATTACAGTAACGCGAGTAAATGTAATTCGTTACTTTCCACCTCTGATCTTGAGGTATCCCAATAGTAAAAAAAATGTTTTGTCAAATAAAGCATTATTATATTAGCATTACATGTTTTCCATTAACTTAAACCAGAATGAAATAACTGTTAACTGTATCTACAACGATACCCTAAAACAACTGCGTAACACTTCAGAATAGGGACCAATTCTCACTATTAACTAGTTGCTTATTAGCATGCCTATTATTAACATATCGGCTGTCAATTAGTACTTATAAAACACATATTTTGCATGATAATATTTTACATCCCAATACCGAAACTTAACATCTACCTTACTAACTTGTAATAATCGACAATATAGGAGTTTTTTTGAGGCAAAAGTCATAGTTATTGGTTTGTTAATAGCGAGAACCAGACCTTAAAGTGTGACTAAATTGACTATGTTATCCAATAGCCTGCATGGCCTAGATGATGAGATAATACAACAAGGAAATATGTTCAGAGGAGGAGGTATAATGAAAGATTATTGAGACAATCTAAGTTTCCATAAATCTGTCATAAGAAAATTAAGTAAATTTGGATTTCTTGTTAACCTCCAGTAGTTTTAAAAGGATTCACCTCCATTTGATCCCAATCCTGATGGGAAGACTATTGGTTCTAGAAGCTGCAGGATTCAGGAGAAAAGAATGTTTGATATGATATGTTTAAGAATGAAACCGGTTTGTACGGTATCACAGGGAAAACCTCCATTCCATACAGCCGTAGGTCAAAGTCAATCTGAAAGGGGAGGCTCTCTATGGACCAGACCAAGTCTGCCAAAATAAACCCTCACAAAATGCAGGAAACGAGCCCCTTGTTCCACAGGAAATCAAGTCGCCTGTCAAGCAGTCGCCCCTGACATCCCCATGCCCCGTCTCCCAGGTTACTGCGTATTGTTTACTCGCTCTGAAAGGGTCAGAGGTCATCCAGACCAAATCTATTTCCTCTTTCGTTTCATTCTCTCTTCCCCCCCGAGCCAGGGAGGAACAAAAAGCGAGAGAAAGGGGGGTACAGAATTAAAAAATAAATATATAGAGAGAGAGACAGAGAATGATCAGACGGGCGAGATAAGAACTGTGGGTAGGAGGAGGAAGAAGAGCGAGGAAGACGAAGGAGAAGCGGAGGGGGTGGCTTCAGGGGTGTGTATTCAACTCCAGGCTTCCTCCTCTTATGCTAATGTAGCCAATTTCCCCTTTTATTTAATTTCTCGAGCTGAAATCTGCGATCTTTGATAAGGTTGCCACGGAGACCGCCTCTCGGGCGGGCGGGCGGATGTGGGCAGGCATGTGATGGAGATGTGTGTGAGTGTGTGTGTGTGTGTGTGTGTGTGTGTGTGTGTGTGTGTGTGTAGGAGCAGTAGGGATGAATAATTTAAAACGGCAGCAGCCAAGAGAGATAAGAAGCCCAGACACACACACTCACAAGCACACACACTAGCATAAAGCTCTCTCGGAGCTCGGCGGACAAAGACAGGTGACCCCACAAGGTCGGTTGGGGGTGTGTGAGGTGGGTTGATGATAGGGGGATGAAAGATGGAGGAAGAGAAGACACAGGGAGGACAACTCTCTCTGGAGAGGGATAGACGGGGGGGTTCAAGTATTGATTTGAGACGTTGGAGTCACAGGGCCCTTTGAGTCTGTTTCCATTTCGATGATTCCTTTCCAACAATTTGCCGCTGATACGTTCTCATTTACTGCACACTTGTAGAATGAGTTCTACTATAACTTAAGGCACCTTAAAACATATGCCTTACAATTGAGATCTCTTTAACATCTCAATTGGTACTGCTAGAAATTGGATGAAGAGCAAATGAGACCTGTAATGTTCAGAAGTTGGTCTGTCATGTTTCATGTCAGTATAAACTGTGTCCTATTTTTTCTCCGAAAATGTCTAGACATGCATGAGACTGTTGATGTAAAGTAAGAGTACTGAACGATTGAGGAAACTATGATAAAGCTTTGAATTACTCCAATAATTTGGTATTTGTTGGATTTAATGGGAAATATTTGAGACCAAATTGAAGTCTCTGACTGTGGCTTGGTATCTAAGAGTATGGGTAGTGTTTTAGTGATTACAGGGTTATAAAATTGATATGGATGGCCTGGTAATTTGGTTTTGTTTCATTTGATGAGCAGTATTTGAGTTTACTGAGTTCTTTGGCTCTCAATTGGCATCTTGATATCTAAGAGTTTATATACAGTGTTTGAGAATACAGAAGCTGTACAAATAATGTGAATGGGATTCTGTAGCTCTGATAATTTGGCTTCCTTTAATTTGATGGCAAATGTTTGAGACTTTGAATTGGTACTTTTCTAGTCTCGTATACTTAGATACCAAGTTACAACACTAATGTGGAGGGTAGAGCTCTGGTATTTCTGTATTGCTTTATCTGATCAGATTTTTAGTTCAAACTGGGATGTTTAGTATTTGATCTGCATCTTGGAAAATCAGAGCACAGTTCAAGACATTGATCATATCTCTGAAACTCTAGAGAAGACTTTACTGAGCTTTTTCTCAGGCGAAAAAAAAAAACAGGGCCACAATTTGTTCTCCATTTAATCTCATTGTATAGAAGATGATATTAACATATTGGCCGTTTATTAGTACTTATAAAGAACATAGTCTGCACGACCATCTTCTACATTCCTAATCCTACCCAATACCTACATTTACTACATTACCAAAGATTAATAAGCAGCAAATTAGGAGTTTATCGAGGCAAACATTGTTAATGTAGTTAATGTTTTGTTAATTTCGAGAATTGGACCTAAAAATAAAGTGTGACTCCTAATCTCGCATCTCATGTAGAGAAACACAATACATTTTACCAGTGTCTCAAAATGCACACTCAATTCGCAATATACTCTTAAAATATGTAGGAGACACGAATGAGATAAATTCGAAAATATAATTTTTATCTGGGTATTCCCAGACTCAACTTCTATGCTAACGCCGCCACACACCCTCTGCGTAACCCAGTGAATTAGGGTTCAGTGCCGCAGTCGCACGCTTAGAATTTGTGAACGCTCCCACACAAACTTATCCAAGCGTTGTGTGCGTCACTTTGTGTGTGAGAGACACATGCAGGTCCATTCTGTTCTGACTCCTGTCTGTCTGCTTCGGCACATTACTGTCACATTTCTATCATCACACACACACAAACACAGGTCACGTGCAGGTGAGCAGTTCAAATAGAGGTGTATGAGGCCACCGCCTCTACCTGCAAAGCCGGCCAATCATAAACACACCACACAGGGTGAATGCTGGGAGCCCGTACGTGTGATCCTCATTCAAGCATGACTGGATCATCCGTGCTGGCGCCAGTCAGACCATAACACTACCTGTGGAACCAGCACACTTGTTGCATGTGTTTCTGTTTTTTTTTTCTCAAAGACAGTGTACTAAATATTAAATTTGATATAATGTGCGTGCATACATACATACACACACACACACACACACACACACACACATATATATATATATAGGTGTAAATTGTATTATTAAACTCTTTCCTTATATACAGTCAAACCAAAATGTATTCAGACACCTTCAACATTTGTCACATTATCACATTTTATCTGCTATAGTTTTGAAAATGGTAATAAAATATGACAAGACCTCAGAGTTAAACTGTGTCAGAACAATTCAATCTTGATAATGTCAGATACATTTGACAAAGGTATTCAATGAATTACTATAAACCATAAATTATTCAGCTGTTTAATTGTAGTACACAATTAGATGATACCAATTTAGGTCAACCAATTACCAAGCAATGCTTCGTTTTGTTTAGTCTGTGGTGTAAAAAATATTTTTAAAAGGTAAAGTAATTTTTTGTCCCAAATTTGTTATCGATTTAACTGGTAGTCCACTGTATGAAATTTTTTTGGGTATAACATGTCACAGTTTACTATATTTTGCTATTCTCACATAGATTAACTATTGTGTCCTGCACCCACTAGTAAATAAATATATATATATATATATATATATATATATAGAAGCAAAATAAACAAATTAAATGATTAGGATATACACACACACATACATATATATATATATATATTATATATTATCTTATTATACACATACATATATAATACACACATACATATATATATATACACATACATATATATATATACACACATACAATATTATATATACACATACATATATATATATAGACCACACATACATATAATGATATATATGCACATACAGATATAATACACACATACACACACATACATAGACACACTACATATATACCATATATTTTAATATAGACACACATACATAGATATATATATAGACACACATACATATACATACATATATATACATATATATATATATATATATATAGTATACACACATACATATATATATATATACACACATACACACACATACATATATATACACACATACATATATACATATATATTATATATATATATAATATATATGATCCTAATCATTTAATTTGTTTATTTTGCTTCTTACTCTTTCCATATACACCAATATCATTATATTATGCAAAATGATCAAAAGAAAATCACAATTATACTATAAAAAATATAAATAAAAACAAAGCTGTTATGTATTGTACACATATAGGACATGAAGTCAAAAAGGGGACATCCTTTGATGTGGCACATCTGATACACATTGTTTTGTACATATCCAGTAGCTTCCATCAACACAGGAAATCTTAAAAGAAGATTCAGACATCAGCCATCAGTGTGTTTTGTCTTCTCATGTTGTGCCTGGCATTCCAACCTTGGTCCAAAGACACACGCACACTAAAGCCTAAACACACATACATAAAGTTATGCAACACAACTTCAAATGCACTGAAGTTCATCCCTTTGAGCTTAGACTGCTGGTACGAGAACAATGTGCTGTATTCAGTACTTATAATCACCGCATGGTGGCACTAGACACATTTGAAATGGACCCCGAGAAGGTAGTATTTCCATAAAGTGATAAAAGCCAAACACTGCACATACTGGAGCAAATAGATACTCCAGATAACAATAGTGATACAAACATTCTATACTGGCCCTCTCGAAAATAATACAAGATGAAAATCAAAATGTATCTGACTTCTGACAAACCGCAAATTTGTGTAATGCTACAAAAATTATGTTTTAAAAGCACATTTGAGAGTTTGTTCAAAGTATTAAAAGATAGCCTACACATGGTGAGATATAAATGTAACATTAATTTAAAATGGAAATGCATTAAGAAATACTTAATTTAAACAAATCATTATGAAATATGCATTATGAAACTAAACCGAAAATACATTTTAAGGTCTGTTTGAGGCAAAGATGAAAAAAACCTCTTTGAATCAATTTGGATGTTGAATGAAATTCTTATTGTTTTTTATAATTCCACATAATCAGAGGTGTTTAATCAAATTATTTCCCCAAAATCAAAATTAATTAATAAAACTGTAGAAATGTGATATTTGTTTCTTCTCTCAGCAAAAGTGATCAGTCTTGGATTTACATCAAACCATTTGAATGCATTCTCATTAGATTTGTCTGTATAATTATTACATGTTGCAATCGTTTTCTATTGGAGCATACAGTGTGAAAAGCAATTGTAGGCAAGCAATTAAATCAGATGTTAATTAAATCTGATCTTGTGTTTGTACATTAATTAAGCTCCAGTTTTAATCTAGTAAACCCCGGCAGTCTAATAAGAGATGTGGAAATGTGTGCAGGCGCAGAATTAGCTCATTTCATGCCTGTAAATGCTGCTTTTTATTTGTTCATCTCATCAGTGCGAGAACCCAGCGCGGCACAATTCCAGCCTCCCCATCGCAATTATCGGCCAAGTTAACAGAGGGTCAGCCATTATCTACCTTCATTATTCCTCGGCCTAATTCTTGTACAAGACACACACACACAAGAAATAAAGCTGGAACACGCCAGCGAGATTCAAGTACACAGATTCAAAACGTGCTCACGTTTATGGAGACGCGCGCAGCACCTACGGACACTCGCATTATGTTTATTTCAGCAATAAAGGTTATCAGATGAAACGCTGGTTTCCTAACGCTCCAGTTCCTGGTAGCAGAGACATACGAGATAAGAGAGCGAATCCCCCCCCCCCCTGCGGTCAGCATCTCGCTCGCTCATACTCATACAGGTCAGGTTTACTCGAAGACTGAAGTCTAAACAAACCCCTCTGTTTAAAAGCATAGGAACAGCACATTAGGCTAATTACAAAATATTGATCGTCATGCATTTGGTAGCACACCGGTGCAATACGAAATATGGCAGGTGTAGATGTAAATTGTTTGTTGGCAGCAGCACATTTTAAATTACAGTTCAATCATGAGAGGGTGGGCACAGGGAGGGGTCTTTTCTCTGATCCCCTCTCGGCATGCTTAGTTAATATTTCACTGGGTGCGAATACGCCAGCCAGGGTGCATTTCACCCCCTGAATGAGAAGCAATCTCGCTCAGCCGACTCGAACAATAATTAGAATGGAGATTAAATAAAAATAATTAGAAAAAGTTCATCTAGTTTTGATGTATTAATTATTCAGTTGCGCTTTATTCCAAGTCTAATTATCTGCTTCACTGAAAATGCCGAGATTTGCGTGACTCATAAAAATTACATTCCTGTAATTATGTCAGCAATTTGCGGGGAACTCAACTAAGCGACGCGTCAGCTTTCTTTCTTTGCCTTCCCCTCCCCGCCAGTTTTAAGTAACTTACTTCCAACTACTTATAACTTATACGTTAATACACTTCCATTCAACGCTGCCATGAAAAATAATGGAAGGCGAGTCAGGATTATTTACACTGGAAATGGCGGCGTTCCCACTCCGTCTATTCCCCGTCCGCCGTCTCAGACACTTGTACCTCTCCGAGTACAATGACAACAAGACGAGCTCCATCCATTCTTGGTCAGTAGATAATCATTTGCATATAAATGGGAAATATTTATTGTGACCGAATATTAAAAAAGGGGAAGGCGAGATGAAGTGGTGTTTTCATTTTTCAAACCTCAGGAGGCGGCCTGTGATATGTATGTATTAAAGACTTGTTGGAAGATGAAGAAAAGGAGGGGAAATAAGTGCTGGGATCTGTCGGAGGGTTTATCGCGCTGTGGGACGGGTAAATGAAGCGAGCTTTCGCTGGTGAAAGACTGGAGATAGAGCGATAGAGGGATCTCTGCGGCCTGAGTCTGCTCTGGAATACACAAACATACTGACAATATCCACTCCAGCTCACTCTTTCGCACTTTACTGTAGACTGTTTTTAGTACAATGTAATTATTTAGTAATAATAATGTGCAGCATTAATGTGTAATGACAACTTGGGTTATTTCTACATTATTATAGCCTAAAAATATAACTTTAATTTGTGTCAGGTTGATTGAATAATATAATTTGTATGAGGAAAAAGAAACATGGCACCACATGAAACATTAGCAAAGTTACCTTACAAAACATTTTTACAAAAAATGGCAGAAAACTGTTACCACATAAATTATTAGATTCAATAGTTGGAGTGTAATGACATGCACATGAACAAACTGTACATAGGACATCAACAAACTCCCAGAGCTTAACTGTTGGCATTTTTTTATGTTGTTTAGTTTTTTATGAATTACATTTGCTGTGTGTGTGTGTGTGTGTGTGTGTGTGTGTGTGTGTGTGTGTGTGTGTGTGTGTGTGTTTAATTCCTAGTTTTATAGATAAGTTTGGATTATTTTGGATAAAGATTAAAATTAAAATAAAATTAGCCACATTAAAATGTATGTTAGATACTTAATTAACAATGTTCTGTTATTTGCATTATAAACTGAAGGCAATAAACCTCAGGAATGAAATCAAACTTGAATTTGCAGGTGTAGCAACAGTCATTAGGTTTCTAAACTTGGACTGTAGAAATAGGACTAAAAAGTGTGCATGGAAAAGATATCAACAACACATCAGCGTTTACACATGTGCAACTTTTTTCCATTCCCTACATGTCTTCCCTCCTTTTCCTCTCGTTGGCTAGTTCTCCTTACATGTGGAGCCAAATCTCTTGGCATAACCACATTCCCCTGTGGGAAACCCTGAAGAGATAAGTGCACCCAGTGTTAGCCGAGTCTTGAGTAATAACTCCGCTATCATCACAGATATGGAGTAACCTATACACAGATGGAGAGACTCCTGTGTTTACACGAGAGTGTGTGTGAGTGTGTGTGGCCAGCCGGGTGCGTGGAGCAGCGTGAAATTCCAGCATTGTGTTTTATCAGAGTTACGCTGCTGTGATAATAATGTTAGGAAGAGATGTAGTGGAGAAAAGGATGACAGAAAGGTGTTGACTGAAACAGCTCAGGCCGCTTAAACCGGCTTTGAAGTGCTGCTTCATTCAGACAGACTCATACTGCCTCTATCTAACATCAGTGCTGATGCAGCGCGCGAGCCAAAAGTTATCATGTTCTAATCAATGCCTGCAACGATACTGCGTAATACAAACTTTACAAATAAACCACAAAAGAGGAAAGCCATCATTCTTTTCCCTTGCGGGAACATGTTTACACGCATACACAAAATTGCATATTAAAGATATTCAGAATGTGTGACAAATTCCAATTGGAAAGTGCTTTATCAATTTATTTTGAGTCAGAAAGAAAATATATAAACTGAATTATATTAAGAATCTTTTTTTACTCTTCCTTTTTTAATTAAATGTAAGTATTTTTATATACTATTTCCTTACAATATTTTCAAGTGCTATGCTCAACCATTTTTAAACATGTTCAACCAGGGGCTGTGGACTTTTTATATAAGTTGATTCTTTAAAGAAAGAAAAAAGTCCAATAAAAACACTCTTTGTCAAACAATACAGTGGTGTGATGAATTTAGGGCATTGCAAAGGATGTAAAGGTTGTTATCTAAGGTTCGAAAGAAAGAAAGAAAGAAAGAAAGAAAGAAAGAAAGAAAGAAAGAAAGAAAGAAAGAAAGAAAGAAAGAAAGAACGAACGATCTTTTCATCATGTTAACAAAAAAATCCTTGATTTTTATGTTTAACTTTTTCACAATGTCTTTCATTTTTACTCGCTTTTATGAGTTGTAAGAATTTCAGACTCAAAAGAAAGAAAAGGGGTGAATGGTGAAACATGGAAATATTTTGTTAATGGTATGAGGGTAAAAAGATGAAAAGATGTCAAACACGCAGAGTGAATGAGGGCAGATGGGAGTTCTAAGGCAAGGCCCACACATTTCCACACACACACAGAAATTTGCTAATAAAATAAAGTCATGACTTATTGCTAATGGTTAGTAATGCCAATCCGACACACTCCAAGAAGTAATACTCATTTTACTTCTTGGCAAAAATGCCCTGATTCAATCTGTACCTTGTTTTCCATCTCTTTTTTTTCCATTATCTCTCTCCGAACGCTGTTGAAGAGTGTTAGGACAGCCTTAGCACTCTAAAAGTTCCCTCTCCTCTCTTTTCCCAGTGAATGACTGCATGTTAATGTCAAACACTTATAACACAGGTTTAATCCAAAGCACATGTTGTACTTCCCAAAAAACACAACCTCCGTCTCATGTACCGAGCTTTACACACACACACGGACGCATGCACCTCTCTGCCCCGCCAACAATAACACTGCCCTATCAGCACACATCAAACCGCAGCGCAGAAAATCATTACTGAAATTAAATAGCCTTTTCCTCGCATGGAAAAGAGAATTCACAGAGCTCGCCCGATCGGCGCAGCCATCTCAGAACTCTCTTCCTGTTGTTTGAACGTGCATTCTGTATTGTGTTGATATAACGCCCTCCGTCCCCGGAAAATGGAAACATGCGATGCAAGAACTCCTTCCACCTGGGGGTTTCATGACAGGATGCTTGAAGGAGAGCGAAAGACAGAGCGAATAAGTTCGTGTTTTCTTTAGATGGTTATTTAAAGTCGGTTTTCTTTGGCCGCCGCTGGACTTGGGCAGGCAATCGAAAAATGACCTATCAATTACTGACCCCTCTCCCCACTTACGACTCCTCCCCAGGGCCCTAAGGACAACAGGATAACCCTGCTAACGTGAGAAGTGTTCCCGGGGTGGACATTCATTTACTAATGCGTTTTTACAGGTCTCGTGGGGGCGGCACTGAAGAGTGGCCCTCTTGGGACTCCGTAGCCATTCTCATAACAGGACCCAGGCGCCAATTGGAAAAAGGGAGGTAGCGAGCACAGTCTCAATGGTATCACATTGACAAAACCACAAAGTCTCTGATAGAAACCTTGAACGACTACTATTAATTGGCTTGACTGTTTGTTTGTTTGTCTTTCTGTCTGAGGCAGACAGCGATATGACGGCAAGTCATCGACGGCTCTATTTCTGCCTTTACCCTGTAATCAGGATTGACGTGTGTGGTTGTTGTCGTTTTACCACATAAAACTTGTTGGGAAACATTTGTCAGGCTAAATACACAAGCGTCAGTCACCCATCTGACCTACAATGGGACTGGACAGGAAACGCTGAGGGAGTGTTGCCAAAAACGTCTCTCAAAGGATCTTAAAAGTTACAATTTTAGTGCATGATTGAGTGGTAAAGTGATAGAAAGTTGATTAGAGTTTATCTAAAGGTTATCAATGTGTTATTACCACGTTATAACAAGGATATTAAGAGGTTATTACAGAGAGCTTAAAGGTGGATGAAGAAAATTATTTTATGTTTGAGTGAGGTCACTTAGAGTTCAATTTAAGGTAATTTCACAAGGTCACAGACTCTGGCGCCCACTAGTCCTCAAAATTTGAATTCATAGCTGCACTGAAAATGATTTTAAGATAAATTAAACTGCATATGCACCCACCCACGCACTGTGAACATGTGACCCCAACCCTAATTAATGCATTAGAGAGGTCAAAGGTTACCTAAACAGCTTTCTGTCTAGGCCAAAAGGGTGCAAGTATTTGTGTGCGGCGATTTCTCTTAACGGCTAAGTACTGTGGCTGACCTGACTTTGTTGGATTGGAGAGCGAACAGGCGGTTGCAGTCCGCTTCATCCTCTCCTGTGTGGGTAGGAGGAGATGCGGCGCCTGCTCACTGTTCAAACATCTACTTCACAAGCCCTGGAACAAGGCTTGAAGTATAAATACCACTCTGAATTTTGATCAAAAAATAACACCAAGATTTTTTTTTTCATTGACACAACCCCCTATTGGGCCCGACCCCTAAAAGCTTCCCTGACTTCAGAGAGTCCATAAACAGTTCCTCCTTTCACTATAAATCAACTTTGCCGTGTGGCTTGCTCTCATTCTTTTTTTTCCTCATCTATTTTTTTCCTGTCATTTCTTTTGAGGAGGAGAGGTTGTAATTGATATGCAGGATTACAACTATGACCCACCACCACCACCAAACACACTCAGCAACACCCCCCTCGTTCTCGCCACAGGGCAAAATGGAGATGGAACAGAAGTTTTGTTTGGACAGAGGCCTGAGCTGGGAAAAGTGATACAGACACATGTATAAGCCGTATTTACTGAAACCGTTTCTCTTTATTTACACTAATGGTGCCGTGAATGGTGCATTATGGAGCTTTTCAAGTGCTGAGTGGAGGTGTCAGACCGTGCGTTTGTGTGTGTGTGTGTGTGTGTGTGTGTGTGTGTGTGTGACTGTGTGCTAGTCATTAGCATCTCTCTTTTGCTTTGCCCCGGGTGCTATTCAACATTAACTTGGTACTTGGATTTTTTTCATTTTTTAAGCCATTTAGGAAATGTGAGTTGACCTCACCTTTCCTTCAACTCCTGTACCGCCTTTTAACAAAAAGACCCACAAACACACACACACACACTGCCACATATTGTTAAGCTCCTACTTGTTTTCAAGTATGGTGTCATGCACTGGCTGAGAAATTCTATATTATTACATGATTATCTGGAATATTGCATTCCGATCGGTCATATATTTTTGTGTAATATCATTAAACTCTTTAATTAACTGCTGTACTAATCAAGATACAGTCAGCTGACCGTAATAATAAAACTAACTGCTTATTTTGTCTGATAATGACTGGCTTGATTGTACATTATTGTTTACATATTACTGTCAATAAGATTGGTACAACATCTAACTTTCATTAACATCAATAAATATTTTATGATAAAACAGCATTAACCAATAACGGTGTTATTCTTAATCGATCAGACAATGTTATCCCAATAGTTATTTTATAGTTGTGTTTGCACACTGATTTTTGTTGGGACGTAAACCTAAACAAACATAAAAAGTTGACATCTTCAGAGATACAAATGGTTATGTATTTACTGGTCGGAACTGGAATTGCCATAACCTTTACGAGAGAGCACCACAAGTGACCAATAGTTGGGTTCCTGTTTATAAGTAAACAGTGAATAAATGTATGAGAAAATCATTTAAATAACCAATTTATAATAAATTAAATCCTAGATTTGAACTAGTTATTAGCTATTTTTTTCTTGTGATGGAATTTTATCATCAAAGCTCAAGTATATAAATCAATAAATCACACCATCATGTGATAATTTTACACTCTCACACACTAAACGTATATACATTTATATTAAATACTTATTTACATAAAATCAGAAAACCAAAACATATTTTTGAATACCATCAATTCAGTATTCTATACATTTTTATATTTTTTAAACTTGAATTACATTTTCAAATTTGTACACATGTAAATGTATTTAAATTTTAGTTGTCTATATGTTAATATAGCACATTTCAGTGCCTTTCCAAACATATTAAAATTGATGCATGGCAGAACCACACGTTTACACTTATATCACAAATTCATTATATTAAGTACTTGAGCAAGTCAGTGTGATGAAGTAAAATACAAATAATACAACTTTAGGGTGCCAGCAAAGAACTTTCAACCCAGGAAACAGGGACAAAAACACCAATGAAAATAAAATAAATAAAAATAACATTAAAAATAATGATTACGACAGCACTACCACCTTAGGTGGTGGACAATGTTTATTTAAGACTGTGTGTGTATACGTTGAAGATTATTGAAATATGTCTTGCCCTTTCCAAATCACCCTTCAGTTCAAAAACTCAGCACAGATCAACCGTGCAAGAAACTTTCCTCTCACTTAAAACACCTTTCTGATCTTTGTGTCTGTAGCGTTTAATTGGGAACAGAAACATATGCGCAAGGAGAACATTTATTTTGTGTCTTTGAAGTGAAGCCAAGTTTCACATAGGTGGTCCTCTTGTTTTTGAATAAACACTAAATAAAGCGTGAAAAATGCATGCCAAAAGACACACTTGCATACTCACACAAACCGTGCTCCATTTCATTAAGACTGCCTTCGCGTTTAGCTGTCTGTGTGTGTGTGTGTGTGTGTGTGTGTGTGTGTGTGTGTGTGTAGGTGGCATTGATTTGCATAGCCTGTAGGATGCGATCGCAGTGTAGGGGTAAACTTGCCACCGCAGACAAAAGCAGACACTGGGGCCTTTAGAGCACTGCGGGCCAAACACGCAATTACACGCTATCTGTTTTAAAGGAACCAACATGCTACAGTGGGTTAGCCTGATGCTAGCTCGCCATTTAGATACATAGCTCATAGATATTTGTGTGCTGGAAGCCCTGTGCTTTAATCACTTGTAGTTTGGTTCAAAGAGAAGAGGAATATGATGGAGAGATGGGTAAAGAGAGAGGCGAGAGAAGAAAGAATAAACAGTGTTGAGCTCTAAACAGTTTTGTTGGGGAAGGAGGGAGGGCAGTGGATATTAGAAAGAGAGCGAGAGAGAGTGAGATAGTTGAGCCATATTTCAACCCTAATTAGAACTGACAAAATGTTTTTTGAGGGATCACTCCCTCTCCAGCTTTGTTTGCTTTAGAAAGTCAAAGCCAGATTTATAATGGCTGCAAAACATTAGAGCGATCGGAAGTGCGTGCAGGGAGGGCGACAGAAAGACCGTATGAAGAATGTATTAAGGCAAGCATCACTATTTCAGTTGCTCAAACAGGGAGTTTTACTTGGGGGGGATATATCCCATAGATTTATTTGAAATGAAGAACCCAAGGCGTACAGCATATCATGGAGACTTCAACCCAAACCATATTGCAGATCTATGTGCAAACTAGTATAAGTGTACAGTGTACATGATGCAAATTTCACAGTATGTAAACCACCTGATATTTGTAACAATGTGCCACTCGCATAAGCATCTTGATTTTTTTTTATTACTTAGTTTGACCACAAGGCGGCAACATTGATCCAGATCCATTGTTTCACAGCTGAAAAAGAAACTACTGGAGATGCAACAACAATAGTCTTGCGTAGCCAGACCTTCAGACTGACGACTGAAGGTCTGGAATAGATGACAACCTTTATTGGTCAAGGCCCGCCCATGAGGTCGTTTGACCATCATATCAAACAACCAATCACAGTTAGTTTTGTTCTCCATCACGTTTCGGGGCGTGGAAATGTCGCCACAATAACAGACCGGTGTGTGAAACTCTTGGACGCATTTTAAAGATTGTATGCCGCGATTTTTTTATATTTCGCATACTTTTGATACTCCAGTGTTTAGTTGATCCTGATAAGCCTGTCATCACATTTGTAAACACGACGGCTTTCATGAGGGTTTTGGCGCAACGTCATCTTTGTTTCCAGGTGAAACGTTAAAGAACGCGACACACACGTCTCATGGAAATCCTGTATAATCTAATCAATCTGACGATGACTTTGACACTTTTGAAGCATTTCCAGATAAGTGTAGCATATGCATCAGACGTTTAGCAAACGGGCCGTGGGTGTGACGTCTGAGGCTGAGACAACAACAACAACAACAACAACAAACTATTGGAGATGCAATAACAATAGACCCACACATTGGTGAAGGATTTTTGATTAAATGCATGCAAAGACATTTGTATCGCTCATAACTTTTGGAGAGAAATAGTGCAGATACTGGACAAGAATAAAGTGCACATACAAAATGTCGACCACATTTGTTTGCACACACTATGAAATGGAGTGCATTGTTATTTTAAGGCTATGCGTCCAAGTCTGTGTGTACGAGTAAGAAAGAAGGCCCCAGAAGCCTGTCCGAAATTAGTTTGTATTCTCAAATGCTACCTGCAAAGTAATTTCCTAACAGGGAAGTGAGGCACTACGAGAATAATTTTGTACGCAAAGAAAACAAAATAATTTTATTCAACAATTTTTACACACGTTTACAAGAGTACCATGATGCATGTGAATTTTTTTTGTGCACAAAGTATTGTAGCTTCTTAAAACTACAGTTGAACCACTGATGTCACATGGACTATTTTAACGATGTCCTTACAACCTTTCTGGGCCTTACATGTGGTAGTTGCATTGCAGTCTATGCAGGGTCAGAAAGCTCTCGGTTTCAATATCAATATCAAAAATATTTGAATTTGTGTTCCTGAAGATGAACGATGGTCTTACAGGTTTATAACGGCATTAAGGGGAGTTATTAATGACAGACTTTTCATTATTGGGTTAACTTTCCCTTTATGTGGTCATGTCAGTAACAGCGCTAATTTCCTACAATGCTATAACAAATACTAACCCCAAATTCCAACCTAAAAACCAACTTCAAACTCAATATATTGCACATCCCGATAGATAACATTTATATTTGTAGCAATTGGATCCATCTACAATATTTCTGAATTCTGAACTGAATCCATGAAGCCTGAACTTTTCTTGACAGGTGAGTGTGAGATTGAATTGACCAATGAGGTGGGATTTGCACTTGTTAACCTGCTTGTCAAAAAATAAATCGCACTTGAATAAATAGAAATAAACGCATACCCAATCTGTCACTAGAACAAAGCTAACCGTATAGCAAAATGCTAAACCAATCAGAGCATGCTAGCAATCACATAGCACCTTGGCAATATTAAGTAATTTTTTCTATATGTTTCATTTTCCATCTCTTCTTGGTTTTGACCTTTTTAGATGAATCTATGGGAATAATTTTTTAGATCTAAATGCAACAAACAGACTAGAGCACTATACTGTTCAGGCAAATAACTACTCTCACATATGTTTTTAGAGTTAATAGACTGTGTGTGTGTGTGTGTGTGTGTGTGTGTGTGTGTAGGCTCCAGTCAACTGTATTGTGCTAACCTCACTGTGACCCTGTGCTTAAGCTCTCTTCTGGACAGAGAATGGGCCGTTTAGGGGTCGAAGAGTGTGTGTGTGTGTGTGTGTGTGTGTGTGTGTGTGTCTGAGTGAAGCTTTGAGATTTGTTTGGTTTGGCAGGTTCTGTTGACTATTGATGTTAGGGAAGGAGTGAGTTTAGGAGTGAGAGACCTGCAGTTACTGCACTCAGAGAGAATAATTCATGCACATGAGAAATTTGCATATACAGGCATCAAGATGTCATTGAATTGGACTGCAATGGCCATTATCCAATCAGATCCCAATACTAGGACCTTTGGATTCTTAAAAGACACTGAGGGAAATAGAACAGGTGGAATAGTGACTGATCACAGTTAAACAGTTTCTTCAGATCTCGAGATGGCAGGCCCACCTCATAAGAAAGAAAAACAGAAATGAGATCTCTATAAGCTCTCAATTGTTTCTCCCAGGCTGCAGTGAGATTAAAATGAGATGTTTTCTTAAGTCTCCTGTTTCTCATATGTTATACCCCAGCAGAGGCATCATGGCCATTCAAAGTGACCCCTCACATTGTTGAGCCAAGTGGATTTTGAATGCAGCTTCCAAAAAACTAGCAGAATAATATTTTTGTATATTTAACACAATCGCACATCACTAAAATGCTGTTGTTTTCTTCGCTTGCTCGCTGACTGAATACTTATTTCTGGTGAACTCTCTCGTTAGAAATAAAGTGCAAATGTGTATTAGAATCTGTAAGATATTAATTTCATAGATTAAACAGCTTCAGTGGTTTTAAAGGGAGTTTTTGAGAGTGCTTGAACTCTAGACTCTCAGTGAAAATGTTCTTTGATAATGTAAATGTACTTTGCTCTCTTTCTGTACAATGACAATCTTATGATTAGTAGCCTAACTTACAATGTTTTTAATTCACATTAAATTTCAATGTTAAATTCACATTAAATATAAAGTCAGTCGTATTAAAAATATGTTATGCATGACACCCATATCTGTTAATTAAGTGAACAAACATGTTTTATGCATAGTTACTAGATTAACCAACATTTGACCATCACCCACTGGGTCAACTAAAATAATATGTAAAGGTGAGAATCAAGATATTTCATGATATAGTATATGCGTTTGGAAATATTTCGAAAAAAATGACAAAAATAATACATATACTTGCTGTTGAGGCCCCACACACACAAACTCATGACCCCTCAAAAATAATGAGTGCATATCCCTCTAAACATTAGAAATCTAATGTTTAAATAAAAAGTTATACATTATTATTGTTGTTTTTGTTGTTGTTATAAAATAGTTTCCAGTTCACCTGACAATTAAATTAAATGTAAAATAAATTAAAGCATTTACATTAACATTTTTAACAGATAATTTTATGAAAAACATTGACAAACTTGATAACAACTGAAACATCCATTAAGTCTTCTGAGCTATGAAGGTAACATCTCATAAATACAATTTCCTCTGCTAAATGGCCCGATATTCAAATGTCTGTCTAGACAACTCAATCTCGCAATCTAATATCTCAGATTTATACTTTGAGTGTCTGTTAGACATATTAATGCACAAAAGCTATAAAGATTACAATATGATATGTTTAAAAGAGTATGTAGAATGTAATAACACTAATGGCATATTAATTTTCATCAACATATCTGATTTCGGACAGTAAGGCAGAGAATTGACAACATGCACAGACTTAATATCTTAGTATCTTAGGTGAACAGACATTATCACGCACGCGCTAACTCCCACATAACCTGATTAGAATGAAAAGTGTGTGTGTGTGTTAGTTTAAGTGGTGTGTTGTGTGGGTCAGGGGTCATTTAAAGGACACACTATCAGTGTATCAGCTTCGAATTCTGGTCTTTATTAAACCCAGTAATAATAAGGAATTTAAATGCAAAACAAGACTTCATCCCAGGAGGCACTACAAGTCAAGGCCAGGTTCTGGAGGAATCATTTGAGAGACAGATGCAAGGATCAAGTGCAGGTGGGGTTGTTTCCCATCCAAAAAAATGTGCGTGTGTGTGTTTATACTGATTACTGTTGGATTTAATAATATTTTATTTGTTTTTGCATTTTGCTGACCACAGCTAGCTGATGTTACAGTGAATCGTTAAAACATGCAAAGAATTCAGACCTGTTGGCTAAGCTCTATTGCAAACACATTGTATACTATATTGTATAAGAAAAGTAAGTATGTGAAATAATATGAAACCTGCAACAATAAATGTTTTACATTGTCACATGACGTCAGCCAGTCTTTTGGCAATCCAATAAAATAATGAGTCAAGAATATAGTAATAAAATGCAGTTCATCCATCACACTTGATGCTCAAGACAAGTGCACTGCATTGTGGCATACAGTATTCTTCGCACTAAACTCTGCTGTATATTACACAATTGGTGGTTGCATTAAGTAACTGGGAATGTGCATTCTTTGCATGTTACAAGTATTTCAGCTGCAACTGCAACTTATGAGAGAGCAAAAACAAATATTTCAGCATTTATCCTACTTTATGGGATTCTTTAATAGTTTACAATGTTTATTTTACTTATATACTGTTACTAGCACAGTAATGCAACTAACGTACAGTTTTTTTAGGTGCCGAAATCACATTTGAGCAAATGCATCATGTAATGTATCATTTATATATGTTTGATTTTACTGACAGTCAGTTGTTTGATAGTTAAGAATACACCACCATTCAAAAGTTTTTTTATTTTTCTATTTATGTATTTATATATTTATTTTAGCAAGGATGCATTAAATTGATCATACGTGAAAGTAAAGACTTTTATATAGTTAAAAATATTTATATTTCAAATAAAGGCTGTTCTTTTAAACTCTCAATTCATCAAAGAATGCTAAAAATATGCATCCACAAAAATATTGAGAACAATGACCGTTATCAACAGTGATAACCATAAGACATGTTTCTAAAGGGGTACAATTCAATATTTCCATTACAGGACTAAATAGCATTTTAAAATTGATTAAAAAAAACTGTTACTTTAAATTGTAATATTTTTTCACAATATTAAATGTGTACTGTATTTTTGATCAAATACAGTTCTTAAAAAAATACAAATCTTACCAACCCCAGACACACACACACACGGGATATATTGAACTATTTAAAACCCCTGAATCTTCCTACATTGCATTAGCTTGTGATTCCATAAAATTAAGATACAATTTAGACCAAAAGCAGACAAAAATTTAACTGATTTGATACTGATATAATTTATAATAACTTACAATTTAATTTGATATGATTTCAACAACTATTAACACTTTAGCTCCTAAAAAAAACACTTTGGGGCCAGTATTGCTAAAACACACACATACACATAGACATAACATTCATCTGAGAGAGTGAGGATCACAAAGCAAGTCCTGTTTTCGCACCTGCTGCTTTGAGCGTCATTAGTGGCAAAACCAAGACACGCACACACACTCACAGGGTGAATCAGGGAATCACCTCACTACATGAAGTTCATTCAGTGGTCATGACCGTGTGCGCGAGTGCATTCTGTTAATTGAAGGAAAGGGGAGCGTGATCCACAGGTGAGCACAGCTCAATGCTGCACCTGTGTCATTGTCAACGTCACCCGCCGTCACCCTCTGAACTCTGACCCCTGACCTGTAACCATAGAGCTCCCGTTTAGGCTCTCAGATAGAGATACAGACCTTAAGGCCATGGGAATGACATCTGGAAATCCGCTATATCTGTTTACTGCTCCTAGATGGCTAACGCAGACGCAGCGAAACAAAGCGCCGGATAGTTATAAACTCAGACAATCACTTCAAAGACAAATTCGAGGAGAGAAAGAAAGGAAGGAGGTTTCCTACAGCTGTACAAGTCATCAGGGTGGAAGCAGCAGAGTCATTAGCTCAGGCCTGTCAGCGCCCCTTTAAGACTGCCGGAGGTTTATTGTTATCATAATGAGTGGTGACGGACTAAAAGGGGAGGTGTGTCCAGGGAATAATCCGCTAGTCAACACCCACATTAAAGCCCTAACAAGCCGTCTCGCGCAGTCAAAACACACACACGCATTCTTTGACCTCTGTTCGCACAGAAAGGTGTTAAATGGGCATATAATGTCTGACGTGTGGCTGTGTATGTGGTGTGGTCTCTCCCACTGCTCCGAGTCCAGTCTTACTGGGAGGCTTGAGTTTCCAACTTTTAGTTCAGCATAATGTAAATATTCTAGAGTGAACTGTCAATTATGAGTGAAAGAAAAGTCAGGAAAGGAGGAGAAAAAAGAAAGGTGATTATCTGTTGAGTCAGTTGATTGGAGTTGTTATTATTAAGAATAATTATTTGTATTATTATGTGATATTTTGAATAACCACAAGTGGCGATCTGATGGTCTCTTATTAATAACATCCATATACTGTAGAATTAAAAAGTACACACCTTTTCTGATTTTCTTGCGTATTTACTAGTGCTGTCAAAGTTAATGCGTTTATAACGTGTTAACGCAAATTAATTTTAATTGGCACTAATTTTAGTAACGTGCGATTAACGCGGCACATATTTTCAGTTTGACCCGTGGCTCAACCCGTAGTTAGGTCTAACTTAGCAACATTGCAGACCCCTTTAGCGACTTTTATTTTCTTCCAAAAACGCCCAAACCTTATTTAGTTTCTGAGACTTGGCAGTACTGTCATGCGAGCATGAGATCTTGCTGTCCCAGCGTGCACACACACACATATCTCTCTATCTCTCTCTCACTCTCTCTAATATACACGGGCATATTTGTCCATGCCCGTGTATATTAGAGTATAAAAAATGTGAAAAGTATTAATTTTATGTACATTTAGAGCAAAAAGAAGGTGCGATTAAATTGCTATTAATCGCGAGTTAACTCGTGACAATCATGCGATTAATCGTGATTAAATATTTGAATCAATTGAGAGCCCTAATATTTACATATGTTTTTAACACAGTAATCGTTATTTAATGCAAATAAAGTATGTAAAAAGTTGGGCTACAAAACAATTAATCGCAATTATTCGCATTCGAAATAAAGGTTTATGTTTACAGACTATGTGTGTGTACTATGTATATTTATGATGTATATATAAAACACATATACATGTATATATTAAGGACAATATGTTAGATTTATATATAAAATATTAATATTGATATATAATATAAATAATATACAAGTATAACTATATATATATATATATATATATATATAGAGAGAGAGAGAGAGAGAGAGAGAGAGAGAGAGAGAGTTTATGTATTATTTAATATATGCATAAATGTGTGTATTTATATATTATATATACACAGTACACATACATATCGTATTTAAACAAACTTTTTTAGAATTTTTATTTTGAATGCGATAAATCGTTTTGCGGCTCTATGAAAAATATATATCAAAAATATAAACCATTAAATAAATAAATATACAAGCTAGTATAAAAAGATTTATAGCATTTAAATTGTAAAATATGTATAAACCATGTTAGTATTTTGTTATAATATGTTTAATTTAAGCTTATCTGAAAAAAATATATATAGTAAAATAATATGAATATGTGTAATGTATCTGTAATGTAAACAAAAAAATATTTGTATCTGTAATGTAAACAAAAAAATATTTGTATCTGTAATGTAAACAAAAAAGTAACTTTTGTTTTTAATATTCTGTCTTTTAATATTGTATTTAATATGTATAACATTTAAATGTTTTAGCAAAAAATACCAAGCATTACATTGATTATCAAATCCATTGCTAGCAGTACTGATATCAAACATGATTTCACTGGAGTTAAAACAGTGTCAGCTGAAGCTAAAAGTCTATTCATCCAGTCTATGGAATTTTCACAATTATTTTGTTTAATCTGCATTATTCTCAATAACTTCACGTTTTGTCCGAGATGGGTTAGGGGTTAAAAAATTATGTAATTTAGCAGAAACTGTGTGAGTCATAACAGTATAATTGAATATTTAGAGTACTGATGCTCGGATGTAATGAAACATATTTGGTTGGACATCTTTACTCCATTGACTTGTTATATCAAACTTATTTACTTATAGAAATAAGCATATATCTGTATGTGTATATCTATACAGCAGGTCTTACATCAGTCTATATGTGAGTGTATCCAAGTGAATAAGGCAGTCGCTGATGGACATTGATGTTTGTAGCCCTGCTAAATGATCCTTGAGGTTCCACTGTGGGCAATCTCCTCTTGTTAACATTAATCTAAACATGAACTCAAATACATATGTGCACACAGAGAGAGAGAGAGAGAGAGGGGGTGGTGGTGGTGGTGGGGGGCAACATCAATGAATCACTCAGCATTGGACTTAAAGCTAAAAAAAAAGTTAGATATGACTTCGTGTCTACTGCATGTTTCCACTCCTAATCCCGTCACTCAGTATTGTGTGTGTGTGTGTGTGTGTGTGTGTGTGTGTGTGTGTGTGTGTGTGTGTGTGTGCGTGTGTCCTGATGCCCTCCTTTATCTGCATGTACGAAAGAGAAAGACTAAAAGAACAACTTACCCTTACAAAACAATATATTTTTCAATCAAAAGATTGTAAAAATATATATATAAATACATATACATTTCAACTATTTTATATTGTACCCTTTATATTGTACAAAAAGAATATAATAGTTTTTGTGTGTTTGTTCAAATAATTTAAATTCAAATCATTTAAATAAGTTTAAATAAATGAGATATATATATTAAATATTTCACAATTTTTTTTTAATTGTCATTATTTATCAACCCATATGTGATTCAAAAAGCTTTTTGTTGTGGCGCACAAAAGACCACATCTCTAAAGCTGCAATCAATCAATCAATCAATCAAAAAAGAGTATATAAATACATACATTTCACCTATATCATACTGAATACTACATTTAATTAAAGGTAAAAATGTATGAATTATATATTTTTTATTATTATTAATGTTTCATATATATATATATATTTTTTTTATGGATCATACCAAATGTGGTCACTATGTGGTTTCTTCAAATTTTCTTTGAAAAAGCAGCATAGCAGGTTTGGAAAGTAATGAGACAGAACTATTCATTTAAATCACAGATTTTAAAGGTGGCATTCATATAGTCCACTATTTAGTAGATTTAATAGTAAAATTGCTGAAAGGAAACCAAGGGCCAGTCCCTTCTGCTCTGGTGCAGGATGTAAAGGCCAAGGCAGCTGGGTGGCATTAAGGGGAGACCCCTTATGGTCCTGCAAGGTTAGGGTGAGAGACCCCTGGTGATGCATCGCCCTCATGTGTTGAAGTAAGCCGATATTGAGGTCACCTCCGAGCTTCTAGCCCTCCGTCTCTTTTAATAGACTAAACACACATGTCTCCCTCTTCCTCTGTCAGTCTTTCTCCCTCCGCTCATAATGGCTCTGTCACTAATATGTGTATCTAATGGCACTAATGGAAAATGACAATATGGGACAGGCACACATTGGGCACCTAACCTCATGGGGATTCCAGGACCCTGAGGACCCCATCGACTGTCACTTCCCACAAAGATCAGAGATCATGGGGGGGAAATGAGAAGCTACTTCATTTAGAGCAACAAAATGTGAGCAGTCTTTTCTCAAGAAGCCCCATGATGTTAAGGTGTTGTGGATGTTTTTTAACGGTGACCCAGTAGTGCACAACACAACAAATTCTCCTCAACAAAACTAAAATCACCACAAAACAACACATTTCATTGTCTTGTGCCAATTTCACTGTGTTGTGGCTTTTTTCCATTGTGTTTTTTACTAATTTTGTGATATTGCGGCTTTGTTTCTGTTGTGTTGCGACTTGTTCCCGTTGTGTCGCGACTTGTTCCCGTTGTGTTGCGACTTGTTCCCATTGTGTTGCGACTTGTTCCCGTTGTGTCGCGACTTGTTCCCGTTGTGTTGCGACTTGTTCCCATTGTGTTGCGACTTGTTCCCATTGTGTTGTGACTTGTTTCCGTTGTGTTGCGACTTGTTTCCGTTGTGTTGTGACTTGTTTCGGTTGTTTGTTCCCGTTGTGTTGCGACTTGTTCCCGTTGTGTTGCGACTTGTTCCCGTTGTGTTGTGACTTGTTTCCATTGTGTTGCGACTTGTTCCCGTTGTGTTGCGACTTGTTCCCGTTGTGTTGTGACTTGTTTCCATTGTGTTGTGACTTGTTTCCGTTGTGTTGCGACTTGTTTCCATTGTGTTGTGACTTGTTTCCGTTGTGTTGCGACTTGTTTCTGTTGTGTTGCAATTTCCTTGTATTGTGGAAATGTTGTTGCGTTGAGGCTTGTTTCTCTTTTGCTGTAGAAATTGTGCACTACTGGGCCACCGTAGTTTTTATGATGCATTCCAGACGAAGTTGCAAGTTGAAATTCTCAGTGTTTACATCAGAAAGAATAAAATTAAATAAAAATGCCACTATGACACACTAAGACTCAACCCTGGTCCTGGGTGCCCCCAAAACTGCACATTTTTTATGTCTTGCATTTACATTTTGTATGTCTTTGTATTTCAGGTCCTGGAGTTTCTTCTAATAAGCCCATGATTTAAATCAGGTGTGTTTGATTAGGGAGACACACAAAATGTGCAGTGTTGGGTGCGTCAAGGACCAGGTTGAGAAACACTGCACTAAGATGATTCTGTTTTCTTATGTCAATACAATGCCATTACATACCAAATTCTAAATGTATTACATTATCATATCTCGGATATTTACGTTATTTCATTGAAAGTTGTTATTTTTAACTAAAACTATTAAAAATAGTTGTAGTTAATTGAAATATATCTGAAATAAAATACAAATATTTGATTAAATATGTTTAGATTTGCAATTTTAGCTTGGCAGCTAACTGAAATAAAGGTCAAGTTAAGTACTAAAATTAAGCTAAATAGATATATTTTGATTATTTTTAATTTACAATTTAATTTGTTAAATTGACTGATAACAAACATACTAAAACTATATAATAGTGTATAAATAATACTTAAATAACACTGAATCGGGACTTATTTATCGATTAATTTGTTTGTTTGTTTATTTTATTTGTTTTTGCTTTTTACCCTAACATTTTCCAAATGTATATTTTCCCAAAAAATTTATAAAATAATAATAAAATAATTATTATTATTATATGTGTGTGTGGTTCACTCAAAGTCAGATTGTTGATCTTTGTTGAACAGAAATTTTAGATATTACTGCCAAATTTCTAACAGTATATCTTTCTGATCCAAAGTTTGAGTGTGAGCTAATTTTATTTGTTAGCTTGTTTGTTTTTGTTTCTTTCCCCATGTATAAAATAAATGATTTCCCAGGTATTATAAAAGTAGCAAACTTGCGAGACATGGGAGTGAATGTATCTGCTTTACATGGTGTTGGGGTTTCAGATCAGAATGAGAGGTTATCCTGCCTGTGTTGCCGTAGTTGTTCAAATGTGATTAAGAGGTTTTGATGGTGGTAATGTGGCCACTATAAAGCAAACGGGATGTGACACACACACACACACACACCCACAAGCTGTGCTCCTGACGATGAACTTGGCCTTCTCTTCACCATATGGAAACATAACACTGGCCTGAGCAGACGGTTGAATGACAGAGGGGCTACGGGGTTTCTTGAGGGTCCACGGAGGGGGAGTGGATGGGCGCCTGAGAGGTCTATGGGGATGCAGAGTGTATTTCAATCCCATCAGTGTCACTTATTTCACTAAGTGGTGACATAACCACCATCACCACGCAAAGTCCTGTGGGACCAGTGGAACCGGGCCTAACCAGAGACTCTGACTAAACCATTCAAGAATGCAGAGACAAGGAAAAAGAGTATCAGAGAATTACAACAGAAATGTCACTGTATTCTCGGGTAAACATTTTTTTTTAACACTTTAGTATGGGGACCAATTCTCATTATTGACTAGTTGATTATTAGCATGCGTATTAACATATTGTCTGTGTATTAGTACTTATGATTGAAGCACATATTCTGCATGAACATTCTACATCCATAAACATACCTAAATACCTAAATGTAACAACTACATTACCAACTATTAATTAGGAGTTTATTGAGGGAAAAGTCATATTTAATGGTTTGTTAATAGCGAGAATCAGACCTTAAAATAAAGTGTGACCAAAAATAAGCAAACAAAAAACAACACTTAATAAAACCTGCTTAACCTTCAGAAAATGTTTAAACGATTTAAACCAACTGGGAAAAATCTAAATATTGTCAATTCATTTCCTGTGCAGTTTGGGAAGTTCTCACCTGTTACCAAAATTCAAATGTCATTTTGTAGTGACTGAAAAAATGAAAACTACCAATTCTGATAAACTAAATAAATATATGTTCCTTTGTTTGTTTATTTTTTTACTCAAGTGACAGAGTTGAATGATGAATTGTGACCACGCATAAACTGAGTAATTTGAACAAATGCTGGTTTCAAAGTGTGTAGATGAATCTCTTAGAATAATATGAATGCATAACATGCATTTAAAAAGCTGTCAGTGTCATACAGACTTTACAGGAATGTTTCCTGTTTTATAATGGAGGGAATGCAGCAACAGGGTTGAACAAAACATGTTGGGTATTGCCAAATATTATGTTTTTGGCAATTAAATTCAGCTGTTTGATAAAAACTTAAAACTGCTTCATTATTTAAAGAAAGCTACTTTTCTGTGTTATTACCTTTTCCTTACAATAACTCCGGTAACAGTGTTGATACAGTAGGCTGATGTACAGATAGAAACTGAAATAGATCACTTATAGTATTGACTTTTCCTCCCATCATGCTGACAGGAGCCAAATAATGTCATTTAATGGGTGATTGTACGAAAAGGCTGTAGTTTAAGCAGAATAAGGGATAAATGGCTTTCTGATAAGTGGAATTTTGAATAAAAACAATAGGCTCCAGAAAGACATGTACAAATTATACATGCATGGATGAAAACACAATAAGATCAATAAGGTGTATTTAGAAAATAAACAAGATGACAAATTTAATGGATTGATCTTTTATTTGTAATGGGGGAGCAGTAACAGGGTTGAACATAACATGTGGTGCCTAGCAAGGATTTTCTTGTCATTACAATTTTTGACTTAAACCGGTTTTTACTACTTAAATATTACAAATAGTACTATTAAAAACAACTTTTACTGTCATTAACTGATTCCCAATTCAATGCATTTGTTGGATAATATTGGCGACCTCGGGGGACTGATTTGTACCTCAAATGTGTTCTTAGAAAAAGTAATGAGACAGTAAAGTGTACTACATTTTTGCCATTTGTGCTGTTCCCCTCTTTACTTGCGCCTTTAAATTTCCTGACTACGACACACACACACAAATTCAGCGGAAATGAAGCAGTAGATCAAAATGACTCGCTGATTGTCCTGTTTGATGGCGGTTTCACTTTGACTTTTCCTCCCCCACGTTGCAGAAAAAACACGTCGACTTAACTGAGCTCCAAGAATGTTTTTCAATATTTCATTTCACTGCCTTCTTGGTATTGAACGACATGATTCATTTTTATCCTAACTAAATGCCAACACTGCATCACAAGTAACCACATGCACAAACTCAAGTTGTTTCACCCCAAAGTGTGAATGGTACGATTTCCACCACACACCTACACAATGTTCCTCTTTCACAAACTGAAATTTATGAATCAAGCTTTGAATGATCCCAGATCTATCCTGATTTGATTTTTCGGTCCTGTCGTAACATCCACAGGATGGAATCAGGAACTAACGAATGCTTGTAGAACTAAAAACGGCTCTCCAGTAGCATCATAAAATGTTTTTTTTTTCTTGGTTCTAATTAGAAGCTTTATGTGTAGGACTGAATATTAGGGTGCCACTGAGCACTAGATGGCACTAATGAATGAATATGTCTGTGTATGTGTATTAAATATCATTTTTTATTCATTTTTTCAATTTTCATGCCCTAAACATTGATATAAAACTGTCAATTATCAGTTAAGTCTGTCTCAACGATATGATGTACAGCATTTCATTAATCTTGTATTCATGTTGATTTCATCTTTCTACATACATCAAAATGATAGATCTCAGCATGTGTTTTATTTATGTTTAAATAATATCCAGATGCAAAATCAAATGTATATGTTGCTCCCCCCTACTGAATATTAATATAGTAATCTTATAGTAATATAGTAATAGTAATGATTAGTAAAGTTGATTTCACTTTTTTTTGAAGTTGAAATTAATTAATCTTTGAAAAAAATGCAACAAAAAAATCTGAAAAGCAATAAACTACAAGCTAACCTTATAAAAATATGAAAATTATATGAAAATGAACTAATAAATAGACAAATACCACATAAATAAAAACATTTTAGATCTCATGATGTATACCAAATATGTCTTTAGAAAATATTTGTTTAAACATCTTAAAGCATAGCATTTTTTTTATTTTTTTTGAAAACCAGTTTATTAATGTTTTTTTACCTATTTATTTTGTTTAGTTATTTAAAAACATACGGATTGCCCACTGGTACTTTTGGTAGTGTAGACAAGATCTGGTAATTATCTGATGTGTCTGTATGTTTCAAGGTGTCCATATCTCTAGATGCCTTGGGAATTTATTTTTCTTTATATTGGCCTTTGTCTTTAAAGTCACGGACTGCCCGGGAAGACCACATATGAAGAGGACCCGAGAACACGTGTGGGGTCATATCTGAGCGGAAAAATAACATGAATTCTCTTGTCGTTATTAAAGCCACAGAGCAAAGATGCGATCTGAGTGTCCATCGCGACAAGTAGCTCGAACCATTCTCACTCGCCTGGCTAATAAAAGAACAAAGATAATCAGATATTGAAGATAGACAGAGAGAGACAGAGGAAAGAGAGAATGTTTATCTCAAGGTGGACAAATCTTTAGACAGTTGCAGACATTGCCCTTTAAGGTCAGCTAGTGAGGTGGACCCTTGATGTGGTTGAGACAGGACACTAGCTATGAATGTGTGTGTGTGTGTGTGTGTTTTGCTGCGGCCCGACGTTTTGCTATGTGTGCAACT